>CM075853.1:110745066-111137566 GCA_037975125.1 Latrodectus hesperus
CTTCTGTTGGTTAACATAGTTCTACTAGATAATCTCTCAGTACAAAATTACCTCTTATATTAAGATTACCTAATGGAATAAGGTTTATCTCTATCTTAACTCTAAGATTATCTCATCTAAACTAAAATTACCTAATCTTAGCATAAGATAATATTAGAAAGAGAATATTTATTATACTAAGATTATCTAGCAGATTTCAGCTTCAAAAGACAATATTAAAATTTCTGATTTCTCATTAATTAACTGTGTCGAACTATTTTATATCAATAGTTTTTAGTCCAATATTACTGATATTGTAGTTTAAATTCTACAAAAGGATTTATAGTTTTATTTTGAAAAATTAATATACATTATCCTTTTTAATGATAGAAAAAATCATATATATGACACATAGATTTTTAACTATTGTTATTAATATTGTGTTGTTTCAAAATTTATTGATGGTGTATTTATTAGAAATTCCATCCCTAAAATTTTCTAAAAGAACGTTAAGCCAAAATTTTTTGCATAAAAAGCTGAAAATTTTAATTAAAACTTATTCAGTTTATAAATTTGCTAGGTTAAAACAGTTTTTATTGAGTCTCAACATTTAGAATCTATTGTCATATAGAAAGATAATCTATAAAAAATGGATTACTCTTGCAAAGTTTGGTAATTCAAAGTGCTTGAACGTTCTCTTAGAAAAGTAAAGTTTTTATACAAGAGGTAGCTTCTAGACAGGCTTTTAAAGGAGAAGAAAATTAGCAGAAAATTTTTAAGAGGATAAATATGATTTCGATAACGACAAAATTTAGCGCTTTCTTGCAATGTATTTGGAATCAATGGAGTAATAATAAGAGTGATTTCAGCTAAAAGTAACGACTGTTTCATACACTTAAAAAAATCAAACTTAATTTAAATATCTAAAGTTATCTACATGATAGACAATTTTATTTGCTTTATTTCCAAAATATTGATGAAATAGAAATGTTAATTGGGAAACAATTAGACAGAAAAGAAAAATGCTATTCAAAGAAATAACTACTGGAAAATAATAAAATCAGAAATGCTATAAAACTAATTCAACAACATTCTGCTGTTTGACTGTCTACTGCTGTAAAAGGAGATATTAATATTTTACAAAAAAAATAAAGCAAGTAATTTAAATTAGCTCTTGTTATGAAACTGATTTTTTAAAATTCATGCGCAATACTTTATTTAAATGTCCCTTACAAGATTTTTTATCAATTAATGATGCCAGAATTTTAATTACATCTTTAATTTCTACATTTTTAATACACATTTTTACGAACATAACCTTTTTTAAATATACAAAACAGTCTTCCAACACATTCATTTGTCAACAGAAGCATCAAATAACCTGAAAGAAAAGTAAATATCGATGGAAGGCCCATCATTCGGATATTCGGATTATTCTTAGAACGGAATCAAAATTTTAAAAATATCAAAGAAAACAGCTTAGAAACTGCAGGAAAAATAGAAATGAAAAGATTGCAGCACTTGTTAAATTCATCATTTAAATGACGTAACTGATTTTAAAAATTAAGTATGACTTGAACGGAAATTCAAATGTTAATGAATACTAAATTTTTTATTTCTATTTAAAATTCGGTGGTAAAATCAGACACTTTCAGTATTTTCCAAAATTTAATAGAAATAATTTATGACGCAAATTGAAGAATTAATGATACAGCATCTAAGAGTTGACGAAAAAAATTACGTTGAAGTATAGCAAACTTTCTCTCCTTATAAATTTGCCAACCATAGAAATACCATTAATTACTTAATGCAAGCTGTAAATAAATATATCACACCAAGTGTAAAAATATGGTCCCAAATTTCAAATAATTGAATCATATAAATATTTATTTATTTATTGCTTAGATGTATATTTTAATATTTAATGAAGACATTTTTGAAATAAGTTTGAAGTTTTCACAGGTTTTAAATTCCCTAATATTATTTAAAATTAATCCTATTAAATCTTTCAAAGAACTATGTTTAATGTGTTTATGTAAAGGAATTTATGTTTAATCAATATGAAAAAAATTTTAAAATTTCTCACTTACCACATTTTAGAGTAAAATATATATAGTAAATTTAAAAAATGTATAAAATATATGTGTGTGAAAAAAATATGAAATATTAAATTTTTTATTCATAATATCTGTGCTTACATACTTAATTTACACTGTGTATAAGTTAATGTAATAAATTCTTAATAACACGTAGCGAAAAATTTTCTTAACTGATAAATTTATTTTGAAGATTTTTAAATATGAATGACATAGAAGTTTTGAATATACTGAAATAAATTAATTGTTTCAAATTTTTATACATTTTATCAGAGATTTTTATATTATTATTTTTATTTAGTAGATTTAAACAATAGAATCAGAGCAAACACTTTTATTTATAAAATTAAGATTTGATAAAGAAATACATTTTCTGCTTAAAAATATTGCATTTTACGATTACTTAAAAAAAGATAACAAAATACTACACATGTATCTCCACTGAATAATTGAGACAGATTTTGCATTCCAACAAGACTATTAAAAACTGCTATCTTTTTTCTTTTATGCGTACTTCAATCCACGTTTGGGATCAATAGCATTGAAGGGAGTATACGAAAATGATTGTAAATAATTGTCACGGTTGTTGAAGTTTTGAGTAAATAAAACCCTACTAAAGGCTGAAACAATAAACCAGGGAATACTTTTAGTTTCTTGTTATTATGATAAAAATATTTGTAATTAGATTTATCATCAATAATCGGATAAATAAAATAATTTAGAGGAAGCAGATTGGATTTATTTTAAATTATATAGTATATAACAGCCTTTGGATAACATCATACACAAATAATAATGTGTGCTTATATAAAACGGCACAAGTACCAGATAATCCATGATTCCAAATTCTGAATTTTTTTGGCGATGAAGAAATGTTGCCAAGATGACGTAACGTGACATGCGCAATAACGTAGTTACTAGGGTTACCAAAATAAAATTTTCTGCATAATTCTTATAGGTTTCCATTTGTATGACGTAGTAAAACGAGGTTGCCAGATACATAACAAAATCCACCAAAAAAATCGCCAATCTCAGAATTTGGCATCAGGGATTATACGACCCCTGTGCCTATAAAATTTTATAATATTTCAATTTTTAAGTTGCTCGAAATTTACCTTGACTTTGTAACCTCATTTAAGACATGACAGCCAGGGGATATTTCCAAAGAAATTTACATCCAGTTGCAAAACTCCATCTGTCCAGCAATAATACTGCAATTAGATTTGCGTATTAGTAAATATCGAAAAGAATAGCTACATGAATATATTTTATCACTTATATGAATTGACAGGAAGTTAAGTACAAATCGTAATACAGAAAAATCAAGTACATTAACATTATAGGAAATGAAAAATAGTTTGAAATTTTGACTTTCAAAACTATAAATTTCTTTATAGTTCCATTTTAGACCCACTGTAGTTTAATTTTTTTAAATCTTTAATTGTTTACAGTGTTTCCTAGAAAAGAATATTTTTAACATTTCGTTAGGATGTTCCAGTTTACCTTTTTTATATTTAATCTAAAGTCATATTTTTTCTTTCTCTATTTCTGCAAAAGGTTTGCCACTTTCAAATATGTTTCCTTAAGAAAAACTTAAATATTCAGAGCTAAATTTTAGGATTTACATAGTTTGGCTTGAATTATCGAAATATTCTCAATATGATATTTATCAACATTTATTGATGTGAATTGTTGTTAATAATGTATCTGTGTCCTTTAAAAAAATTTAATTAGGATGAGTTTAACTATATTAATGGGATTCAATACCCTAGATAAAATAGTTTAACAATTGAAAACAAAATATCATTCATTTAACAAAATGAAATATTTTTTAACAAAAACAAATTTTAATTTTTAGAGCTCTTTTACGCAAACTATGTTATTGTTAAGACATGTTTCATGAAATTATTCTCTTTTAAAAAGTATTACATTATTTATTCACATAAATTAGTATATCTTCAAGAGTTATATTAACTGGAAATAATTACAGTGAGATATATATTGTAAGCAAACAAATAGTTTTAAACTTTAGAATGTTTTCTTCACTTTCTTACGGTAAGATTTTGTCATCATCTTTACAAGTATAAAACATATTTTTCTGATTTAAGAAGAGAAAGTTAAGGACCCGGAAACGCATAATTGTCAAAGGATAAGAGAGATCATTAATCAAATTCTGAAAAACAGATGCGCTCATGAGGCATGCAAAAACTCTTCGTATCCCCATTCAGTTTTTAGTGCACTAAAACATGTTCTTCATTGGAATTATCCTTATAATTAATCACATTTTTTTTATTTTTCTATTTAAAAACATACTTATATTTTAATTCCACAACATTTTTCATCGAGCAGAATGTAGCTTAACTATTGTAATTGTTCTTTAGCTAAACTGTTCTTCAAGGAGGTAATTTTTTGTATTTTTTCATAAACAACATGATTAAAAACAGTTCATTTTAAAGTAAAATTTAATTTATTCGCATTAAGATAATGCGGCAATTTAAATATTTAATAGTCTTGAATTTTACATTTGTCATGACGAAAGTAAGTTTATTTCAAGTAATTTTTATTAAAAAAATTAGGGAAAGACGTTTTTATATATATAAAAGTATTATGGTAAATTAAGCGGTCTCCTAAAATTTATTTTTTAAATTGTTCTAAGTACATTATCTAAATTTAAGTCCATATTAAAATTTGGTTTCATGTATTTTTTAGCAAAACATTATGATAAAAATGAACTTTCAAAAATTATATGAAATGTAAAATATCACCGTAAAATGTCAGGCTTAATGAATTAACAAGAGATAAAAAAACATTTATAAAAATATAGCTTTAACTACAATGTGAAAATGAAAAAATTTACCATATAGTATTGTATGCACTTGTTACACTATTATAACATTTGATGTAACTAATATGATTTAAAGAAATAAATATTGTTATAAAAATAGTATAGAGAGTTTGTTAAATATTGTGTAGTAAATTTATTACGAAATTTATGCTTAGAATACAATGTTAAATAAAAACAATAAATAAATAAAATACATAAGAAGACTCTTCTAGTACTTATAAATCTTCAAATATAATTTTTAATTAGAAATTATTAAATAAATACTAATATTTTCAGTAAAAATAATTAACGCACAAAATTTTACTTTGGTATCAATCATAAAAATTATAAACGATAATATTTGTAATTTTCGTATTTAGCACACATTTTATTTTTGGAATTCATTGCGATGTGTTAATTTAAATTCTTAAACATCATTGAAAGTTTACATTGATATAATTACTATACATTAACATATTACTATACATTAATATGATTAAGTGAAACAACATGCTAAATCTTTGTCTGGATGAAGTTACTTTTTCATTTCCCAAAAGAAGTTCCGTTTTTTAAAATGTTTTATCTTTTGTGAACAAAAATATACATAAAAAACATGCTGAGTCTTTCTATCCCTATTTGTATAGCATGATACACATAAAAATATTTTTTACTAATAATACATAGCAAAGCATTTTTAAATTTTTGGTAATTTAGGTATTTTTCAGTTTTTACCTAAAAACTACTGAAATCAAAATCTTTTCCGGAATTTCCCTTATTAACTATTCATACATTGAATTTTTCCGTCAAATGTTAGGATTTCTAAATACATACAAAACAAATCAAAAAAATTTTTATTTCTTTAATTTGATTCATTACTTATTTATTCACTTATTTGGTATGCAGGTGTAGTTTAAAATTACCTTCGGTGAAAATCATAAGGCGTGATCGTTAAATATTTTTAGTCAAATGAACAATTTTAAAATATAACAGAAGTGAAAGATTGCGCAGTGATTTAAATAATATTGTTCATGTATCAAAAATATTCTTTAGAAAGTTTTGAACTTATATAGATATACATGAATCCATAATTTTTTCTGATATATTATTTCATCATAAATCTCGTTTAGCAACATAATCAGTTTGACTTTCAATATGATTAATACGTTAGGGAAGAAGACTATGATCTAATTTACTTTACAGATGGGAGTAAAGTTAATGAAAAAGTAGGTCTTGTATACGTATGCTTTCAGAATGGTTTTGAAGTGAGTCATCACGTATACCGCATTAATGATTACAGTTCTATTTTCCAAGCGGAGTTACTCTGCATTAATCTTGCTGTTAAAGATGCCATAAGCAAGCCTTTTCAAAAATTTCTAATTTGCAGTGACTCTATGTCATCCCTACTGGCTCTACAAGATGTAACTAGTTTTGAAAGACTTATAGTAGAAGTCCAGACTTCAATTAATATGTGTGATATCAAAAATATTTCCTTCACTTTCTCCCATGTCAAGGGTCATAGTGGTGTGTATGGAAATGAAAGAGCGGATTTCCTGGCCAAATAAACTCAATACCCAAGTCTTTTTTCAAAACCACTACCAAAAAGAAGATTATCACAGATTGGAACTCAGGTTTCATTTCCTCTCCTAATTGTAAGTGGACCAAATATTTTTTCCCTTCAGTTCAATGCAGAATTAAGAACTACTGGTTTTACACTGACTTTAAAATTACGCAATTCCTCACTGGACATGGGAAATTCAATAGTTACCTACATCGTTTCCACATTAAAAACAGTGAGGTGTGCAAGTGCAACTCTGGGAGTGACAACCCTTCTCACATTCTTCTTGAATGCCCATCTGTTTCAGAAGTAAGGAACGAGCTTTGTAAAGACTTAAATAACAGGTGGCCCCCGATTATGGTGGACCTAGTTAAGAAAGAGAATTTTGAATTTTTCGTAAAATTTATCCATGCTGTTATCTAATTCATTTTTCATTTTTATATCTCTTTTTTCTCTCTGCTTTCTTTTATTAATACTTTTTTCATCTCATGTATTATTTGGATTTGTTTTGTAGTACATTTGTTGTACCTTCGGGCCCTGTGTGGTATTCCTTGGTGCACAGGGAGGTATTTTTGTTTTCCCAAATAAAAAAAAATGATTAATAAATTGTGAGAGCATTAATACTCAGTCTAATATTAAGAATTCTAATAATATAGTATAATTTATTGAATACATTAATATATTTTATATCTTTTTGAAGCCTATATTAATTAATAACTTTTTTATAAAAAGTTAATTATTAAAATTACTTTTTGTTAGAAAAAATATCAATTATGCTATTAGTTTTATCTAACAAAATTAATAATTTTTTGTAGAAACATTTAATAAAAATTAAGTACAAAATTCTTTTATCCGTAAAAATCTTTGGCTTTTATCCTTACTTTTCAAAACTATTTTATATACGTATTTATATAACAAATACATTCCCCACGCTATTTAATATATACTACTCTCTCTCTCTCTTACCTTGGCCAATATACTTTGTCCTTAGACTCTATAGTGAAAAGCCCTAACTTTTCGTTAATCAATTTTTAAATAGTGATAAGTTGATGTTAGATTTTGCTTCCTTTATTCGGAGTTACTGAAGGGAATTCTCGGGAATTTTCATAATATGTCCTTTCAGAGCGTAAACTTAATATCTATCGTCTTTACAATATCTTGAATACAAAAGAAGAATATGTTCTTTAAGAATCCAGTGTTGATTAAAGATAAATAATTTGCAAAAAAAAACATACCCTCTTATGCTATTCACTAAAGACTGTAAACCATTGCATTATATAAACTTACCATTTATTATTGATAAGAAATGAGAGTAGAAAAACAATTATTCACAGATCAATTGGAAAGAACTGTTACTTCACTGCTTTTTGCAAGCATATTTTATCATGTTGTTGTTGCATCAACATGCTTCCTACCTAGCCTTGAGTTGGGTTCTACCAGTTTGATAGAAGCAGCCAGGTGGTGTCTTCGTAATTTTGAAGCAGACATCAAGCAGAAGACCCCCAATACTTGGCCTGTCACCCCTAGAGGTATCATTTTCGTTGGAGGATATTGCAACCATTCCCAGTTTTAACATGCCCCATCCACCATTAACGAACACGACAGATCTTCGGTAGGCAGGAATTCAAACCTTCCGATATAATGATAACGCCTAACCAATCAGGCCACAGCAACCCCATATTTTACCATGTGGGGATTCTTGTTAACATTCTAAATTTTAACAATGTAATATGTTAACATGATCGCTCGCTAAAGAGATATTTCCCTGGTTTGTTAAGTGGTGGATATTCAAGCACCTATAATTGGATAGTTCAGCAGCTCATTGACTACATTGAGCCAAGGTTTTATTATACATATATACTTTTGAACGAGGCTAATTTTATTATAAATCGGAAATCTAAACCTAAATTCTCAATCAATTCATGCAAAAAGCAAAATTATTTTATGCAAAAGATAAATCACTTAGTTCAAAAAGCAGAAATATTTTATTCAAAAGTGTAATTTCATATTGTAAATAACTTTTTTTAATTTGTTATTGTAGTTTTAATTAATCATACATCTGATATAACATACTTTTTTCTCAGCTGATGTTTCATGGAATTTTAAAATTCTTCCAGAAAAATGATTTTATTTCAAGATATTTCTTCAAATGAATATCTAAATTTACATTTCTTAATCATTAAAAGTTAATTTAAAAATTTCCGTGTTAGATTCAAGTTCTTTTGTTTCTTTTTTTAAAACTTAATAAATTTTGCAGAAACATTTCAGAGTTTAAATAGGGTTTTATTGTTACTTTGAGAAAAAAGTATGCACTTTAAATGAAGAAAATTTGAGCTCTCTCTATAAGAATACGACATTTCATTCAGAAATTCTTACTACTTTAAAAATCTTAGTTCAACTACTGTAAAAACCTCCATTCACTGCATGGGTTTGAGGAAAGTTGCCAAAATGGTAAAGCTTAAAATATGACGCGATAAAAATATTTCAAACAAAACATAAATTTTCGTAGACTAAAATATAAAGATAAATCAATTTTGCTGAAAAATATTTTAAAATACATGATATATCTATATATTACATAAATTTAATAAAACGTGATTGAATTTTAATAATTGTTACTTCTTATATAAATAAGTGCATCGTAATATATTAATGCAAAATATTTTACCAGATTTAATGACAAGCATGATATTTTTATGATTCTTTTGTTATTAAATCTCTCAAATCTTTTAATTATTTAAATAATATCACTAGTTTTGAAACTACTAATGTTTAATAACGTTAATAATAAATTAATATGTAATCACGTTCTCTCTCTCTCTCTCTCTCTCTCTCTCTCTCTCTTGTAATAATATTAGGTAATTTTATTTTAGCACATTCTCTGTGGATGAAAATTAATCACAGTTTAGCAATATTAGTTAATATTTTTATTGCATTTTAGTAAAAATGTACGTTAAGAGCAAAATACTTTTATACATTTTTATTCAGAAGCAAACTAATAATACTTTTTCATCCTTTGTATTTTAATAATTGTTATTTATTTTGACACATTTATATATAACTATTACAATAATTGTTCTTAAGAGTGTTTGACGTTGACAGTATGCTTCATGATGAAGAAAACCTTTATAAAGGGATAGCTCCAACATTTAATTTTGGCAATGACTGAAGTTCTGAAAATAATTAAGAGCCGGAAATGATACTATATTCTTTCAGGAAATAATGTAAAATATTTCATCGAATGAAATCAAAAAATTAACTACTCAAAATAATATTTCTTCGTTAAATATTTAAGCCAACTATAAGGTAAACAAGAAAGTTCTTGCCAATTTTGCGTTGGCATTAAAAGATACGACAGTAAGTATGCAAATTAGTGTATGACATGGTTGAAACACCGGTCAGTCTAAAGTAGCAATGTCAATCGTTATAAAAGCAAGTCTACTGCGCACATTCATCAATCATACTTGTGCAGTAGAACAGAAAAATGGATTTGTCTAAGGAGCTCTTTCGATGTTATTTGCTTTACGTCCTCAACGTGTGGCTATAATTTGCTGCATCAAGTCGCTAAATTTGTCAAAAATTTGTATATTGCTGCGAATGAACGTAAGGCAAGGCATTGATTTAACAAATTAAGGTTAGAAGATTTATCCCTCTATGATGAAGTTGCTATCTAGTGAACTAGTCATCATGTGTCTCACTATGATCTAGTACCAATAGGCCAAACGGTTACGGCGGACATATACTCGCAGCAATTGGAACGTGTGCAACAAGCATCGCAACAGAAGTAGTCAGCACTGGAGTCACGAATTGCAGTAGGGTACAGTTCTTGGCCGATAACGCGAGAGGGCATGTCGAGGCAGGTTGCCAAATCTACCTTACAGCATTTATGTTGGGATACATTGTACCATCCTCGTCACTCACCTGACCTTGCACCATCAGATTACCACCTGCTCCATTCTCTGAATAAGCATTTTCTTTGAAAATTCTTCATCAATGAAGCAGACTTGAGCCAGTTACTCATGGACTTTTTGCAACCCAAACCCCTAAGTTTTAAAGCAAGAGATTGCATAATTGGAGACACATTGGTAGAATGTGCTAGATGCCGATGGGGAATTTTTCAAGGACTAATAACATGCTACACTTTCTGTCGGTCATATTCTGTTGGGTCATTAAAAACAGCAAGAAATTTCCTGTTTACCTTGTATATAAATAAGAAATTCCTTAAAAAAGAAATGAAAAAATTTTCATTTAAAACACTTAAATATTAAACTATGCATACTTAACTTTTTAGTTAAGGTATCTAATCTCTAGTCAAGTAATAACTTAATTAATTTTTCTTAATGCGGGATATAAAAGTTTTAATAACTTTGATTTTTAATATGAGGCTGTAATTAAATGAATTAATGTAATTAAATTCTTTTTCAAAATCATTATTTGTAATAGTGTTTCTTTTATTCTATATCCTTATTCTTAAAAAAGGTATTAATGCATGAAATTACTTGTATAATTATAAACATAACTCTAGTAATTATATAATTGTTATGCTGCTTTGCACCAAATGGGGTTATTCTTAAACGAAGTATTACACATGATTAAAATAAAAATAAAATAAAATGAATATTTTTTCACATTAAAAATTTGTATAAAAATTAGAATTCTATTTCTTATGAATAAAATATTTCTACATAAATTTTCATAAAATAATAAAAATTTTGCTTTCACACTGGATTACTTAGAAGCTAAAAAGTTTCTTGACATTTCCTAAGGCAGAATTCTTGAATACTGCAGCTTGGAAAAAATGAATAAGCTCAAAAATATGAATTTTAAATACGCAACATACACTAAAAGTCTACATATTTTATTTTACGAAAGACAAAATAATTTCAATGATGAAATTATGTAGATTTAACATATTCATATAGAGTTTTTATTAAATGCCATATCAAAGCATTATTTCACCATATGACAAAAAGTGACAAAGATAAATAATTCAAATTCAATCGAAATAAGTTTTAGTTATTTAAATAATAAATTCAGAGGGGAAATACTAAAACACGATTTAATATTTATAAAATACTAAACAAAATAAATACACACATGGAACAAACTGCCTTAAAATTAAATTATTTAGAAAACTTACATACACACACTTTATATATGCATATATATATATATATATATATATATATATATATATATATATATATATATATAACTAAAACTTAAATCCCCTTTAATACGCTTTAACTTTTTAAACCACTTTAACTTTTTGAATTTAATTACTTCTGGCAATATTTCTTCATTCTAATTTCAAATTTACTTTTGGCAACTTCCTACTATTCTCATATATAAATTCAATCTGATTTACTGGCTTTTGTATTTTGTATTTTCTACTGTATGTATTTTTTTACTGTATTTTTCTACTATTGTGAGTATTTTTCTACTAATGTGAGTATTTTCATCTATAGTGAGTATTTTTATTCTTCTGCATATATATTTATCTTTTCTACATATATATATAGTCTAATTTTTAATTAAGTTCTTTTAATACGAACACTCTTCGGGGAATTGCTCGAAGATTTTTAGACATTTGTCCTTCGAGCATGTCAGAAAAGAGTGTTCATTTTTGCATAGCTGACCATCTCCCTCCTGATGAAGACATGGTCCCTATGCCTTCTTGTCTTTTGCTTCATATACTTTAATATCTTTCCAATTTTATATTTCTGATTTTACTTTTCTTCATGTTTTATCTTATATATATATATATATATATATATATATATATATATATATATATATATATATATATATATATATATATATATATATATATATATATATACTGTGATAGTTATATATATATGGTAAGTAGAATGATGTGTCATTCTTTATGCTTAAACTTCTGATATGTAACTTAGAGATGTGAGATGTAGGAGCAGGATTCCAGATAACAGGGTTAAATGCAATAGACCAATGAAAAGTGACATAAAGGAACCTTCCATATACTGTCCTCTCAGCAACGAAAATATTCTCCAAACCACTTCGGAAACTACCCCAATGTTTCGCTTTCGAAAGAAACATTTTGGAATGTGAAGACATTTACAGGAATTCACGAGGCTTGACTAACCCTATGTTGGGAAATAGGGAGAAATTGAATTCATAGGAAAACCAAACATGGATACGTTGATCTTCTGTCCAGATTTTTTTTTATTTTGAAAACTTTACTCGCCGTTTGCGGTTTACATCTTTCACAAAGGGCCTTGCAATTGTAGCTCTTCCCCAAATAATTTGCTTATGGGAGTCCCTTACTTAGTACTGGTCAATACTGGGTTCTGTTGTTGATCATTCGGTTCATTTATTGGGCAAAATAAACCCATGTCTCGTAAGTCTTTCTTCAACAGTTTTGGCTCATTGATATGTTTTTTTCCTGTTCTTCTGTCTTGTTCTTCGATTAGGTTCCTTTTGATATTTATAATAGCTGTGTTGTTATGGTTACGGTTGCACGAACTAAACTCTGTGGAACTTGAATAGGTCTCCATTTTAGCTTCAACCAAGGCAAAATTTACCAAACAAATTATGTACAGAACATTTAGACTTTTCATTAAAAATATACGTAACAATTTTTAAAAAATGTTCAGTTACGAATTTAATTTAACCCTACGTTATCACACATTGAAGTCATGTTTTCAGAGAGTATTTGTCATTATTTTCGATAATTCTTGCAGGAATATATTAGCGTGGATTGTTATTTCCATAATAAGAGTAAAACAGTTGAGTTTTTATTACAAAAATATATTCATATAAAACATAAAATCGGTGCTTCAGTTCAGTTCTTATAAATTGTTTTACATATCTTTTAAGATAGTATTTTAAAATAATCAATTAACTATCCCTAATCATATTTGTAAATACTTTTCAAAAACATGTGGGAATAAAAATTTTCATTAAATTCAAATTAAACGTCTGTTGCTAATTACTTAAGAAATAGTGTAATTAAAAGCATTTTAAATTATAACTATGTTTTATATATTTCACATAATGAAATGTTTAATATTATAATTTTTAATATTTAGTGATATAATAATTATTTATTGTTCATAATAGTTTATCATGGATCAAAAAATAGGATTACGGACAGAAGATAAAATATATAAAATGTTATCATGAACATAATTTTCTATAACTAATTTTCCTGAAGAAATTTTGTTAAATAGTATTTGATGAAACTAATATTTTTTTCGTTTAATTTCAAATTGTATTTTATAAACTTAGGATATAATTTAACTCTATTTCATGCTTTCAACTGAACAAAGATTTATTTTATTTAAATTCTTAACTATTATATAAAGAATAAGAAAACATCTATTGAAAACTCAGTATTATCCTGTTAACAATATTTAAAATTCTATTTATTTCAAATGAATAGTTTTTAGTCAAATGAAAGCATTTTCTTTACATTAAAAAACTGCCAAGCTAAATCTCAAGAACTAACATTTATTAGAAACATACATTGCGAAAAAACATTGCGACAAAGTTAATAGCAAATTTTCAATAACTTTTCTTTATACTAAAACAGGAAATCCTATAATATTTACGTATGTTACCATTTGTAGGGATAAAGATTGAAAAGTTCCAAGTAATAAACAGTCGAGAATCTGTAATATCTGAGCATGAGAAAAATTAAACATATCAAGAACAAATTGAGCCCTCTTGTTGATGAGAAATTAGAATCGTGTTTCAAATTCAAGGCCACAACAAAATTCCTGGGTAAATGCAATACCATTTTTCACTTTGGAATTTGTTCTTCATAATCAGGTTTTCAGATTTTGAGTACCTTACAAATTTATATTATAAATAAATAGCATCTTTGTTAAGCTCAATATCGAGCTTTATTTACCATAATTGTATAGTTTAAAATAATATGCTCACTTTTGTAATTTGAATTTAGCAACACAACTTTCATATAGAATATCAATCGCTTAACTGTTGATAATTGTTGCTCTGATGACTAATAAATTTACCATACACTGACTCAGTTCATATTTTGTTGTTAATAGACAAAATCTAAAGTACTTTCCAAGAATATTTACATAATTTGATACCCCCTTTAAAAAGACCAGAACTATTGACGGCATTGAAGAAAGCAAAAGTAACAAGCAGCAATTATAAACACTATTTAATTAATATCCAATTCTCAAAATTTTTATGTTAAGCATATCATTCTGCAACTTATATATCAATAGAAATTTACTGAGGCACAGAAGAACAAGAGCAGTATATGAACTAGCATTGTTCTTCCTTAAGTATCCACAAGCTATTTTATTAACAATGAAAAAACATTTGGAAAAAGTAAAATATTTTTCACCTTTCACTCTTATGAAGACACTCACCATTGTTATATATCGTAAATTGCCTCCATCGCAGTTAAAAAGTCCATAACTTCCTATTTATTCAATATCTCCAGAGTTAATGAATATAACATCTCATGTTAAGAATTTTAACTGTGCCAAAACTTTACTAACCAATAGAAAAACATTAAAATTTGCATTTTTCATCACATTTCTCAAACTTAACTATTTATTGTTATTATGATTTATGTACCACCTCACGACAATAATCTGAAATGCTGATTTTATTGTTTTAAAAACATTCTATTGTAGGCTTTTAAGATTTATTGTCTGTCATTGTGTTCGAAAAATTGTAAATGCGGAACATACAAGCGAAATTCCCTAATTTAGCCAACTAAATGGGAACGAAATATGCTTTTTAATCTTCGAAACCATTCAACTGCCCCCTTCTTTTATTCACTAACTCTGTATCACTAAAATTCATGTCAATAAACATGCCAACCGGTGATATTTTAACAACTATCAAATATCAGATAAATGTTTATTGTAAAAAAAATTTCTGCAGCTGTATTGTGTTCTGTTATAACTATTTAAAATCCATAAAAAGCAATTACAAAACTAGAATCTTTTTTTAACATAAATAAGCTTTTAATTCAAATATCTATAAAAATTAACAGTTAATAACTATTTTCTTATATTCTATATCAATTTTATCTAAAATAATATGCAAAAATTAATAAACATTTATTGACACATTTTACTTCAAACGGAAAAATAAAACCGCATTTCATGCATCTTTTAGTTGTTAAATGATTTGACATTTTTGACATATTTCAAGAATATTTAATCCACTTATTGAAATTTTCTGCTTGTGAATTTCATCCCTTCCATTTTAAGTATATTTATTTTTCTAGTCTCTTGTTATACGAAAACAATTCTTACAACTATTATTAAGACAACAGTAATTAAAATAAGTCTTCTTTAACTTCAATAATTTGATGCAAAGAATTTCTATCATTACAACAGTAACTCTAATAGGTTTCCTGTATATTTTATTTACTAAGTATACTGCACTTTTATATTTCTATTTTTGTATATAAGTCCAATACTTATCGTAATCTCTATCAGTCCTTTCCCGAAATGAATTTCTCACAAATATTTTTTTATTTTAATACTTTCAAATTTAAAATCTTTAAAGATTATATTATTTGTATTTATCTTATAATTTTAAAACAATAATGTCTTTTAACGTACAGCAAATGGTATGAACTTTCATAATAATTATAAAACCATCATTTTAGTGAACATTTGACAAAAGCTTACAGGGCTAGAAAATACATTAAACTTTCATAATTTGTTTTTATCTAACTTTCAATTAATTAAATCTGCAAATATTTTTAAAACCTAATTTTAATTTTTATAATTTTCGAAATTACTTTAAATCCGAATACATGTATGTCTGCGTATCAAAAGGTAACACTAAATTCCATTTCACTCACAAATTCACTTTATCGTTCTAAAATTATTTTATATACACTAAAACTGAAAATAATTTGTCTTATAATCCCTAAAAATAAAGAAAATTATAGTTAAAAAATAGAAATATTTTAATTAATTATTAAATATTGATTACCTGATTTGTGTGATTCGATTCAAATTTCATCAAATAATTCATTTCTGAGGCTTAAAAAGCACATCAACGTGAGAAAATTATTAACGTTGCAATTTGATAAAAAAAAAATTCGTTTTCAGTACATTGATGCAGAATATATATTTTTACAGATTTTAATCAGCAATTATAATTACAGATTTAGTATTATATTTACTATTTGCATTATTAATAGTAGAAAATGTTTTTATGACTTATTTTACAATTACAAAATTTTAATAATTCATGTTATACCATTCTTATGAAAATGGAATTTTTTATTAAATTAAATATTTTTACTAAAATATTTAAGTTCATGATATTTCTGATATTTAAAATATTTTAAAGGCATTTTACTTTCTTGTTACAAATGTGGAATCAGGGTTCAATTTAGAAGATTAAAACAAGTATTAAATAATATTCTAATGAAACGTCTTCATAAAAGGCATAACCATCAATTTTTTAAAAATAATATTTTGATGAATTTCTCATAATTTTTGCAACACCTAAATTTACAATACCAAGAATTACAAAAATACCCTGCAAAATGTTTTCTTTCAAAAGACTAACATCTAACATTTTAATGGAATACAATTTTATTTACCAAATTTAATCCTTTTTAGAATGAATATATATATATATATATATTCATTCTAAAAATATATATATATGTATATATATAACTATCAATATTTTTATTATAAAATATTGTTAAGTATTCTTTATAAATAACGAAAGCACATTATTATAACTCTGAAACAATAGAAAGCAAAAGCTAACAAATCGCATTAGTTTTCAAACATTTCGGATACAACTACAATGAGGCCCTGCAGCTTAACGTCGTGACCCGTAATGATCAGTGAAGTAAAGTGAAGCATCACTAGCAGTGGTGAGCAATCACGGAAAGAGACTATATTCTCCTATACTGGATTGCTGGAACTCCTTGAGTTGTGGGCGTGTAAAACTTTAATCAGTGATGTCCAAGTTATTTCCGCTGTTGTGGCGTGGATGTGGAAAAGAGGCGTGAGCTCAAATATGACCTCGTCTCCTGACAGTGATTTAAAATTATAAGGCGCTGGTTGATTACCAGTCTGGGACTTAACTTCACAGCTATGTTCATGTGTGTGTATACTGTTAAAATATCTAGAGTATGTACGAAAATCTTTATTGAAATTTGGTTTAAAATAAGATACTGTTTAATATTCAGAAAAATTCTGCCTGAAGATTTAATATGATATGAAATAAATTTAAAATTCTTGAAAAATATCAGTAGATAAATAATTTAAAGGAAATGTCAAATGAAATTATAACGGTGAATTTTTAAATTCAACAGGTTTGGAAAAATCTAAACAATTTGCATTTATTTATTATTCTTCAAAATTTGAAAAAAAGAGACTCAAGTTTTGCTTGTGAGATGCTATTAAGATAAGATTTTCCATTCCATTTCCAAAATGAGAAAAATATTTATCAGTTAAGTTCATATTGTTTCGTTTTAACATTCTCATAAGCATGCAAAAGGTGTCCATTTTGATTACACAATATGGATTATAATTTAGTTTTTAAGCGCAATTGAGTGATTTGTAATTAGTATTTTTAGAAATTCTATTGAATATCTTAGGCATTAATAAAAGCACATCCCATTAATCTAATTAAGAGACAATTATGAGCAATATTCAAAAAGACAACATTTGTTTGTAAATATTTTGGTGCTTATTTGCACAGATTTCAACGAAAGTAACTTGGGAATTCTGCATAGAACTCTAAGTTACAGTTGGAAATTGGAAAATTCTGCTTCAAGGATTAATGTGTTAAAAATCAAATATGTATCTTCCTAGCACAAATAAGTTACTATAAAATTTTAACATGATGAATAATAACAATTTCTCAAATGCAAATAATAAATCAGAAATTTATAGCAATATAACCGTAGAAAATTCAATTTTAAAATAATTTTACATCGACCAACAATTATTATAGGTAATTTCAAAACACTGTGTAATCTAAAATTTGTATATATATATATATATATATATATATATATATATATATATATATATATATATATATATATATATATATATATATATATATATATATATATATATATATATATATATATATATATATATATATATATATATATATATATATATATATATATATATATATATGTATATATATATATATATATAGTACACGTAAATATAAAATAATGTAATATATTAGGTATTATGCCATTTTTTATAAACGCCTGCCCAAAATTATTTATTCGTGGATTTGTTCATTTGATAATAATCATTTTACAAGGAATATTTATTGATCTGGTTGTACATTTTAAGTATAGCAAATAAAGTTTAAAATAATAATTATAGTTATATAAAATGCTTTTTGTAATTTCCTTATTTTAATCAAAGTAAAGAAAAAATTCTCAATATAAATAAATTTATTCAGATCTCATAAAACAAAATTGTGTTCATGATACTAAAAACATATCAAAAATAAATTTACTATATACGAATATTTTAATCTGGTAACTGCTTTAAAGCATTTCAAAATATAAAATATTTTAAATTCATAACTTTCCATTAATTAAATTTGTGACTTACAGCACAAGTTTATAAGCAACGCTATAAAAACTTTAGTCATAAATTAAGGAATATTTTCTTATAAATTACTCTATCGATTTGTTTCTAACAATTTATCAGCAAATTATTTTGAATACATAACATTTATTCTAGAATACTACTAAGTCTTACAATTCAGAATTTATTTTAAAAGTTTACGGAAATAACTAGTTGAAAAACGTCAATGATTTTTCAATCGCATTTTACTAAAAAAAGATAGAACAAGCAAAATCAAATATTCAAATCTAGTAAAACAATGTTCTTGAATTTTTTCCATTATTTTTGCTTCACAATTTTTAAAGAGACCTCTTCAAACCATTCAAATCATTTGTTAGATATTTTCATTTTTTCTCTAAAATAAGTCATATTTATTCAGCATTGTACTATTGCTCATTTAAATTGGAAACATTCCCTGCAAGACATTACTCGACATATATTTAAAGAAAGTCGGAAGTCGAAAGCACTTTTACTCGAATATTTGATTACAATCATTTTTTGAATATTTAATGTCTTATTCTTCAAATTTTGTATATGGTAGAAACTTTATTTAGCACATAATACATAATATTTTTCTTTAAAGGGTATATATTTTTCTTTCTTTTTAGCAGAACTAGTTAAGAGGGCTATTTTATCAATGATTTTTGTCCTCATTTAAGTGTAATCCAATAAAATAAGTGAAATTTTTCTATTTTTTTAATCGTAATTGTTTGCAACGTTTTCTTTCTTACAATTAATGCTTAGCAACTATTTTTGAAAGAGAGATAGATATCAAGTAAATATTATTTTCCTTGTTTTCCATAAAATGTTTAATACTTCACATAAATTACTTCTATGATGAAAAATTTTATTTTATATTTTATATAAGACAACAGGTGTCAAATATAAATATTTGCTTCATGACACATAAATATTTTAGTTACTCCATCATTTTCTATAAGTTTCCATATAATTTATAATTGAATTGTGAGATAACTTATACATAATTTTTTGCTCATAAAAAATGAAATCCCCAAATTTCCATATAATTGAATTTATGAAAATGCTGTAAAAACGATACTTTACATATATTTGCTTGTTTTTAAAATTTATTAATATTTAAAAAATTGTAAATATTTGATACGTTATTGGATAATATTGCATTTGCAAGCAACATATTGATATTATGTTCTTAGTTTAATTTTAAATATTGTTAACTTTTTTTATAAAAAAATAATTAAATTTTATAGTAAAAATGAAATAATATATATATATATATATTTTACTTAATTTAATCTTAATTATCTTCTTTCACTATGTAATCAATTTTAATATTTTAAATTCGGTTTATATATATATATATATATATATATATATATATATATATATATATATATATATATATATATATATATATACAATATTTGCCAGTTTTATGTGACAAATATTAAAAAATTTTAGATATTTTAGAAAAATATGAGTCATGGTGATGTTTTAAAAAGGTATTATTAATTTGTAGAGTAACCAAAAAAAATACAAAACGCTATATCGAAAATATCACTAAACATGAAAAGTATCCCTTTCAAAGCAAGTATTTGAGATATTTCTTGACTTTTCTATGGATTTCTTACATTAATATTTTTAATGAAGTGAAAATTAATAATTTGCATTCTGTTCATAGGTTTTTCGTTTGCCTTTGAGTTTTATTCAGTATATTTATAAATTAAAAAAAAGCATTTAGGAATTATAAAAAAACTAGTTTATTTGTGATTATATTGCATTAATTCATTTAAATATAAAGAATACAAAGTAACATTTGTATTTAATATCTATATGCGTATATACACTACTGGCCATTAAAATTGCTACACCAAGAAGGAATGCAAATAACAGAACGATATTCATTGGAAACATACATTATAGTGGAGAGAACAAGTGATTAGATTTACAGGAAATTAGGATGTATTGATCTTGAGAAATCAGTACCAAGAGCAGCCACCTCTGGCTGCAATAAAAGCATTTATCCGCCTAGGCATGTAGTCAAACAGAGATTGTATTGGCATGTACGGGGATCTCAGTCCATGCAACTTCAACACTATGCCATAGTTCAATAGTTCATCGTCAGTAGTGGATGGTGAGTGATGGCGTGCCAATCGCTCGGCAACCATTGACCACACACATTCTCAATTGGTGACAGATTAGAAGAACGTGCTGGCCAGGGTAACAGTCGAACCTGTTCTGTATCAAGGAAGATCAGAACAGTACGGGCAACATGCGGTAGTGCATTATCCTGTTGAAACAAAGCATTAGGGAGGCCTTCGAAGATAGGGCAGAGCCAAGGGCCTTAACACATCGGAAATGTAACGGTTGCTGTTCAAAGTGCCGGTAATGCGAACAAGAGATGATCAAAACGTGTGTCCAATGGCACCCTATACCATCATTCCAGCAGATGGGCCAGTAGGGCGATGTCCAATGCAAGCTGGCATCGCGCGTTCTCCACGATGCCTCCAAACACGGATGCGGCCATAATGGTCCTGTATACAGAACCGAAATTCATCTATAAAGATGATGTGATGCCATTCCCTCGTCCAGGTTCGTCGCTGATCACACCATTGAAGGCGCTCCTATCTGTGACGCAGCGTCAATAGTAGCCGAAGCCATGGTCACCATGCGGACAATCCATGCTGCTGCAAACGTTTTCGAACTGTTGTAGCAGAAACTTTTTGCCTTGCAAATGACTCCATTTCTCGACTCAGGGTTCGTGACGTAGCTGTACGATCCCTTGTGACCATGCGGATAAGATGTCTGTCTTCTTTGCTGTTAGTAATGGGAGGTCGCTGAGATCCTGCATGACGTTCCGTATGATTGTCCTGAACCCATCGATTCCATATTCTGCTAACAGTCATGGGGTCTCGACCGACGCGAGCAGCAATATTGCGGTACGATAAACCGCAATCCCAGTAGGCTATAATCCTTCCTTGATCAAAGTTAGACACGTGCTGATAGGCATCTTCTCCTTACACGAGGCATTGCAACAACTTTCTTTGCCGAAAACAACGTTGAAACGGAAATTGAGTATGAGAAAACTGCTGTCAAATCTCAGGTTTTATACACATCGCTACTGTCGCCTGCTTTATATGAATACGCTGAAAATCTTATCATTTGCATCTTATCTTAAAAAAAATCTTATCTTATCAAGACAATTTAAATTGTCTTCTGTATTGAAGACTTTGGAAATTAAAGATTCGTCAAATACTAGTTAAATTTATATTATTTTTTAAAATCTATACGTGCTCTTTTTAAGGTTATATGGATTTATTTTTTTGGATGCATTATTCTCCATTTATTTATTGACAAAAATTTTTCTTATTGAGTGAATTACAATTTTTTCTTATAGAGAATCTGAGTGTTCATAAAGTGTTCAATAAAAATTTAATAAAAATGACTAATAATTCCAGGGAAATCCATATGATCACTTATCTATGAAAACATAATGATTATAGACACTAAATTAGTAGTTACTGTTATTACAAATATGAAATTAATACTTCTGCAATTACTTAAATAACAAAATTAACCGATTATGCACTACAGAACAAATCATGTATAAAGAATAGAATAGTGCGAAACATTTTAAATAAGCTGTGAGTCAGATGCCTGTAAGCATATTTAATAAAACCTTTTTATAATAAAAATAACATTTTGAAATTAAATGCATTTAAGGATTCTCTTAAATTCAATGTCTTGATTATTGGAACTCAAAGCCTTATATTTAAAAAATTCATTCAGTTTATATAAACAAGAGGAAAATTTATAGACTAGAAAATAGAAACCTGAATCTTTGTAAATTACCTTATAAAATTAAAACCTATTTAAATTAAAAGTATTAATCAGATTATCAAAATATTTTAAGAATGCTTACATTCAATAACATACTTATATATTTGTTAGTGTTTTTAAAAATTTTATTATATTGTATATATGTCTATGTGTGTGTTTTTGTGTACTCTATTTTGTATATATATTCCAGATATTAAATTAGATGTACCTTTTATATATCTATATATATATATATATATATATATAGATAGATATATATATAGATAGATATATATATGATAGATAGATATATAGATAGATATATAGATAGATAGATAGATATATACATAGATAGATAGATAGATAGATAGATAGATAGATAGATAGATAGATATAGATATAGATATAATTTTTACAAATTAGAATAAATTTAAACACCATTATCTTATACTTAAAAAACCACCATTTTTATTAGTTTTCCTACATTTAATAAAATAAGTAATCAAATTAATACTTTTGCCAAGAGCCAAATGGACTCATGCTATGAAATTAATTTATTCTTCCATTAGTATTATTAACTTTAAATGTGTATTTAAATAATTCAATTCTGCCTTTATAATATATTTGCTACAATCACTGCTTCAAAGAAATTAAAATAATTTGAAACAGTGTATTTATGCATACATTGAAAAACTAAGACTCCTCAAAAATAAAAAAATGTAGAAATCTTACATATTTAATGGAAGGTTAAGAAAAATATCTTGACATTTTAAATTATTACCATTTAAATTCAAACTTATACAAATTAATAAATCAAATTTATACTACATAACAAAAGAGTCCTAAATATGATATTCAAATAATTTGTTGCAATATAATGATCATTCAAAAATAATTCAAATGTCAATTCTACACATAATTTCTATAGCAAACTTTTACTAAAAATACTTAATTAATAATTGGAAACTTTTGTCAAAGTTACGTTAATTTCAAATGATTTACATTTATTTCAGTTTTTACGTTTGTTTTCTCTATCAATGTTTAATTTTGATTAAAGGCCAGAACATTGTTGAAACAGCAATTTTCCATATAAGTTTATGAAACTGCTTCATCAGAGAATTATAATTGCTGGAAACCGAAAATTTCCTACTTAAGGTGCATATTTTAGATGCACAGATTTATATGCAAATTATATTTCAGTAAATAACTTCAAAAATAATGATTGTAGATTGCAATTTTGAAAAGGGCCAAATGAAACAACTAAGATCAACTTCACAGATTTAAATTTCAAGCAATACATGAAATTTGTGATGAATTCTTCGGTTGGTGATATCTATCTATTAGGTGTATTATTATCAATAATTAAAAAATGTAAATAATTAATAAGGTACTAATTATTAATAAGTGAAAGTACAGATAAAATTTTTCATACTGTACGAAAAATCAGTTAATAACAAAAAGGACTGAGTAAGAGTTTTAATTAACAATCAAAAAGTAATAGGTACAAATATAATTTTAAAAAATGTGCTTGTATCACATTAATTGCAATTAATGTGATACAAGCACATTTTGCACATTATAATGCAGAACAAATATATGAACGTAAAAAAATCGATGGTCTATGATGGACAATCAACAATGTCAATTTCAATTCCTAATGAAAGATTTTCCTTTATTTGAGCGTTAACATCATTATAACAACTCTTGGTGATGCAATTCATAGAAACCTGATTTATTAAGTCAAATTTTTAAGGTTTAGCAACAAATAAAGAATATGGATACAAATAACTCATACATATTATTAATAATTTGTAAAAAGGGTTGAAATAAAGATAATTTGTTGTGAAGATAGTAGTAATCAATTCAAAAATATTTCTTTCTTATCAGCTTCAAATAAAATTTAACTGAAATTAATTAATTAAAATCAGATAGTCAGTAGTTGTCTTAAATTCCGTATAGCTCCATTTCTTAGAATTAGTAAAAAATATAAATTAATAATGAGATTAAAGAGGTTTCTCAACTGAAGAACATCAGAAATATTTCACCGAAAAGAGATCTCAGTAAAAGAAATCAATTGAAATAAATTTTAATCTTTTTAATCAATTTAAATTAACTAAAAAATGTTTTAATCATAAACGGGAATCGTTTCACCGTGTAGACAATTGTACTAATTAACTAGAAAATAATATTTTTTATGAAGGAATCTGGAAATACCAAATGAAAATATCAAAAAATAAATAAAGTACTTTCTTCCTTGTAACATAATTATTTCTTGACCTTCATTAAAATAGATTTTTCAGACATTTCAAGAAATTACTTTCACTTATTAACTGATGCATTATAAAAATTTCACTCATTAAGAATATTCAAATAACTATAAAAACTGTTACAATGGAATTAATAAACAGTAAATTTTCAAGAAAACTTTCGAAAAAATTTACCTTCTGGGAAATTATGCTTAATACACTTACAATAGTAATAAATTTAAATTGTTTATTTAATTAAGCATACAGGATACTTTTTGTAAGTAATTAGAAGTAGATATTATGAAATTAAAATTTCTATTTAACTTAAGTTGTGAAGAAATTTCATAAACTTTTATGCAATATAAATGTTGCAATTATGCATAATTGTATTTTAAAAAATACTAAATCTCCTTAAGGCACCGTTTTCAATTTTTATTTCTTGAATTCAATCATCTATATTATTCTCCTTTATATATTATGTATTTTCATAAAGAATACTC
Organism: Latrodectus hesperus; assembly: GCA_037975125.1. NCBI lineage: Eukaryota > Metazoa > Arthropoda > Arachnida > Araneae > Theridiidae > Latrodectus > Latrodectus hesperus. Next base: position 110,770,682 of record CM075853.1, read on the forward strand.
AGAGATAAAAAAAAACTATATTGTATTAATTTGGTTTAAAATGCATTCAGTTATTTAGAACCGAAACATAACATATGTCAATGTTTTAAACAAATAATTTAGCTCATGATGATTGTAAATGAAGGTATATATATTTTAATTATTCTTTATTTAAACCGTCACAGTTATTTTATTTTCGATATTTACTCTATTGAAACATGATTATAAGAGAAACGAAACGTTTTCAGTTTTACCTTTTAAATGTATCTTTTCTTATTACTCTTATATTATACAAATATGGCGAGAGAAAAATTAATTTAGAATAATTTATAACAAGAAAACAAAAGACGAATTATTTTACTTTATTATTATATTTTATTGAATTATCTCTTTCTTATATATATTTTTTTCTGTTTATCATCTGAGATGAAAAAATTGGGTTAATGTTAGCTTCTTTTTTGCAACTATAATGTTTATCTCTTTGCCAAATATTTTCTTTTTATATTCTCTCTGACAGTGCATTTACCATAGAAATTATATTATTTTTTATTGATTAATTTTTGGCGCAGGAAATTACATCGTAATGCGCTTAAATTAGATGTAGAAACACATGTCTCCTATTTTATTGCATAAAACAAATTATAATTCAATGTAAGACAAAAATATCAAGATGCTTTATGTTATTCATATTATATTTCCTAATATTTTTATTATTTATCTAGACATATTTCAATAAAAAATGCAAATGTTAGACAGAATTTCTTTTATTCATGTTCTAAATTTGTGCAATTGCTGAAACTATTCCCCTAAATTTATACAAAAAGATATACCAAAATAAGTAATTAATATTAAATTATTAATTGCTAGAAAATGTTATAAAAGATTTAAGATATTTTTGTAACATTATTTTAAGACATATTTTGTAATATATTGATTAATATGTATTATTTCAGTGTGAAAATGCATATAATGCTGATTAATTATTTATACAGACTTGGCATAGAGACTTCTTTTTCACAATTTTAATTAAAATCCTGATTTGGAGAGAGATTTTACAATTTGCTAATAAAATATTATGAAAGTTTTCTATAAAATACATAGCTGTTGAAACTGAGTTAAATTTGAAATTTATCATGTAAGATAAAAATATGATTATAAAGTTAGAATTTATATGATTATATAGTTAGGAATTTACAATAGCTAAATAACTTTTTAGAATAATATTTTATGACATAAATGTCAAAATGTATTAATTATAGGGTATATAAGAAAGCAATTTCAATAACAATTTCGTATATATGAGTAGTTTATAAATAAAATATTTTACGCATTTCAAAATTAAGAAAATGAACGATTAAAAAAATTTAGGAATTTTCTTAGCTAATACAAATACATTTCAATAAAAAATCTTTATTTCTTAATGGTTTCCAAAAAATTAATTTAATTTCATGCAACTTTATAAGGTTACAAAAAAAGAAATTATTTTTTTAATTCAATATTGATTATAATGTATATATTTAAAATCCTTATTCTTGTGTCTAAATAATATAACGATGATGATTTTATAATTTATAAACAGTTTTTCAGGATGAAATGAAACATATACCAGGGAATATGAAACATTTTGACTATAGATTTTGTAGTAAAATTAAACTGTACTTAATACTGATTTGATCCAATTGTAAAATTACGAATGCCATGATGCATACTGTTTCGAAAACCTCTCATTTCAAGAATAAAAGAATGTCTGATTTTCTTCATTTTTAAAACTACAATTGATCAGAAACGACTGGAGATAAGGAAAGAAATATTTGTAATTTCAGCATCTTGAGTTCTTCCTACACTCCCAAAGAGTATTTTTAACATTTTTACATATTTTATCGTTTTTATATATGTAATCATTCCTTTAAAGTCTATAGTGTGCATGAATTAATTTGTCACATTAAATACTTGATCCAAGGAGTGCATCCGATTTGCATTATTCAACAAGGTACTTATTTGAAATCTTGCGACACATTAAAAATTTAAAGCTATAAATTTTGGCTAGGACAGACAATGGAAATGGATTAGATCGAGCCCCTGGAGGTGTTGCTCTCTAGATTTCCCACGATGTTCTTCATCTGTAATCCCTCTACATAAAAATTTGCAAGCAGTGTCAGTTAGAATCATGTCATCCAAATTAATAACTATTCGTTCCCTATACTTGCCACCAAATATTCGTATAGAAGATACAAAGTTATCGTATAGAAGATATGGAAGCTTTACAAACTTGTAGAAGAACTATCTGCTCCCTTTTTTCATTATTGGAAATTTTAATTACCATTATCCATCGTGGGGCAGTAAGCATCAAATTAAAATCCTCTAGGCCATCACATTGAGGAATTAATTCATACTCACAATCTGTGTCTGCTTAATAATGGAGAAGAAACCTACTTTCATAGAAAATGTAGAACTTTTCGCTACTTGTACCTTACACACTGCTCATCATCTCTTGATCCTTATTTTAATTTAAGAGTTGAAATTAACTTACATGGCATTAACCATTTACCACTTTTTCTAAAGCATGTGAATCTCGATTGTAACAATATTCAACATGAGACGCATCGTCGATTTACTTATTTATATCTTCGAGCTGACTAAAATATCTTTTCGCAACTAATAAGGATTTCTGAATCTCTGGTCAAGGTGATGAAGCAGTTAAAAGTTGTATTGCAGCCCTAGTGATTGCGGCAAACATATCAATCCTAAAGAGTTCCCGATATCGTCACCGATTGTATAAATTGTGGTGGAAGTAAGACAGTCAATTAACCTAAAGAAATTATGGAGCATTTCTCGGAGATACACTATTACTAAGGACCTTGTAGAATGAAAAAGATCTATTGCTCATAAAACCAGATTTCATACTCAAAAAAATCTTGAATGACATTCATTTCACCTATAACATCCTCAAGATCAAACAAGAAGTTGTGGCAACCAATTAAAGCAACTAGTGGTGTTCATGGAGAATTTTCTATTCCCAACATATATGTTGATGATTTACAAATGTCATGACAAAGACTGAATATGCATCTTAGAGAATGTTAGAACAGTTAATGACCTCGTTGACTGGTGTGACAGAAATGAACGTACTTTATCTCCAAGTAAGTGTAAATATGTGAATTTTGCAGAAACACTAACCTATACTCAGACCCTGATATTAAGATTGCTAATATGTTAATTCCCTTGGTCAATAAGGTACAATTTCTTGGAATAATTTTCTAAAAGAAATTAACTTTCCTTACATACATTTTTCATCTGCGAAAAAATTGAGAGCGATCACTTAACATTCTGGAGCTTCTGTCTAACACTTCCTAGGGAGCGCATCGTACATCATTACTAAGAGTTTATCTTGCCATTATACTCTCATGAATTGATTATCTTTCTATTATATATGGATCTACTATACCATGTATCTTACTTAGACTAGACACAGTTATCATTTTGCCTAACGGATATGTACAGGTGCATTTCGTACTTCACTTATGCAAGGTTTATATGTCACTTGTCATCAACTGCCACTTAAATTAAGACGTTAACATTTGCTTAGGAATTATTATTTTAAAATCATGTCAATGCCACATCATCCTTCGCGTTCTGAACTCATGCTTTAATAAAAACTTCGTGCTCGACTTTTTAACATTCTCCTTTTTCCTAGCTCGAACCAAATCATTTTTAGATTTCTCTGAGCTGCATGATATAGGGGTCCATAGCATTGACTATTGTAAAAATATTCTATGAAATATCTCTTATATAAACTATATTAACAGCTTTCTTAACCTTAAAACGACAAATACAAACGCAGTTGTTTTTCAGCAATTTTTTTCACAAATCATCATCAGTAGTTTCTGTGCATTCCTGTTTTACCGATGGTTCCAAAAAAGTTGATTATGTAGGATGTGGAGTATAATTTGAAAACATATTACAGTTATGGCCTTCAAAAAGTGTCATCAATATATATAGCAATTTATCATTAACTGAAATTTTATGGGACCATGAGCATCGTAAAGGTTAAATTTATACTGATAACATAAGGGTCTTGGAATCATTAGTAAATATTGAAATACTTTATAATACTGTAATATCTCATATTTATACCATCTTCAAAACTTAACAAAACCAATATTATGAAATAATCTTTTGTTCGATGTCTAGTCATATATTATAGATTGAAGTGATAAAGCAGATGAAACAGTAAAAAATACCTGCCAGTACATGCAACACATTGTTCCTTTTGTACGATTTGAAAAATTCTTGCAAAAATTAATCTATTTAATCTCAATTTCGGGAACTATGGAATTTACACAGATGTCGTAGTGCAAAACGACATAACCAAACCCTGAGAAAAAAGAGGTTTGAATTTTTATTGTTAATTTAAATTTAAGAGTTTTTTCTCTTTTATTTTCAAACTATGCTGTTAGAAAATAAAGGAAAGGATGTAATAAAAGTTTGCACAATGCGGCAAGTGTAATAAAAGAATAAATTTTTCCTTTTAGAATGGAAGGGTGGTCTTGAGAAAATTTCAAGAACGTTTGTGTTTTATGATATCTTTTATATGTAAATCTGACCAGTCGGGATTGAGGGGGAGAGATTTCTGACTTATCCCATAGAAGTATAGAAGCTATTATAGAACTTTAGAGAACCAATAATGTAAAGAGGAGGAGCCAAAATGAAAATTATGAAGAATTAAAAACGGCATCTAAAAAATTAAAGGACGGAGAAAAGAAGTCCACGATTGAGGACTGGATCTTCATTGAGCAGAATGAGAGTAGCTGAAAGATTTAAGTTGTAAGCGGAGTACAACTGCCCTGTCCAGTCGAAGCCCTGTCTCGACTTTACTGAATGGGGCCAAAGATGTCCGACAAATTCTGATGAGAGATAGCAAATAAAAAAGAGAAATTTCATGAGGGATGAGTAAGCCTAGCGAGATACTGAGCAGTAAGTCAAGTGAGATGTTGAAATATCAGCGGATGGGAATGGAAAGCGAAGATGCCGAGCAGAGGACAAGAAGTGGATGAGAAAAGAGAATAAACGACACCGGATACCGGCAAAACCATTGACGATAGGATACACTATGATACTACTTCTAAAAGGGGTGAGTCTGATCTCTCATTCTGAATCCACATGGTCAAATTCAGCTATGATATATTATTGTGAAAATGTCACAAAAGAAATTTAAAGTTAGAATTTCATCAATTATTTAACCTAGAATGAATTAATTGTAAATGTAAACTTCTCTTGTTATTTAGTTACTAAAATAAATTATTAAGTTATATTACATTTGTTTTGAAACTTTGTCTCTGTCATTCAATTATTAAAAACGAATCTGGGTTTTCCTCGGAGTTTTTCTTAAATTACCGAGTTTCACCACAACAACAAACTATGAACAAATCACATTCCATCATTCCAAATATAATTCCGTTGTCAGTTTTACCACACACCTGGTGTAAAACTCACTCGTTTGCGTATTGGGCATACTCATTTTACTCATGAACACTTGTTTTTAAATGATCCTAAGCCTCATTTCCTACATGTAAAAATCGTACACTGCTCAGCATTGACTGCCCTGCTTTTAATCACTGCATATTTTTTGTATTATACATATTCAATTGCATATTTTAATTATACCTATTTAACGTTACAGGATTTTATTGAAGAAACTCCGCACCGTATAACCTCTTTGTCTTTTTACATACTATTAAATTCTTATATTGTATATAGTGAATTTACATTCATCATTATTTATTTTATAAGAACCTATATCGCGTAAATACTTTTTGAATGGTATAACATGTTTGGCACAGATTTATCATTAAAAATTACACAATCAATCAAACAATCCAACTCAAATAACCATTACAATAAAATTTCAAATTTGATAAACATAACGAATAAAGATTATTTCATTAAATTTTAAAGTGTTGAATATATGCTTTTTGTCAGTGACTATTTTTTTGTATTTTATGTAAAATGCAATTAGTTTAATAATTTTTTTCTATTAAAAGAGTTAGAAAAAATGTAAATTGCTATAGTTAAAATAACAATTTTCAAGACAATTTAAGGATACAACAGGTTAAAAATAGATAAATTTATAATTCTCGGTTTGTATTTTACCTTTAAGAGTTGAAAAACACTTTTTTTTACTTTACATGTTCTTTCTTTAAAGATATATAGAAGAGAGATATTTTCATTATTTGCTTTTTATATCATTTTCTTTACTTACATCGTTAATTTCCATGTTCGAACACTTAATCGAAACAAATATCGATACTGATATGTAAATATCTCATTCCTATTATGTATAAAAATATGAATATATTGTAGAACACATATTTTTGGGAAAATTAACAATAATCTAATGAAATTTTTAAGGGATTCAATTTTTAATTTTTTAGAACAAATGCAAAATTTCAGAGCTATACGAAGATTTCAAATTTTCTTTTTTACAAATAGCAGGTATGATATTCTCATAGAATTTGAATATTCATTTAAATAAAAAATCAAACATTTTCCCTACATCCTTTTTATAAAGTTATAAAATCTCCAAGTTATAAATAAAAATTGACTTATCTACTCAAGTGTTAGTTTAAAAGCAAATTTGCACTTAATAATTTTCAATGGGGCTTATTTAGAAAAAAGAACAAATTCAAAATAAGAGTTAGGAAATGAATGATTCATTCTATTATTTTTCAATGAACCACAAGAAGAAACGCTATTTCAGAATTCTATCTAGAATGACATTATTAAAAATATTTTTAGTTACATTATTTATTTATTATTTACTTATAATGAAACAAGAAATACATTTACTTTACTTCACAAGAGTAATTTATTAATATATATATCAATTTTCAACTTATTAGAATTTTAACTTTGTTTATAACAAGAAAGCAAATTTAAATAAGAAAAGCCTCTTTTGATAGAGCTCTATATATTAATAAAATATCAAAATTATATTTTTCTTATTATTTATTGCCAGTACATTTTGAATGTATAATAAGTAGATTTAAATTATTGTAAAAGATCTTTAATTTAAAAATAGGAATGACTTTTAAAATATCACAAATATTGTGTTTTTAATTAATATATTTTTTGACATATTTGTATTCGTAAAATTGTGTACTGTAAAAAAAATTTAAATTTTTTATTTTATTTTTGCTTTGATGATTTCCTAGAGGTTTTTTAATGAGAAAATTCTTAAGAAAAATGAAAATAAGGCTTTGTAAATTATATTTTAACACAAAATGGACAGAAAACAGAAAGAAATTGTGAAAGAGAATTTTAATGCATTTATTTCTCAAGAGATTGTTTCATCCATGTGGTTAAAACCTGCCAATTTGTGAAATCCACTTTCTTTAGTAAAAACCTTCCCAAATATATTAGTTTTAAGTAATTAAAAAAATATAGGAATATACTTTTGAATAAAAGAAATTATTAAAAATGTCTGTATAGCATCTTTAAATTCCCATTGGTAAAGCATTTAAAAAAGGCTTGAAAAAATTATTTACTTGAACATACTTGTGATGAACTCAACTCAGGCGTTATAAGGTATTTAAATTTCACATTTTCAAAATAAATGAAAACTAAAAATTACATTTTTAAAAAACAAGAAAAGGATCTGAAATACGAATGTAAAAACATAATCTAAGGAATATTTTAAGAAGCATACCAACATTTTATTCACTTCCAATTATTAATGAATTCAAACACTTTTGCAAATGGAATATTTGATTACAAATTTGCAAAAATATGCAATATGTAAATTTATTTTAATTAAATTTTCTATCATTTTAATAAATAATAAAAACTTATTCATCAAGACTCTTTCCTAATGCATGCACATATTATTTAATTGATTGTTCGTTTAGTATATTTGAGGTTAACTATGTTACTTTTAACATTTGAAATTTGTTCAACAAAGATTTGTACAAAATTTAAATAATTGCTTTGTAAATTTTTATAGCGATAAAATTATGTTGTCATTTGAGGAATATATCAGGAACATGTTTTCTGCGAATTATAATTCCTATGAAATTCAGAAACATCTTTTACTTTTTGTATTTTCAGGAGTAATTTACATAATTTTATATTAATTATTTTACTTTTGTGGATGAATCAAATAATACCTAGGATTCAAGCTTATAAATGATAAAATTCTTCAATAAGAAAGAATTAACAACATGTAAATATATTCCTATACATTATTCTAAAAGCGAAATGTATATATATATATATATATATATATATATATATATATATATATATATATATATATATGCATGCTTTGATGAGTAAACAATTAAGATATGAATGTTAATTCTTATTGCTTTGAAATGTTGAAACATAATTATTAATTTATTAATTTTCAGCAATTTGAATTTGAACGAATGTTTCTGAATTTTTTTCTTGAAATTGGTATTTGTTTAGGTTTGTGAATAAATGTATTTTGATATACTTTTATTCGCATAAATAATTCACATATTAATTATATTTTTGAAATAGCCTTTTATTTCCTTACTAACGTTTCTAAGATTAAATAATATATTTTTATAAAATCATTTAAAATAATCTAGTTTATATTATTTATTGCATGCTATTGCTAAAATATTAAATTCAATATAAAAGCATTAGAAATACTTTTAAATTATTCAAATTTGTTTTTTAAAATTAACAGTTATTATCACCTAAAATAATTTTCTCATTTATAAACTTTTTTAATTGCTGTGTCTGATTATTAATAACATACATTAATCATTTTATTAAAATTTAAATTAATACTACACAAAATGATTAAAGATTAAACTTTCAAAACTATACATAAACAAAGAGTTTATATATATATATATATATATATATATATATATATATATATATATATATATATATATATATATATATATATATATATATATATATATATATATATATATTATATTTATATTTATATATATATATATATATATATATATATATATATATATATATATATATATATATATATATATATATATATATATATATATATATATATATATATATATATATATATATATATATACGTATCAACTATTAGAATAAATGTCGTTAATATTTTTATTCAAGAATTAATATTTGTGCTGCTAAATAACTTTATTTCACATGATATTTTAAAATGAAGAAATTTCATTATTAAAAGTATATTATGAAACAAATATAAAAACATTTATAAAAGTAAAAGGGATAAGAGTATAATGATTTGAATTTGGAGAATGAAAAAATTCAGTCATAAATAAATGAAATTTCATTTTCATATAGATATTTTTCATATATCTGTGTAACTTTGATACTATTATGTAACTTTTATGTAGCTGTTATGTAACTTAACTATTATTTCTTATCTGTGGAAATGATAACGCGATAGATTTGATTAGATTTATTTTATGAATATTGCAACTGTTACACATATTTTATGAATTTTATAATATTGTTTATCTGTTACGCATTATTCATAAAATAAGGTATATACGAGCTTGCTAAAAATGTATAAATACAAAAACATATTTAATTCAATATTATGCAATAAGAAAAAAATTTATTCTTAATCACAGCATTGAAATAGGAATTCATTTGAATAGAGACTTAAAAAGTAATTTTTTGATATTTTTTTATGTCTGGAATAATAACTTTTATATAGAAATTACATATAACTCAAAATAATTTTCTTTCAGATTATATTACTTCAATTTATATTGTTTTATTTTATTGTTTAAGTAAAATAAAATAAACACAGGAAAAAAAGAATATACAAAAATTAAGAAAGCATTAAAAATAAATGTTTAAATTTCCTTATTTTTGCATTTGAAAATTTTTAAATAAATAATACTTATTTTTTAACATTATATCTTTATAAAAATGTTTATACATTAAAAATTGTTTCATTTTTTAAACCTTTTTTTAACAAATGATTTATGAATAACTTTAAATTCTTTCATATTATTTAAATTGAAAATTTTATTACATATAATCTGAATAATTAATCTATTAAAAAATCTCTAAGTTTATGTTATTCGTTTCATTTTCTGATAACGAAGGCATTGTATATTGAATACTTTAGATATTAATATTATATTAAATAATATAGAAATTTAATTTATGCATGGAGTTTTTTAAATGTGTTTTAAAACAACAAGAACTGAATTTTTGTATAGTGAAGAATATAAGTCTTCTATTCAACAGAATGACTTTTTAAGGATATATTCTTAAAAATTATTTGTATGACTACTATGAAAATGTAAATGCTATCTGCTTAATATCCTTTTTATGAATGTTTGTTTAAAAAAGTTAAAATTAATTAAACATAAAATAAATAAATCCCTTAATAATTTTTCATGCATTTAAGCAAAATATTTTTTACTCACATTTGTACAAAAAACTTTATTTATAACTTACGTGCAAAATGTTATGGTGATAAAATCTATTCATTTAATGTTTATATTAGATAAGATAGTCATAACAATAAAACTCCGAGAGATAAGTCATAGTAATTTTTAAATATTTTTAATTTAATTAAATGTTTTTGGAAAAAAATGTTAATTGTTTAACATTAAAAATTTATTTAAGAAATTATACAATATTATTTATAAGGCACTAAATGAATATATTGCTCTACATAATTGCTTTTGCTTAAAATAATATTAAGAAATGAAACTAAAATTTGTATAAATATCGAAAATAATGTTTGCTTGTAACTTAAAAATAATGTTATGGATTTGAATTCTATAATATTACGCAGAATTTTTTAAATTAAATTACATATTTGAGACAGCTTGGAAAATCTTTTGAAAAAAACTCTGTGAAGGATCGAAGTGATAAAATGAATAAATGAAAAAAAGATATTAAATTGGTGATCATGATGACATCTTTAATTAATTTAAAAAATAATTCAAGAAACGTGGTTTTCCATTTAATCACTTTTTACTAAATTACTGTATTAAAACATGAATTTTAATATGTCAAGTTCATTTAAAATACTTTTTATTAATATATCGTGAATATAATATTTTTTTTAATCTAAAGAAAATAAATGTTTTTAGGAACTTTTCAATAGTTTCTTGGTTAAGTTTATAGTTAAATATTAGATAAAGTTTAATACTTTTTCTTTAGCATGTAAAAATTTTATTTTATTTTTATAAGAGTGTTTTAAAGGGAACTCTATCACATGAAAAAAATAATAGCACTTAAAGCATGGGTATAAAAATACTATTTTAATATTATTTTTCTTTAAAAAGGAAAATACTTTTCAGTAACAACTTGAAGTGCATTATTTTTCAGTATCAGCAAAAACATAGCGATTCTATTTTATAAAAATTTTTTTCCCAAAAGGTACACTGACTTAATTGTTAAGTAATATAAAGGAATGATGATAGGATATATTTCTCCGTTATGAAAACACGTTAATAAATTGTTAATTGCTATAATTTAATAATTTTCAAACAAATATCTTTAACTCCCTACTCTTTAAAATAATTTAAAATTAAATCAGCTGTAAAGTAAATTTAGCATAAATGCTGCATATATATTTTTGTTTTGCTTTAACGTTTGCCAAATCAGAATACATAAAAAATTAATAATAACATAATTTTTCTGAATTTCACACACAATATAGATTGTTCATCAACTTCATATTATTATGAAAAATATCACAAATAACCTAATAGTATGCAAAAATATTAGATGACAAAAAACTTTCAATTCCATTATGAGATTTTATGTATTTTTACTATGCTGTATTTTCAGTGTGATATCTGATTTTTTATCAAGCATGCATTAAAACTTTAAGTATAACACCTATAGACTTAAAGTTAATACTTACCACTTACTTCATAACTTTAGAGTTATAATTTAATTATAATTGTGCAATCTACATAATTAAATGACGCAATTATTTATTGTTTCGATATAATTTTATCCAATTTTAAAAAAGAATCTGTGCACTAATTTTTAGTAAAATATAGTTCTTATAAGCCCATATATTTCAGCTTCAATTTCATTTTATTATTTTCCTCCTTTCCTTGTTGTTTGAAAGCTTGTCGTTTATACATAAAAGTTATTTAATCTCAACACCGTAATCAAAATAATCAACAGCTTGTTGGCATTGATATAATGTTGTAGGTCTTCCCTTATATTGTTAGTGAAAATTTCTAATAATCTTCCTCCGTGGTTAAGAAAACAATTAATGTCTATTATTCAAATTATTGAATTTCCAAATATAATGAAAAAAATAAATAGACATTACATTACTTCTCACTACCATAATTTGTAAGATGTTTTCCAAATTTGGTGTTCTAAGAACTTCCGGTAATTTTTGGAAATGATCTAAGCAAAATGAAAAAAGCTCTCTCTTTTAATGAACAAAGGATTTTTATATAAGATTGTAGATAGTATAATTGTTTATAACTACCATGTTATTTTCAATTATAAATACTAATCAATCTTCGTAATTAATTTTATATGATATGCTTTCCTTAATGTGTCATTCCTTTTAAGTCTATTTTAATCAGTACTAGAGAATATTACATAAATATTTATGTTATATTGAATTATATTTATGATATTCCTATTAAAAGAGTATTTTTAGAAAAATTATTATGTTTCCAATAAAAATGTATTAATTCGGAATTTCATAATAATCCCAATAAAAAAATGTTTTTATTTTCCTGTACTTAGTCTAACTTCATCAAATTATTATATTTGTATAAAGTTTATTGTCATATAATTTTTACTGAGTTTTCAGACTTAAAAAATAAAGATTATTTTCTTACAACCTGTTGTTAAGTCTATTAATATTAATGAAAATCAAACACTTTCTATTTTCATTTATTAATAAATTTCATAAAAAAGACTTAGGTAAAATGAATGAGTATACTTTAAGTAACACAAAACAGATTGGTTTCATAAGTACGGCATAAAGTACTCTATTTAAAAGCATGAAAGCTTATTAATTAAAATAAAATTGCTATAATGCTTTCAACTGGATTCTGTATTTTAACTGTAACCTCATTTTTGTTTTAAATACATAACATATTCTATTCGTTTTAAGATTTAGAGCAACAATCAAATTCAGTATAATTATATTATTCTGCTTAAAATTATATTAGCATGGATAACATTTTAAATTTTGTACAGATATTTTACTGTACTGTTAATACCCATTTTTAATAATTCAGTGACTACACATTTGTAAAATGAATTTTATAAATATTTTTCTTACTTGTTGTCAAACTTAGAAAGTCTACATAGATTTTAAAAAATAGAAATTTAACAATTAAATTTTGAATTTACTTATTCTGAAAAAGAAAGCCCAAGATGATTCTCATTTTTATAGTAAAACTATACGTGGAAAGAATATTTAGAAAGCAATGTAATAATTTTGGCAAAACTTTCTCAAATACTTTATCTTTGATTTTTATTTTATTAAATTGTTATTCATTTAGTTTTTCATGCAGTTATGCTTATTTATGTACATTCATTTTCAAAATAAATTCTATATCTACTTTTGCACAGATAGTGTGTGTTTTAGCATATGAAGACAACCTAGTTAAATGTATTTTTAACTAATCCTTGTAAACTTTATAGTTTTGCTTGTGAAAAAATTTTTATGATAAATAATAAAATATTTAGTTAATTATATAAATTTTAGCATTTTTGCAATAATTAAAAATAACATAAATTCGTAATAAACGAACAGAAAACATCCCTCAAGAAATGTTTGCTTGTTTCTCTAAGAAAATTAAAATATCACAAAATAAATTTTAATAGAAATTTCATATTGGGAATTTAAATTAAAATAATCAGGATACAGTATTGTTTATCAATAAATAAATATATATCATATTTTCGTGTGTATCTGTTATAAACTATTCAAGCATGTACTCATTTATACATCTACTCAAATGTATTTTACTACTAACTCACAATTTTAAACTCAACCGCTCAATAAATTAAACTTGATCTTATATTTAAACTTGAAGACAATGATTGCTTTACAAATTATGTTTACATTTTTTTATAAAATTTATAAAATATTTGTAAATTAGTTTTAGAAAAGAGAAGAAAAAGGTTATTATACATTACTTACCGAAATAACAAAAAAATTCATTAAACATGATAAGAGAATTATTCCATTCAATTAAAAACCAAAAACAGAATAGTCTTAGTTTTCTGATTGTGCGCCTGATAATAAATATTTGCTTAACCTTTTCATAGCTAAGCAAATACTATGAAGAAAGCAAAACTTAATGGACTCCTACTTTCTTTCAGCTATAACATTAAATTACAGCATAAAATTCCTAGGTATTTTGTTTCTCCATTTTTCTTTACTAATATTGAGTGTTTTTGTAGCATTCAGTATGCATCCAGTAAAAAGAGGATCATAATTCAATGAAAGTTATTTATTTACTTATTTGAGAAAGAAATTATCCCTTTTTAAAATAGTTTATTCTGGCTGTTAGAAATTCTTTATTTGTTTTTATTTCTTCCTTAAAAAAGTTAATTTCTGTATGTTTCTTTTGAGAAATCACAACTATGCACACACCCAAGACGATAAAAGTATATCTTTTTTTGATTTTTAAGGCTATTTTATTTCAAAGAATAAAATTTTATCAAATAAATTTTAACAAAACATTTCAAAGATTATAATTATTAAAGATATATATTAAGATATTAGTAATAGAGTTAATGGATTAATGTTTTGCTTTATTTATTTACCGAATTTGCTTAAGTTACACAAGCATAGTATTAAAACATTAAATATTTCTTTGCTCAATAATCTACTGTTCCTTTCAAAGTATTTTTTCATGCAACATCAAACACAGTATCAATTACATACTAGAAAAATAAATATGTATTACTAAATTCCTTTTCAATTTAATTTCTACTTAGCAAATAAAGTGATCAGAAATTATTAAATAATAAATGTTGTATTAAAACCAAAGATAAATAATACGCTTGAAAAAGAGAAACATCTAAATGCATTGGTTTAATCAATTGTAGGAATTACATGCAGATAAATAGCAAACTAAATCTATTGTTGAAATTAAATGTTTTGTCTTTTTATACAGTGTGCACATACACAATTCATATTAAAAAAATGATAGAAGTTTTTCGATGCGTTTTAAAACCCATTTTATTAACTATATATTTACGTTACTTATTTTCTTATATACGTCAAAGCTTCAAATTAATTACGAACATTCAACAAGAAATGAATATATTATAGGAATTTAAAATCTTGGTCCCAATTAGAGTCTAATTAAAAAATCAAAAGTATGCAAACAAAAATATATAAGTTTATCTTTATTCCCGTTTACATACACAAGTTACTCTTTGTGTAAACTGCTGTACACAAGTGCCGTAGCTCGGAACTGGGTGATCCTGTCTTCTTGACTGACTTCTCTATGCAAGAATTCACACCGGCCTTAAATGCCATTGACTCGAAGAAATCACCGGGACCTGATAACATTCATGGGGATATGATTACTCATCTTGGCCCAAATGGCACCAAATACCTCTTGGATATAATTAATCTATCTTGGAATAGAGGTCGACTTCCGAAGGAGTGGGAAAGAGCCACCATTATCCACATTAGGAAACCTGGTAAGGTAATTAGTTCCCCTGAGAGCTATCGGCTTATCGCCATGTAAAATCATGGAAAGAATGATACTGTGAACACTCATCTACTTTCTCGAAAACAATGATCTGCTACCCAAGGAACAGTATGGATTTAGGAGAGGGCATAGTGCAGAAGACCAGGTCCTGTATTTCGGCCAAAGTGTCAGATATGCCCATAATTTAAAACCCATCAATCACACCAAAGCAGCATTTCTGGATTTATCCAGAGCTTTTGACACGGTCTGGAGAAACAAACTCATTCTTAATATGTTTAAAAATTTTGGAATAAAGGAGAGAGCACTACCTTGGATCTCAGATTTTTTTTTAAATCCAGAGTAATACGAGTTAAGTTTAATAAATCTCTCTCTAAGGACTTTAAGCTCGACCAAGGAGTTCCCCATGGATCAGTCCTCAGTCCCACACTTTCTTCCCTGTTCATGGCAGGTGTGGAAAGGAGGACTTTTGGAAATGGCTGAGTCGCAGACGATATTGTCCTTTGGTGCTGAGGCCACGACGTTTCATCTATTGAAGATACCCTTTCACAGTCTTTGGGCAGAGTTAGCGATTTTGCTATAGACCACAAATTGTCATTCAATCTCACGAAATCAGTGGTTAGCATTTTCACCACCAATAAACACCTTTATAATTTTAAGCCAAAAGTATTCATGAAGTGCCATGAACTGCCATATTCAAAATATCCCAAATACCTGAGATTTACCTTGGCTCAAGAGATTCTTTGTAATCGACATTTTGAAGATCTAGTAACAAGAAGCCGAAAACGACTAAATATATTATAAAAAAAATTTCTGGGCAGGATTGGGGTGCAGATGCCTCTACTCTGAAAATTACCTATACTTCGTTAATTAAAACTTTGTTAGAATTTAGTTCAGCCATTTATTTTTATGCCTCTGATTCTAACCTTCAAAAGCTTGAAAGAATTCAGCAGAGCGTTACTAGGATCATTGCAGGACTTCGCAACAGCTGCCCTGACAATTTAGCTCTGTACGAGGGCGACCTTCAACCATTACATAGGAGAAGGAAGTATTGCTTAGCCAAGTACTTCAATAAACTGATCAGAGCTTTTGAGACCAACACAGAATATCACAATATTTAATTAATTAGAGCAATAACCAAAGATTAAAACGTAATAGTCCATTCTCCCAAGCAATTTACAGACCTTGCTGTATCCTTATGTTGAGCTCTTCTGCTTGACACCTTTGATTAACCCTGAGTTTGGCCTCCAGGGAGTTACTTTCCATTCCAACCTAACGCTCGATGCATGTAAAAAGTCGGACCACCCGTATTCACTAAAGCAAATGGCTCTAGAGACAATTGACTAGATTCCTATCGGAGCAACCAGGGTTTATACTGATGGAAGCAAATTGGAGACCAATGCAACTGGCAGCGGAGTATGTATTGAACTCCCCAACCATTCCATCAAGCTTGAAAAAAGAACTGCTGACCACACGTCCGTCTTTAGAACGGAACTCATCGCCATCATGAGTGGAATTTCTTTATTAGTTAACAATACACAAAATGATTTCTTGGAGATATGGATCCTTACAGACAGTCGATCCTCAATCCAGCACCTTTTGAATTGGCAATCCATCGGTGACAGTACTAGTAGAAGTATTCTACTCTTGTTGAAAAGCCTTTCAGTTCAACAAACACTCTAACTCCAGTGCGTCCCCTCGCATGTTGGTTTGCCTGGGAATGAAGTAGCCGACGACCTTGCAAAGGCTGCCGCCAGTAATCCTTTGAACCCGGAAGATCGCATGGCACTAACACCATCAGAGATATCTTCCATTATTAAACAACTTACTTCTAAAAACTTGGCTGACCCTCTTGCTCACCCTTGGTACTTCCAAAGACATCCTGGAGCCGCCACAACATTAAAGGGCTCCAGAGTACATCAGACGACACTGTCTCAACTTTCTACTGGCCACTTGAAGTGTATAATCTTTGAGGACGGTGAAAGAAAATACCCAACATGCCCCAAGTACGACAATGCTCTGTTTTGCTCGCAACACATCTTGAAGTGCTTGGGGTTTTCTCGTGAGGAGGCTGTGAAAAGTCCACACCTGCTTTTGGACTTTTTGGCTGTCTATGATCTCATGGATCAGGTCTAGTTCCCCTAGACCAGATGGGGATTAGTCCCACCACCACCACTATTCTTTGTGTACAATATTAAATTTCAAATCCTGTTGACTTGCAAAAGCAATTTTATATTCTTTAATTAAATTTCAATTTTATCTTATTCTAAATTTCAATATATATATATATATATATATATATATATATATATATATATATATATATATATATATATATATATATATATATATATATATATATATATATATATATATATATATATATATATATATATATATATATATATATATATATATATATATATATATATATATATATATATATATATATATATATATATATATATATATATATATATATACATATTTATTTATTCTAAACTCAAAACACTAATTGAAAAATATGTTTATATGTTTGAACTTGTAAATAAGCAATGAATTATATTTATTTATAAAAAAATTTATGCAAATGAATTTTTTAAATAATTCTTTGTTTTACAACAGAAATTGTATGTTACTTTTTACTTTACACAAAAATGAGAAACTATATATATAGTAATAACCTATTTATATAAATTCGATATGTGCATATACTTTAAGATACAATATTTTATTATATTATATGTGTAAATAAGAATTTTAGTCATTTAAAAATGAAAATAAGAGAACTTCATTTTCTCAGAAATACATTTATAGACAATTTTACATAATAACTTAAAAGTTTAAAAAATATTAAATTTGAATATAGAGAAAACTATTGTTTTAAATTTTGCTACTGACGACAAAAGTGAAGAATACAAGAAATAGAAACAATATTTAACTTTTCTGAAACATTTGGAAGCACAAAAATACAAACTTTTATGAATGCAATTATATCCTCTTCCTAAATATGTCGGCTCACTCTTCCAAGCATTTTGCTTCATTGGGGTTAGAAAATAAACAGAAAATTAAAACAAAAACATTTCTGGGTAAATAATTAGTAATTTTAATAAAAAGGATTGTAACCAGAACTCTTTATGTTCCTTCAGAAAAATTTTAGAACCGTGAAACTCATCTACATGTAAATTAGTTACATTATTATTCCACATACTGAGCATCTGAAAGTAATTTAAAATTACTGTGAAAAAAGGTGTGAAATTTTTAACTTGATATTTTGACAAATGCAATATCCTGATATCCTTTCAAATTTAAAGTAGTTAAGGCTTGATACGTAACTAAGCATTTTTACTAAAGAGATTATAAAGCGTAAATTTATATCGTCGTTTAATAAAAATCTGCATAATAACATGATATTAGTGTTTTCAAATATTCGCTTATGAAGCAAAATTATAGAATCAAATATCTTAATTTAGGTATTTATTTGCCATTCAATGATCCCATTTTTGACACAAAAGATGCATTATTGACTACATGGCTTACCACTTATGCGCTCATATTAAATTCATGTTACGCAGTTGGAAAATAAAAAAAATTTGATAACTATTTTAATATTAGCATACACAAATTTTCAATTAAAGAATGAATATCTAGTTATAAGCATAAGTAATTTGGGATTTTATTTGAACAGGAATTAATTTTAGGTTCCAGCACGTTATTAAAAATAATCATTATTTTATTTCTTACACAATAATAAAAAAATCATCAATATTTTAATGTTAATTTTTTTATTGTTAGCATTATTTTTATCTTTGAAAAAAAGAAAAACACAAAATATAATAAACACTGCATATACTCACTACTGAAAATTGCAAATAAGTGTGAAAAATTTTAAATGGAAGGAAATTAGACAAATGTAGAGGAATGTTTAGTTTGATATCCTTGATGAAATCAAAAAATACATAACATTTTTCTTTAAAAACGGAAAATTTTACATCAATCTTGAAATAAGTAATATGACTTAACGTTAAATGGAAGAAATATATAGTATTTTATATCGATTAAATATAACATAGTACAGTTTATTTGCTATGAGGAATCAAATGTAAGAAGTTCATTCTTTACTAATGACTGTTTTTAAATAAATTTACATAAATACATATTTCAGATTCGAATAGGAATACTATATAATTTATTTTTCTAATTTTTAAGTTTCTTGCTTTACTTAATGCAAATAATCCTAAATATAATGTAAATTCCCACAAATATCAGTAAATTAATAAAAGTAATAGGCAATTAATAAAAGCATAGGCTCGTAGCGAAGTTGTAGTTATTTTTAAAATCAATAATAGCATTAACTAAGGAATACTTTATGCAAAAATTGATAATAATAATGCTTTTTTTAAAGCTGATGTGCATAGACTTTGTGAATCAATTATAGAACATTGCTATTTGATATGAGCAGTTTGCATTTTGACACAAGGCCATGTTGAGCAGTGTTTGAAGATGAATATTTTATTTCTGTTTTATACATCCAGGTGTCAGGGTGGATGCTTGGGATCCTTCCCGTTTTAATTGTTTGGAACCATGGTTACTTCTCCTTATCTATGAAAAGACAATTAATAGAGTAAAATTGCTTAAATGGCTTATAAAATTTTTCGTTTGTTAGATCATCTCTTCTGCGGTATTATAAAACATGATTAAAATTAAGTAATATCTTTCTAAACCTTAGTATATATTTCCTGACTAAGACATCTTAAGCTTATTCTGGTTTTATTTCCGTAATTTGTTCATCCCACATAATCTCCCATTAAATAGATTGAAACTTTACCAGCCCTTGATATGCCAAAGGCTGAAATTCCCTAAAATCCTAGGCATTAGAAAAAATTATAATATTTTTAAACTTGATAATGCAAAGCAAAATAGACAACCACTATCATAAGAATAGTGATGCATTTCAACTGTGAAAAACAATTAAACTTGAGAGAAAATGAGAAAAAAACAGCTCAAGAGAATAACTATTTGTGAGAAAGAAAAATATTAGTGCCATTAATTTACATAGCATTTTTAAGGAAGTTTATAATAATGGTAGTGCGACAAAATGAAAACAAAAACGTAATTTGTAAGTATTCTTAAGTTCATTAACATTCCTGGCCATAAATGAAATTGTCAAGATTGTTTTTCTCAAGATTCTTATTACGTTTCACTTATAAAGAGCTCTCGGTGATGTAATGGTAGAATAGTGCTCATAAGAGCAAAGTGTCTATATTGGATTCCATTCACTGTTGAACAAAAAGAGCTAGATGTCGCACTTCTGATTTTTGTATTGACTTCTCTTTGGTAAAAGCCTGCGAGTTTTCCAGGTTTCATCCTTTACAACACGTGAATACAGTCTATTTTCATTGAAAAATCCTTCAAGAAAAGATGATATTAAAATCTCTGAAAACATCCATAATCCCTGTTATGTTGTTCTATACGAGGTGTCAAAGTCGCTGTTATGAAACTCTTGAAGTGTTTTCTACACTTCAAAAATGAAAATAAAACAGGATTATCATATTTCAGGATTTATTATAGTTATTATGTGTGTATGTGTCAGTGTAATTATTCTTACTTTATCTAAAATATCTTCAACAAATAAAAACACAAATTACTATGCCAGTGTTCTAATCAAAAAAGTATTATTAAATGACAGATAATTTATGCTGTTTCAATAAAGCATATTTTCATCCATGTTAATTCATATATTTATTCATTTAGCATTATTACTGCGTATTTTTGAATCGTCAAAAACAGCTATTAATATTAAGCAGTAAAAAATAAAATAAATAAATAAAAACGTAAAACTTCTTTGTAATTATAGCATGATAGTGATTCTTGCTTAAATTTTGATATATACATAAATTCAAAATTCAATTTAAACCACAACTTCTAGGCCAGTTAGTTTTCTTTTGATAAAAAATATCATTAGATTATATTAAGAAACCCTGATTAAAACGTGTTAGCCTTATGCTATATAATAAAATAAATATATTGTAATAAAATAGGTAGATAGATAGATTATGAATATTTATTATATATATTATATTGTAAATTTATGTGTGATTGTCAATCTTCCTTGTTTATAAAATTAACTGATGATTTTTTCCATATTTTTGGCACATAGGCTTGTTCGAATTGCAGGTGCTAAATAAAATCTCACAAGGCAAAATTACCTTCATCATTGATTAGAATGCCTTTACAATTTGTAAGAATATTTTTGTGGGAACCAGATGAAAATATTGAATAAGGAAAATAATCAAGTACTTATACTTCTAAATTATAGTATTAAGTATAATTTATATCATGAAAGGATTCATCATGATTTAAAATGTAATAGAATTCCCAAATAAATAGATATAAATGTGAATTTATATCTTTAATGTTTTAATACATGGTTTACTCTTCAAAATCTCTAAAGTTGTTTTTCTAGCCATAAATATGTGAGTATTGAGTAATTAAGAGCGGATATATTATTCTGTTTTAACTTATTAGTCCAAGTTAAGGATTTTATTAATCCCCTACCTGAAAATTAGATTTTTATTTTAAACAGTGAATTATTTTTTAAAATATGTTTTATTTTGCCTATCTATTTCAAACCTTAAGAATGTCTTCTTTTTTAACTCTATATACAAAAAACTATGCAAACAAATAAAAATAAAATAAAATAAATAAATAAATTTTCGTGCTGTTAATGTTATTAATGTATATAAATAGGTATATGAAACAAAGATTTTATTTTGTTTTAGATTTCATTATAAATTTTGCACACAAAATTCATAAGTCTTGCATTTTACATTATTCATTTAAACATTACCTTACATTTATTTTTGAATAAATGTTATTAAATATTACCGTATAAATATATGCCATATTTTTAAATTACATATTTGACATAGTCGAAAATAAATAATAAAAATAATTAAACAAATTATGAACTGATAGCATAGTATGATGGGATAAAAGCTGTTAAAGCAGAAATCAGTTCCACTTTCACTAATATTCAATTTTGTTGGAACGATGCCACATAGACTTAGACAAAGAGCTCTGAAAAAATTAACATCATTTAAAGCTTTTTATCTTTATCTTTCCATTTTAGTTATTGCATCAAAAATGGAGGTACTAAAATTGCTAACTTACCCTTTTTAAATGTTAGAATTAAGATTAAGCGATAAGTGATAAAAATTATAATTGATGACTACATCGTCTAATGAAACATAACTAAAAATTAGTAGTACACTATATCAAGAATTTGCTCATTCCATCTATGCCACTGCTATTACACACAAGTGATTTAAAATATAAATATATTCATAAAAGTATATTCAGTAAAACTCTTTATTTTCTTCATATTTTATATTGTTTTCGGCACAAAACACATTCAATTTTCTCCACATTAATAATTAAATTTTTACATAGTTTCTAATAATAAAAATACATTTTTTATACACATTTCTTAAAATTTTTTTAATTCTTTGACTTTAACTATGCTTTTTAGATTTTTCAAAAGATAAAAATATAATCTGATTGAAATGAATGCTAGCATCTTTGATCATTTTAAAACATATCTTATTATTTTTCAAAGTCATTTTATAATTTATTTTTAAAGTTCAATACCAAAAGTTTGATACATTTCACAATGTGTTAATTTTACTTAGCAAACATTTTTAATTCAGATTGTATGATTATTTATAATTGAATTCATATTTGCTCATTGATGATTTAAGCTTAAAAATACTTTTTTTCTGTAAAGAAAAAATTAAAAGCTCGTTTAAGTGGCATATTTTCCTGACATATGTACAATTATCATCAAAGAGATAAAAACGAATTCAACATTGCTGATATAAGAATACTTTTATTCCCAGCATTTTCTTCAAAAACATTTCTAACAACCGAACGAAGAAAGTGCAGAAAAACTAGATTTTGCACTATAAAATGAACTGGAATATAAAAGAAAAGATTAAATGATAAAAGAAGTACTTTATATGTTTATTTCTCTAGAGACCTTCCTTCCACGTGACTGAAATCAGCTTCTTTGTGCATCTCAAACTCTAGAGTAAAAATCGGCCAAATACAATAGTCTGCAAAGAGATGCATTCAAATGTTTTCTTAAAAGAGAAGCGAAGGATATTAAATTTATTTAGCATTTCTTTAATCCCTCAGAGAAACATGTGGAGAAATATTACGTGATAAACATTTTACATAAAAGTGTTCTTATAATCAACTTGACTGAAGTGCATTCAACATTTTAAATTTTTGAAGTGAATATAAATTAAAATTGAAAAGTACTCAAACACAGAAGATGAAATGAAATAGGAATTTAGAATAAATTTCTTTTCTATAACAGTACATTCTTTAGATGTTATATATATATATATATATATATATATATATATATATATATATATATATATATATATATATATATATATATATATATATATATATATATATATATATATATATATATATATATATATATATATATATATATATATATATATATATATATATATATATATATATATATATATATTATGTATAAAATTAGGTGCGTTTGGAAATAGAATGAAATTAGAAATTATAAAATAAAATAAGCGAAAACTTATATTTTATTAATTCTTCTATTCAATAGCATAGTTAAGGTTACAGGTAAATTTTCGTTCAAAAAGTTTAATAAGGATTGTACAAGATTTGAATGTGACCAATTCGTTTTGTTGCATTAAAACAAACAATAGCTGTTGCTTTAGGGAAACAAAGACAAGTTTTTAAAGCCTATTGATAAGTTTTTTGTTAAATTAATGGAAACATATTTATTAAAACTCATAAATACCACTCTAAATAGAAACTATAAAATAGCCACCTAACTAAAAAAAAGAAGTGTTGTGGAATCGATTATAAATTTAAGTTCTCGGTTAAATCTGCTCTTGCGAGAAAAAATAAGCAACAATGAAACCAACCATGAGGAACTAAAGGTTTTTAAGAGAAATTTTAATTAAAATATTGATTATTTCTTGAAATAATGTTTTATTCTTCATTTTTATAAGTTTGAGTATATAAAAACATTCATAATTTGTTATATTTCAGCTTATATCTTATTTACTATTCCTATATAAACTGCATTTGCAATTAGTTCCAAGAAATGGTATGGTGTGCCTATTTATGAGATCCGCTATACCCAAAGTTATTACCGTTAAAAGTGAAAAATCGTTACCGAGAAATCCGGAAGTATTCATTTCCTATACTGTTATGCATAATCATAATCGTAAGAAGGATGAGACTATAACAATTTACCTAAACTGGATCATATCCGTGGAAATAGGCTCTCATACAGATGACTTACTCAGCGGTTATGATGTGGATCAGTGACCGGTTGGTGCTTATGGAAATAAACATTCTGATCTTCCTTTGGCAAAGATATCATTCTTTTCATTCTTTCATAATAGACTGTTACACAAAAAATTCGTTTCTATCCTCCAGTTAATCTAAAGTGTTCATAAAAAAAGGATTTATATTTGGTATTATAACATATACTCAATTATTTTGAATTTTTTTCCTTAAATACTTCATTATATAATCAAAGATATAGTTTCTTTTATTTCATTAAATTGTGAAATTAAATTTAATTTTGTTTAGAAAATTTAAAACTTGACTGATATTTTTTTACATTTATTATATGTATGTATATATATATATATATATATATATATATATATATATATATATATATATATATATATATATATATATATATATATATATATATATATATATATATATATATATATATATATATATATATATATATATATATATATATATATATATATATATATATATATATATATATATATATATATATATATATATATATATATATATATATATATACATAAAATACCTTAATACAAAAAAATGTCTGTAAATTTCTTGTTATGTATCATGTTATAGTTTTGCATAACGTAGTTATGTCATCAATCCATGTTTTATTTAAATGTGAAATTATCATCTAAAATGTTACCGCTAATGTTACCATGTTCTACTTATAGACAGTTCATCATTATTGTAAGCAACATATCAATATTACTCTTAGTGTAATAGTAATTATAAAAATTCAACTTAAAGAAATTTCTTATTGAAGTTCATATCAATAAATATTAATTTTTATTCAGCTCTTATAGACCTGTAAACAAAAATCTTAATACTTATTTTAAAGTATCAATAAATAACTTCAAAAAATCATTTTTTTTAAATTAAATAATCTGTTTTATTTTATTTTACGAATTTCTCATTTTAAACAAAATATCAGTATTTCTTTCATTTGTTTTCTTCATTTTATTTTTGCAAGAATTAAAATAAGAGTTATATTCTTCTTTCACCATTTTTTCCAATCTGACTGGTCAAATGGAAATAAACCATTTCCTTTAGTTCAGTAAGACTTTGTTTTATTTAACGAATATAAAAATCGTATACTATTCATAATGACGAGATAATAATGTATCACAATTTAAAGTAATTAGAATTGCTTCATTAATTTTAAAGAGATGTGTATAATGAAGTGAAAATTTGTTTTTGCATTTTAGTTTTATATTTTACAATTCATGATTTCATTATTTTTACTTCATTTTCTGCTTTTGATGAAAATTTGTCTTTGAATATTTTTTTTATTTGATATTAATTTTAAACGCTAATATACTAAGTAATTTTTTACTAAGTAATTTTAAAAAATATTTTTATAAACTTAAAATTTCAATTAATTGTTGTTACAATTAATGAAGTTAGAAAATTAAGCAGAAATTAAATATAAAACATGTCCATTTAATATTAAAATAACTTTTTTGAGGTTAAAAACCTTATTTTAACCTTATACGAAATTCTTATTATTTATAAAAGAGAATTATCAAAAATGTCACCCAGTTGAATATGGTTTGCATAAATATGTTTATTTTTATGAGATTTAAGCCAATTTTTTGAAAAAAATGTATGCAAACATCTTTTCTCTTAAAACTAATAAACTTACAATAATTTATTTAAAATATTATTTTAAACAGTTATCAAATTTCTTTTATTTTAGGTGGAAGAAATTTACCAGTTATGAATTTTACACCTATATTTTTAAGAACGTTTTTATGAAATTTCAACAACTCTGATACGAAATTACTCGCTTACTATCATTATCTTATAATACTGAGGATTTTAATCAATTTAGATTCTCAAGCAAGCTTTAATTTTATTGTTTATTAGTATTGATTACATTAAATATAATTTGCAACAATTTTAATAAAATTTAAAATTACTTGAATACTATTATAAAAGATACCTGTTCCCAAAATAATTAATTAAATATATGAAAGTAAATATTTTCAAATTCACTTTTATTTTTTATTGGGATTCTCGACATTTCTTCATTTGCTAAATTCAATTACATATTGAATAAAATTATGTAAAAAAATGTATTTAATTTATAATTTGTATGTTTCTATTAGTATCTAACTAAAGTTCAGAAAAGATGAGGTGAAACAGAGAATACATTTTGGGCTCAGTAATTATAGTTTTCCCTACTTCATTTATGTATGTATTTGCGCCTATATTTTGCATTTTCCATTAAAATATTTTGAAAGATAAAAAGTTTAAATTAAAAGAAAAAATATCACTTTGTCTCTCTCGGACCTCTGTAGATTGGTTGTTTAAGGCGTCATTCTCATTATCGGAAGGTACTGAATTAGAATCCCGGCAGACCGAAGATCCATGGTGTTCGCTAATGGCGGCTGGGAAATATTAAAACTGGGCGTGGTCGCAATGTTCGCCAAGTGAAATGATACCTCTGGGTTAGCGGGCCAAGTATTGGGGGTCTTCTCTATGATCCCTGCTTCAAAATAGCGATGACTTCACCCTGCTGTTTCTATCTAACAGGTAGAGCCCAACTCTGGGCTGTGTACAAGTAAGCCTGCTGGTGCAACAACAGCAATTTGGTCTCTTTCATTTCAGTTCCTTGAATAAACAAGATAAATGTATGTTTTTCGTATTTATGTAACTTCTGTGACCATTTATTGTTTAATTCTTAAACGGTAAATAACATAAAAAATTATTAAATATTTTGAAAAGTTGTCTTTAATTACTTAATCAACATATAAACATTTCGTAACATAAAACAATCTTTATGCAAAATTTTTATTGAAATAAACTGATTTTAAGAATTTATTTCAAATTTATATATTACTGGAAAGTCATTCCATCATGAAAATTATGTAGACATAAAAATTAATTGTAGACTACTAATTTATACAAATTTATACTTGTTTATATTAAGCGCCATATATCCATCTTTTTATAATACATATTAAAATCGACATACTCTATTTATTTCTAATATTGTTTTTGAGAGAAAAAGATAAATTTATAAAAATTTGAAATTATTTTTTTTAAATGTAATAACTAAATTTAAACTTCTTCAAATATGTTATCTCTCAATTATCTTTAAAATAAAAAATATTAATATTAAATACCAATTGCATTTAAATTAGTTTAAATATTAACTTAATTTGAAAATTTTGTATGGCACAGCTATAAACTATATTTTTAACAATTATAAGGCAATGTTTATAATAAAATAATAATCATAATGCAAGCAAAATGCAGCATTTTTTGATAATTATGCGTATTTCAAAATCACGTTCTTTTTATTTGGTGTGCGAAGTAAATGCTTAAAATTTTAAATGATATAATTTGAAATAATTATAGTAATAAGGTAGTTGTTTGTTATTAATGTAAAAAGTCTATTGATAATCATAAAAAAAATTTGTATTATTTTAATTTAAATGTTGTTGTACAAAATGTAGGTAACCATCAAAAGTTTATAAAATTGTAATATAAAATTTATAGAAGTTAATGTTTCATTATTATATGAGAGAGTGAGAGATTTCGTAAGATAATATTATAGAATACCAACGATATGGTTTGAAAACTGGGTACCATATTCCACATGAAAACAAATCTATCCAGATATCAAAAACAATAATCATTTGGAACATCTGAACATTATGACTGTTATCATTTTGCGGAAATAATAGGAAGCATTGAAAATTCTGGCTTTTTTGACAGTAAATTTGGATTAGAACTCAACATAGAAAATTGTTGCATATCCATTATTTATATGCATATTGGCCTGGAGGAATTTTTTATGAGACTTTCTCTTTTGCAATACCAGAATACAATCCACAAACCATGAAAATTCTTTATTTAGGTACAATGAATGTTTAAGAAATTCATGTGTGGATGTTTAAACAATTCATGATATTTATTTAGAAAACATTCCTTAGTGCAATGTCCTAATCAGGTTCACCATGGTCAATTGTTTTGTTCTTCAGAGCGGATAGTTCCAAATTTGGGTCTGAACCACACTTGAACATCGGTAAAGGGATAGAGCATTTCGGCTTAAGATTTCAAGTTCAAAACAATCTATTTCAATATAAATGGTTTTGAGAGTATGCTTTCGGCATAAATATTTATCGGAGTGGATGTCTAGATATTTTCCTGGTTTCAATTCTTGCGACATGTGAATAAGGTCCTATATATTTAAAAAGTCCTGTATATAGAGGAATATTTTTCTTAAATGCCTTAGTACATACTTAGACTGTTGGCAACCTACTATAGGTTATACGTAATTTTAAAGATATAAGCATAAAAACTGTCTCTTATGAAGACTACTATTGGCGTCACTCACCACCATGGGAGATTGAAATGTGTCAAAATATTTCACATAAATAACTAGACTTAGAATTAGGCCTTCATTCTGCTCTCCTAATCATAACAATAACTTATACTCCTGAAGGAACTAAAAATAAAGTCAATCATGAAATTACCGGTGAATCCTGCAAACTACTCATATCAATATTACACAAGGTTTTAAAGGGCATCAAACACGATGACAAATCATTTATGATATTTATCCTTAAACCTTGTGTTTAGGCTCATATAATGCCATTATAAGGAGTATTTATCTGATCAACAAAAATTCTCGCATAAAGTTCATCAAAAATATAACCCGCAATACTTAATTTTTCTAATGCTTGGAAAGATTCCTAACTAATCATTTCCTAATTTCAATATGTGTTAAACCTGATTTTTAAGAGCTTCACATAATTAACTTAAAATAGAACAATGTATTTTTGTAAAATACTAAAAATTGGTTGACTATTGAAAGCAAATTATGTCTATATTGGAATTTAAATAGTTAAATTCAAATAAAGTGTGCTCAAAATACCTTGAATACGAAACCATTGATGTCCAATTTGTTTTCTCTGCTGAAACTTCAATCTAAGTATGAGTTAGAAATGAAAGTCTACATCCTATGCGTTCACTCTTATAGAATGCTATCTGTATGATTACTTACTGCTTTTTTCCTTAGATTCCTGACTGAGTCAATGAAAGAAGTGGTTCTGTTACTTAAAGATTTCATAATCACATCACTGTATTCTTATTATCAAATTGCTTCCTGTAAATTGAATGACTAATTTGTATCCCTTGATCTGCTTTGATTGCGACCCCCCACGTACATTAGTAGCTACACACCACTTCTCTTAAGATCATCAAAGCAAAATATCACATGAACACCAAATAGCAAAAGTGACCAAAATGAGTTGCAGAAGCTGCGTGAGTTTGGACCGTGTCATTGTCAACTTCTGGCGTCAAAAGTTCTTCCGTCGATTTGACTTGGTTGACGAAGATGCCTGCTCAAATGTGACTTCGTCACCTAACAGTAATTCAAAATTACTAGATGCTTGGTCATAGATAATTATCTCAAACTCGTTAACCTTAGGTACATTCTACGAATCACCTAAATCATTATGTATCTATGTGTTTTAATTCTCTTTATACTTAAACCATTTTATAGGTTTCTGAAATTTCTTTGTCGAGCAGTTCATGTATGACCTAAAATGTACTTATGATACAGAGGTATTAACTGAAAAAAGTTCATTTAAAGTGTTATAAAGCCTAAAAGGCCATGCTTATTAAGAGTAGCCTCTGTAAACTAAAAGTTTTATTAAATATTCATTACTTGCTTAATGACCTGTAAAGAAGTTTAAGCTATGAATTATATTACATTTTATATAATTAAAAAGTTATTTTGCTTTATTTGAAAATAAATTAAGCATTTCCGGTAAATCTATAATTTGCCAGTTACTTTAAGCAACCGTTGAATGTTTGTTAGAATTCGAAACAGTATTTCAATATAATAATTCAACAAAATATAAATTATTTTGCAAGAAAAAATTATTAAATGTGCCACAATTTTACACAAATTTCCTAATTAATTAAATGCTTATGATGAATTTTGATAAGATAACAACACAAAGTCTTATCTCATAATTCTGAAAGTAATTTTAAATTATTTTTAAGAAATTAAAAAAATATATTTCAAAAAATATTTTATATATTATAATTTTCCTAGATCAAAAGTCGACTGCATCAAAGATCATACACTAATCTATATATTATGGATGATTTGTAGTTGGAAAATATTATCTGGTGATGACAACCTTTCATATTTTATGTGGATTTTGGATGAAAAATATTTCGGCGTGTTCATTCATTTCAAAAGGATCATACTAAAAATTTATGATTGAATTTAAATATCAGTCGTAATGGATGGCTTTTTGAGAAAAAAATATTCTCTGACACCTAGCTTAGAGTTTTGAGGTAAAAAAATGCATATTTCATATGATCGAGATGCATCGATAAAGCTTAGTACTTATCCATGAATGGAAAATGCTTAAATATAACTTTATTTTTATTAACAATGACATCACATTTCGCAAAACTAGCAAAATATTTGCAGAGATTTATTCTTGCACTCAGAGAATTCAGAATCAATCTGCGTGTTATTATTATTTATTCCATCGAAGCAAAAATTTAATATCTATTTCAAATTAAAATACTTCTTATATTTTTGAATTTTAGAAACCCCTAGGCTCCCTCTTATTTGGGTTTGAAAAGCATTTATCAATATTCATATCCCTGTACTTATAATTTTTCACTGCATTTATAATTACCTTTCTTATATCAAATATTGTGTTCAAATAATCAGTAAATTTTAATTTTAAACTTTTTATAAAATTCAATCTAAAAGTAAAATGTATTTTTTTCAAATGGAATTAATATTTTTTAGCTCATTCTATTTGAAAAACTTTCAATATTTTAAACCTAAAATGTATTCTTAAAAAATTCAAAATTTTGAATTTGAAGTTCATTTAACATTTGAATAATGATTTATTTAATGTAAGTCTACATTTTAAAATTTTAAAAACTTAAATATTTAGATTTTTATTCAATTCTTAAGAACAGCCATAAAAAGTAATTTTTTAAAGGGAATATTTAACAAAACTTTAGAAGTATTAATCTCTATCGACTGTGATTGATGAGTATCAAAAGAAAAGCTGCAGAGCAGTTTTATTATTCTTTAATGCACATGTATTCAATTTTAGTCAACTATCAAATATTATTTATAGATTCAATAATAGTAAACAAGAACAAATAAAAAGAGTCATATTTAGATAGATAGTATTGCAAAATAAATAAAAAGGCCTTTACTATCATTTTATTTCCTCATAAGATATTGATGTAGTAAACAAAAATTAATATTACAAAATGGAATTTAAACAAAAACACTCATAGGAAACATAATTTAAAAAGTCTTTTATGAAAATATGGAACATTTATTTTAGAATATTTGTAAGCTTAATTAAGATTTATTATTTTAAATAATGAGAATTCAATGGTTTTATATTGGCTTAAGCATTTCTTTATTTCATTCCATTACTTCCAATAATCAATGGAATACTAAAACTTTAAATTTATAAATGATGTCAATTTTTTTGAATAGTTGTTGAAAATATGGTAGTATAAAATAATATTTTAATACTTTTGCTTCTTAATTTTGCAAATGTAATAAATGCAAATATTTTTGCTACATTAACATGCAGATGTTACATCCGTATTTACAAAAACTAATTTTAAAAATATTTTCAATTTCAACTGATTTATCAATCAGATAATAATAACAATATTAATATAATAATAACAACAATAACAATTAAAAACTATAAAAATAATGACAAATCAATTGAATATTAATAGGTAAAATTAACCAAAAAGCAAAACATTTTTGGGTTTTCAAGTTTTACTTTTACACCAGATTTTACTGTCATATGTATAGTTCTTATGCTGTGATTAATACGAATTTTTCTGGTGTTTTATTAACATCAGAAAATTTGTTCTCTTGTGCTGAAAAATTATCTTAGCAGATGATGTCTTATATACATTAGGAAATTAAAAATATATAACTTATCAAATTTTACTACGGCATATATATTCTAGCAGTATTTCCTTACATCAATTAGAGAGTAAATATGCATAATATAAGAATGGTTTTAAAAGAAGATGTACTGTATTTCATATTATCTAATAATCAGTTATTGGAATTTGATTTTTGTTGTATTTTCAAATTATTTTTATCTTTAGTTTATAAACGATAGTTTATTTTATAAAATATATTCCATTATTGGTGATGATTGTAATTAAATATTCTAGTTCCACAAAAAAGAGTTTTAATCTCAATGTAAAGACTATAAATATTAAATAATTATTTCACATTTAAATTAAGAATCCAGATTTAATTTTTTAAATTCAGAAACATTTTCTAAGCGAAATATTCAATGGTTATGTCTAGTAAATTACGTAGTGACATTTCAATAAAATAAACTCTATTATGAATAAATAGTACCTAAAATTTTTATTTCAATATCTCTTTTCATAAATAATTTTTAACTTCTGTTTCAAGTACTCCATACAAATTTTTTATATGGAGTACTTCCTTATAGATTTTTCAATACATTATATAAATAAGACTCACAATATATTTTTTTATGGTTCAAATGTAAAATGTCCATTAGATATAAGTTCTTTTCTTAAACGATTCTTAGTATTTTATTCTGTAATTTCAAATAGATAATACTTTTCAAGGTAAAAATATTTTAACAGAAAAACCTAAAAGTCTTAATAACTGTACCATTCCAATTTAATTTAATATTTTTTTAGAAAATTAATACATATAAATGTATTATTTATTTTTCTGTTGCCATGCAGATTTAACGAATATAAAATTGAAATTATCTTTAAACAAATGCTTTGTTCTTCTACGAATAAGAACATAGCTACGAAAATACATATTGATGATTATTTTGCAGATTTACAAATAAATACAGGCATTTTAAAGTTTTTAATATGATTTATTTATTAATTATTCTGCGCATTCTATTTTGTAAATATGTATACTGCACAGATAATTAGGAGCAAAGGAAATAGTTAATGATTTTACAAATACGGTATATATGATACATCAATTCTCTGTGAAATAATTTACATTTTCGAAAACATATTTAGATTGCTTAAAAGCGTGAAATTACTTCATTGTTATTGAAAAAACAAAAAATATTGTAAATAAAAAATACAATATGTTAAAATTGTTTTATTAATTTTTTGAGAATTTCGATATTTATAAAAATGTACTTTTAAACAATATGAATTAAATATTTTTAGAAACTTATCTAGAAAGCATTCTTTTTATTTAAAAAATGTATATTTTAAATTGAATTTATTAAAAAATATATCCAGGAACTTACTATTAATAACAATTTTAAATTTGATTAAAAATTTACTATATTTGATTACAAATGTAAATTGAAATAAATTTACAATACTTAAGGCCTTGAAAATATATTCCAAAAAAGTCTCATACATTCACTCAACTGTGGCTTTCTTTAAATTTTGCCCAATCAGAAAGGAAGAGAAACTCAATATGCAAATTAAGTTCATTCTGCTCCATGATTCCAGTGCCCTTATTCATGGACTGTTAAACAGAATAAAACGATTCGTGCGTAAGTGAATCTTAAAATTTTCATCAGGATTTCCAAGTCTTAATCTTAGCCTTTCTCAATCTTAATATCAAAACTCTTGATTTTCTGTATCCTTAGATGAAAGGCACTGTTTGCAGATACGAAATCTTTCAAAATAATGTCATTAAATAAATTTAACACTAAGCTTTATTCAGTATAATGATTTAATGTATTAAAATTCTAAAATCTTATTCGAATTGACATTTCAAGTAAATTGACTGAAAAATATTCTTAAATACAATTTTTCCTTATAAAATATTTCTGAAGAATAAAAAATACATTAAGAAGAATAATATTATTATATTAAAACTATATCTGTTATTTCAAATGAAATATTAATTTTCTTAAATGTATATAAAATATTGATAGTTTATTCTCATTATAAACATATTAAAACTCACTCATTCTTAAATTAAGTATTACTAAATATGATGATAATTAAAGATAATTACTTAACTCATCATATTTACTCCAAAAATATTTTATGCCAATAGATTTGAGTAAGTCCATTGGAGAAGTGAATTTAGATATATTTAAAGACAAAAGTATAAATATGTATATATCGATAAATCTATAGTTCTTTTCTGAAAATATTAGATATATAGACTGCAGACTATATAGTTTTATAAACAACTAAACAACATATAAATAAGTATTATTTTTGTAAAGCATATAATAAAAGCTTTGTTTGGCTTGAATATTTAAAAAATAAACCCAAGGTATTTGCAAAATAATTTATGGGAAGTATAATTAAAAATCTAATTATTACATAAATTCATATCTTACAATACTATTTTAGA
Source organism: Latrodectus hesperus (assembly GCA_037975125.1). NCBI lineage: Eukaryota > Metazoa > Arthropoda > Arachnida > Araneae > Theridiidae > Latrodectus > Latrodectus hesperus. The sequence continues at coordinate 110,806,124 of CM075853.1, forward strand.
AAATAAACGTTAGAAGTGATTTTTCTGCAATTTTTAGAAATTTTTAAAAACCTACGTTTGGGAATACCTTCTAAACAAAGCATGGAAGAAACTCTAATGTTAAACAATATTATTCATATATTCTCTCATCATTGAAAAAGATAAAAAATACTTAGTGACCAAAATGGATAATCTTTAAGTATATATATTCATTCAAAAAATTCTCAAAAATTGTGAAAAGTTCTTGAAAATTATTTTCCTTTACTAAAAATAGAAAAAAGTACATTTTTCATTCAATGGCATGTTTGAAATAAAATAATGCCTAAGGGATCAGAATCATAAAAAAGAAATAAGAGTATGATTAATTCTTGTGAGTAATATGGTATGTAAGAAAGAAAAATACACTATAAAATCAGATTACTTTTTTAAACTCAACATTTTTTATTTGAAATTTTTTTTTTAAATATCATTTTTAAATATATGTGTGAAAGTAGAAAATGTACTCTGAAAATACGTATTGTAGTGAATATAAATGCAATTTAATGAATATTTTCTAGGCATTCAGTCATATTCTCAGAAGAAACCGTTCGGAGTCTGTGTTAAGAAATTTAAATGAATATCTTCATGGTGAATACCTAAAAGTTAAAACTACCTAAAAACAGTAATTGTATATTCCAGTGGCAGGAAACTAAATAAAAAATTGCCAGCAACAATTTTGAGTGAATCTTCAAACATCACATGCAATGTAAATTTGAAAGAATTTGAAGTAATTTTTTTTATTTTTTTGCTGAAGTATCATATATGCATTTATAAAGTTACTGAAATCTGAATGTACATTTATAAGTGCGTATATAGGATGCACATATACATATGTGTGCATATGTAAATGCATTTATGCATTCATTTCTTATTAAGTAAATGTATAACTATAAAAGTATTATAGTTACGTGATTATTACATAAAGCAACGGTGTAATCTAAAGATAAATATGAATGAAAAATAATTGATTAAATAATTTATATTAAATAAAGATAACATTAAATGGATACTAAGGATAATTTTTTTAATATAGCTACGTTTGGGAATACTATTTAACAATACTTGGAGGAAACTAATATTGGATAATATGATTCATATATTTTCTCAACTTCAAAAAGGTAGAAATACTTTGTGGCTAAAATGGGTAACGTCTTAAATATATATATTCATTCAGAAAATTCTCAAAAATAGTGAAAATTTCTTTAAAACTATGTTCCCTTACTAAAATTAGAAAAACTCATTTAAAAACCCTTTTGAAATAAAAAAATGCCGAAGCAAAAAAAAAAGGAAATTAAAGTATGATTAATTTTTGTGAGTAACTTGTTCAATAGAAAAGAATAATACTATTACAGCATGTGTCAAGGATTAAAATATCTACAACCATGAGGGAATTTTCAAAATTGCAAAAATCTTTTAACTAATTTGTTTTCGATGTTTGAGGATTCATATGACTAAGATTTTTTAAATGTTTTATAAATATACATGCAGTTGAAAAAACTACTAAATCACAAAAATATTCATGAAAAAATTTAGTAGCATACAAGAAATGACATGAAATAGTAAAGACATTCAATTTATATTACAATGCCAGTTAATACTAAGTTCATCAAGTTCTAGTCTTAATGACGTCCTCACAAAGCTTTTCCATAGGGTGACCTAGATTAAGTTCATTGCTGTTATGTTGTGAAATCAATATTTAATTATTTTTTATTAATTGTATTTAATTTTTTACTCTCTCTTATTCAGAAATTTCCTTAACTGGATCAGTATATTTTTAATAAGGTTAAAATCTGGACTTCTATTTTCTGGAAAGGAATAGGGTCCTTTTGAAATGATTTTTCGCACACTGTAGTTATAAATCTCATCGCAGAAAATTGGATCTTGTTCAAATAAAAATCCTTAATTGTCTTTGAAATGATCAAGTGCAGTGGTATTTAGTTAAGAGCACAAAAAATTTCTTTTATACATCTATAGACATTTATACTTTAATTTATCCCTAAAAGAGAAATTCTGCCTACCCTTTTTTTATGGCAACCTCACATTATGACAATAAATAGATGCAGGTATAAAGCACTCGGAAGGGATATATTCACCAACTCCTTATCTTATACATTTTAAAACATCACTAGCAAATAAGGAAATTTGAGAATCAGCATTTCAATAACTCGATTCTATTTTTTTGTCTAATTAGCATTGAATTTATCCCAGTTAAATTTTTCATATTTAGTTTAAAAGATAAAATATTTTTTATTGAATTCTGGGATTTAGAGAAAATTGTATGAGTCGACATCAACTAGTTCATGCAACACTTATATTACGTTGCACCATTTCTTGTGTAATTGAAGATGATTTTCTTCTATTTAATTCTTCGATCATCAGTGGACATTTTATATATTTTTCTACTTTTACTAGTTTTATTTCGTAGTAATTTGGTCTCTTCATATATTATCAAAAGTTTAAATATGTCAAATTTCACTTTCTTACGAATTTCTTAGTTAATTTGTTCCCAACCGTAACATTTATCAGAAGTATTATAAAAGATTTACTTTATTTGATAAATGCTACAGTTACGAAGAAATTCAAAATTTTTGAGAGACTCTTCAATTTTTTTAACATTTCTATAATTTGGCTACATTTTAAATAATAATTAATGAAATAAAATAATAAAAGACAAAGAATTTAATATCAATCACTTAAGACACAGGTTATTTTGAATTACATTAAATGGTAACAAGAGTTCTGCAACATGGCTGGTTTATTATCAAATTAAAATAACATCAGATTTGTTTTCAAAACACTCTGGTTAATAATTTATATCCCGATGAAAACTTTGATGTTTCGTAGTAAATTAAACAAACTGAGCTTCACATTTTTCTTTATATTCGTTAGATTTAATTTTTATAGATTTCAAATTAAAAAATTGCTTCATTGTATTTTTAATTAAATTATTTTTCCAATGAGATATATGTTTTTCAAAATATAATATAGATACGAATCTTTAAACTTCGAAAGTAATCTTTTTCTTAGAGGTTTCCAGAAATTTTCCTCTACTATATAAAATTCGTCTTGCCTGACTTATTCTGGGTCCCTATTATAAACCCCTTTAACATTCCAAAAACGAGTTTCCGGATAGATTGAGAGTCAGCAAATCATATTTGATATTCATAGTTAAATTGATCACGTTTTTGAAGGTGAAGTAAAAAAATGGCTAGCATAGACGGGAAGACATCTATTTTAATTTTGTTAATAAATAAGTTGAACTAACAGCCTTTTTGTTAGATATTGTTTAATATAAACATAATTGTTCACGGCGTAAAGGTTTTATCAACATAGAAAATAATTTGTGGCATCAACATTGATTAGTGTCAATAACACGATATATTAAACTACTTTTAACTATTTAATGTAATAGCTTTTGTAGGTTTGTAAAATTACTTTCAAAAAATATTGATGTATTTTCAAATAGAAACATCTCATTTTTTTTAATTCAAGTTATGTGATTGTCAATAAATATTATTTTTCTTTCAATTTTTCTTCCTTGGAGAAAAATAAAAATAATATAATATAATTTTTATAAAGATTTTTAACTAAATTTCTTTAATCGGATAATTAAAATAGTATTTAAATTTCATGAAATATTACAAAATGCAGTGAACATTGATTACAAAAAAATTTAATAGGAAAATGCTATTATATGAAGAATAAGAATGAAGTGAAAGATAATTAAATCTTTCTTAATATTCCCATTTGCATCATTATGTAAGATCTAATCTAATATCAATTTATTGAGAATAATGCAGCATAGAAGTAAGTATGTGAAACTTTAATAGGCAAACGTGATTACTAAAAAATATTTCAATTAAGCCCTTGCAAGAAGTTACGTTTCTTTGTAGTGTCGAGAAATTTAGTAAAGAGTTTATTAACGGCCAAAATTCTCTGAATACATACAATAATAAAGAAAACTCTTATTATAGTGCATGAAGCTTTTCAGTTCACTTCAGGCTGTTAAATTACTAATCATTTTACCGTAAACACGCATTGTCTTCTCTGACAAAAATTTCAGCTTCCAATACCACTCCAAACTTAATTATGTAATATTAATAATAACAGGTGTATTGAATTATTTTTTTCCTCGGTTTCATTCCTACTCTCTTTTTTTAAGATCTATTTTCTTAAGGTAAATTTTTAAAAAAATGAAGCTTTTCATAAAAAAAGTATTTTTTACCGAAAACAGGATATATTAAACTATATACTTTTATGGATTACTAAAAATATTTAATGAACTAAATTCGTAAATGTCTCATATTTCACATCTTTATTATCCTTATGCAATGTCTTAATTTCAAAATGATCCTTTTTGATAGAACTTACATTTTAAAAAACAAAACATTATTTTGTGAAAAAACTTGAAATATTAAATCTCCGTATAAATGAATACATTAAAAACTACCATTTGAATATAATATATTTCATGATTTACTTTTCTCGTCTTCTTTGTGGCACTGAAAAGTTTTCACAAGAGTTATCAAACAGACATATATGTATAGGAAACTATGACAAACGTCATATAATAAGACATTTACATACGTCACAATACGTAAAAAATAACATTTTATTTATAATTTATTGGAAATTCGTTTTATAATGTTTTTAGCTTTACCATTCAGTATGTACAGTTAAATTTTGAAATTCAGTAGATATATATTTAATTTTTATGTGATTTAATCTAAATGATTGCAATTTATGTTCGCTCATATAAAGTGAGAAGAACATTAATATTCCTATGTAAAAAATGCTCCAAAACAGAAGATGAATTGACTTTGGAAAGGGAAAATTAAATGGATGATTTAGTGGTTTTTATGGATTTTTCATGATGTTTGGCCCAATGTCATATATATTTTTCTGAAAGAGTACTTACTCATTATCTTATGTTTAAACTGTATTGAAATTCGTTGTATTTGGTGGACTGTTATTTCTTTCTCAATTTTTTTAAATAAAGTAAATTTTTCCACTTAAAATAATCCTCATTTTGCCTATAAAATAGTTATTTCTATTATAATATATTAATAAATGCTATGATTTTCTAGAAAAGACAATCACGTTTTTAAGCTACATTTTAAATCCACCAAAATAATATGATGCATCTTTAATTACGAAAATAATGCATTCAATGAAAGTATAACAATACAGATAATTTCTTTTGAGCCAGAAAACGATAAGAAAAGGATCGAAAATTAAATTTTATCTCTTAAGCATCCTAAAAATATTAAAATGATTGTTCTAATCGTAAAACATTTAGTTAATATTTTCCCCTATTAATTTAAAAATACTAACTTTATTATATATTTTGCATTCAAAATTTCAATGCATTCTTCTGTCAGTAGAATGTGGTAAATAGAAGCATGATTAATGTATTTTGGCTATTGTAACATTATAGAATATAATTAAAAGATCCTGTGTTCCTCTGAATTCAAATGTCTCAATAAAACATATTTATTGATTGTAATTATTCATATTTTAATCCTATTGAATCGTCATTAGAATAAAAGTTGTTGCTGTTACTTATGACACTTGGACTAACCATGCTCACTATGTCTTGGCTAATGCGAATTTAAGTCAGTAGGATGCGTCTTTCGTTTAATCAGAGCACTACGAATGTGAAAGTACGTCTTTGATCTTCAAATCCTCCGATAGATGGCACTCCCAGAGGATCCACTTCCTCAATTTTGACATTGATGTGAAGGGGGAGGACATTTTCTCCAGACCATTGTATCCATGGTAAACTGCTCAACGGTCGACCACAGGACTTTCGATTCCACAGATTTAATGAGCACGTATATCGCATGTAATCAGTGGGGCTTTGATGACATTGGGAGTCGAACCCCCACCCCTTCCGGATGGGAGGCCGATGCTCTAATCACTAGAGTTAGTATTATTAGGCTACCACTGCCCCTAAAAGCGTTAGGTACAGGGACCTCTGCTGGTGTTTACTTTACTTTACGGCCCCTAAAATTGATAAGGGATACCAAAAAGAATACTTACAAAAATTATTCTACGTTTATTAAAATGTATTATTTTAAATTTCTCTAAAGTAAAGTTTTAGTGATCGATAAAAGTGAATATCTAAAGCATAATCAGTATGAAAAATTATTTTTATGATTCAAGTATCTATATTAACACAGGAAATTGTATGATTTTAACACAACTCATTGAACAGACTAACAAGTTTAGGTTGTAATTAACCATGTCGATCACTTGTTTTCTGGAAGGAATTTTTCATCGAGAGTCGGCTACATTCACATGGCGTAAGAGAGCTCCTAAGCACCCATTCTAACCAATTTACATACAGAAGTGCAACGTCTATTTCCAATTGTTTAACAGTGTCTAGGATTTAAATCGGAATATTAAATTTTGAAGAGCATTTTCTTATAACTAAGCTACGGTAAATCTTCCCTGGAAGTTAAACTTTGACAGTTTGAATTGGTTAAGTCATTCGCTTTCTCGTTATTTGAAGTTAGTGAGACGCTAATGGTGATCGGGAAAGTTGTAGTCATAATGTCTTCCATATGAAACAATGATAACAAGTAAAATATTGGAGTCTTCTACTTGAGACCTGCTTTGAAATTACATAGAATCTTCCCCAACTGCTTCCATTTAATTGCTCAGATTCTATTCATCAATTCAGGGCTCTAGCTACAGGGAAGCATTCAAGTGTAGGAACAACAACCCCACGCTGACGTTAGTCTAAGACTACTGCACTGAATTTTCTGAAAATACAGATTTAATAATTGTTTTTTTTTTCTTCCTTCAAACATCAATTGTTCCACACAAATTTGATTTCTATTTTTACATCTAATTGATCGAAATTATATTTTTTGGGGAAATTGTGAAAAGGGAAATTTTGGGGTATTTAGCAGAATCTACCACTCTCATGTGCTTATCAAAAACTATAATTGTTGTTTTGATCAAGTAGTACTAACTATTTAGTCTCATAAATTAATTGCAGCATATCACTGTTTCATTATAAAAAGTTTACAAAATTTCAAGATGGATAACTAACAGTTCGTGATTTAAAATCATATAGAAATGTCAAATCGAAAATAGCTCTTTGATGCAGAATAGGTTGTTAAAGAGAGGCCGTTGCTTGACGTATAGTAGCTTAAAAATCACAAGTCTGAATATTGACAGAAGTTCGTTCTTCCCTGGAGCTAAGATGTTTATTTTGCGTTACGTCCAGGGATCATTTACTTGAGCACCTCCTTAGTGATAAAAATTATTTTGTAATCCTTATTTTTATGTTCAGGAACAGATTGTAGTAAATACCTTCTTTTGTTATTTAGTCTCCATATCTTTTCTGTGTTTTATACACAGCGTCTAGATTACCTCCTGTCTCTGTTCTAGTATAACTTGCTAAAGCAATCACTGTATCTGCTTACAAAATTGCGTTTTGTAACAAGCACATTTCAAACACCAGCATTATATCGAAGTATTCTTGCGCCATGAACATTTTTCTGACCTGGCATTCTTATGCGATTCAGAGTCTTCTTAAATATTACCCTACTTCTACGAAATTTGAATGACTTAACAGTTACATTACCGTCAACAAGAAAAAAATTTTGAAAATGCTTTATGTTTTTTGATATAATTTAATACTTATTTTGAATAATTTTCTTCTAATCTGATAGTTTTCTTTAAAATATAAATAATATTTGAACATATTATAATATTTTGTGTGTGTGTGTGTGTGTGTGTGTGTGTGTGTGTGCGTGCGTGCGTGCGTGCGTGCGTGTGTGTGTGTGTGTGTTCTTAATTAATCTAAAATATCAAAATCCAAATATTTAAAAATATAAAAGTAATTTTAGCTTTAAAAAGTAAAAAAGATATTTTGGATAAATTAAGTAGAAAAATTCTTCATTTGTCTAAAATATTGTTAGCACTTAACAACAGAAGTTCCTCTTGGGCTAGAAAATATTATCAAAGTGTTTTAAACGAAAAAAATATTATTAAATGGCTGATAATTTGTACTGTTTCAATAAATCACATTTACATCGAGGTTAATCCATGCATTTATTTAACATTATTATTGCGTATTTTTCAAACATTAAAAATCTCTATTTATATTTAGTAGCATAAGAGAAAAACTAAACAATACTGTTTTTTTCAGCCATGATAAAGAATGTTTTCCTAAAATAATTGGTACAAAATACTTGATTAATTTTTCGTAGAAAATTTATCAAATTTAAAACTTGCTTTGAAAACCAAATACCACATTATTACATGTTATATTAATTAGATTGGAAAGATAATTATTTCATTTTTATTAGTTATAACACGTATATGTATGATACTTGTTGAAAAGTTATGTATTATCTAATTTTCCTTCTCACAAAATACTTTATTATGTCAATAGATAAGTTCTAAAATCTATTCAAATCGTTCATTTATCAATCTCATCTTACATTAAGCATACAGAATAAAGAAAATATTTTATTTCATAAAGTCATTATTTCTTGAAATAATTTATAATGCTTGTTTTAACTCTAAAACAAGCATTAACAATAAAGTTTGCAAGTAGTTAAGGATTTTAAAAACCAATTATTTCCAGTTAATTTCCAGTTATATTTATTATGAATATAAGCAGTTGTATCTTGAATTAAAAGACATTTTAATAAAAACATTTTCTTTATTTATGCAATTTTCAATGTTTAATACGTAAATCAACAAATGAATTTTGCAAAGTTTTATTATTGCGATAATTATTTTTATTTACAATTAATTATTAAACTTATTTCTCTCTCTTAATTTTCATATCCGGATTTGTATAGTAAATAAATGAAAATCAAAATAATAATAAAAATCAAATAATAACTTGACATTGAGTTAAAGTATCAATTGATTTACTTTTAAAACATTTTTTTAAAAAAATTCCTTCCTTTGGTCATTTAGATAAAAGTACGATTTGTATTTAATTTTATAATAGACTTAAAGAACAAACGCTTGATGCATAAAAACCATATTCTAAATGAAAATAGCAATTACTGCTATCTGGTGCCACCCAACTTGTCTAGTGATCAGCGTGACTGATTACGGATAGGGAGGTCCTAGGTTCGAATCCCGGTACGGGAATGGATGTACTTTCTCTCTCTATCTATCTATCTTATCTTTGGCCTCTTTTGTGTGAATGGTTGCTTACCCTATAAACGGGTTGGCATGTTTGTACTGAGGAAGTCGGACTCCACACCTAAATAGGTTCAGTTGGAAAAGTGGAGCAGCGCACTCCATATTGCCAGCCTGGCTGACACACGACAACAGCAACTGCCATCTGATAGTTTTATATTTACTTCAATTCTAACAAATGAAAATCTCTGTAAATAATTATTACTAAGCAAAATTCGCACAAAACTTAATAACGTTGTCAAATATAATAATTAACTAATATTTATGAGTGTGAAGAATAATTGGTTAAAATTTCGAAGAAATTTACTCTTTCAATGCACTATCAACTGTAGTGTTTATGTTAGCCTTAATCTTTCAAAATTGGCATAAATATCATGATAAGTGAATTGATAACGTCAAATTTAAATCGGTTAGCAGTTCTTGAATACACTTCAAAGTGCGTTTTCTCTGCAGTACAAATAGATAAGAACATCAGATATAAGATACCTTCAATGATGCAGTTATACGTGCTCAAAAGGAATTCTGAAAATATTTAAACATTGTCCATAGAAACGCAATACCAATGTACTTTCTTCGAGTGAAATTGAAGCTATTGAGGCACAGGTGCCGTATAATCCATGAACCAAATACTAAGATTGGCGATTTTTCGACGGATTTTATCATATATCTGGCAACATTATTTTTTTTACGTCATACATATGGAGACCTATAAGATTTATGCAGAAAATTCTATTTTGGTAACCCAAGTATTTACGTCATCGCGCACGTCACGATACATCATCTTAGCAACATTTCTTCATAGCTAAAATATTCAGAATTTGGAATCATGGATTATACAGCACCTGTGCCGTTATGGAAGTCATAAAACAAAATTGTATCGATCTTTGAGAGTCATACCGATATTAAAAACTTTTTTATAGCCAAATGAATATCATTAATTTTATGAAAAATCATTTTTGACCTTTTTTCAAATTAATTTCACATTTGATGTATTATACTTAGCTTCCAAATAAAAAATAACAGTAATGATATTCGTGTAATAATTTCAAAAAATAATTTTTAGAAGATCCTTGAAGAAACGTTTGCTTGTTGCAGTTTGTATATTTTGAAACAGTTTCCTAAAAAAATCCAAACTTTAGCTGTAGATATTTACATAATTTATGTTTCATTTCTTAGAATTAATTCTTACACTATCATTAGTTTATTTCGTTTTTAAAAACTTAATGTAAATCAAATCATCAAAATTGTTTTAAAAAATTTAGGATAAATTAAAAACTTTTTTTATAGTGAGAACGTCATTAAGTAACTTTTAAGATTTTTTTAATTGCTTGAAGTATTATGCTTCTAGTTGAGTTCGTAATTTATACCAACTAATCTAATAAATTTTTTGTAAAACATTTTCCAAAAAATGTTATCAAAATTTATTTGGAAATAAAAATACAAGTAAAACGGAATATCTCGATAAAAGAGATTAAAATAAGGAAATTTTTATACTATCATTTTACATAAAAATCTTCATGTAATTTAGCAGAAATATCATTCATTATCGTAAAACATGCTTTAAAGCGCAGCATATAATGAATTGATATGTATTTCATACGCATATTTTATATTTTTTATCAAAGAAAGATGTAATTATGCATTATCATTTTATACTTGAAAACTTCTTCAACTAGAAGGAAGTGTTTATTTGCTGCTTTATTTCTTTTTTAAATATGTGTTGCGTACCTATTTTCTATCAATATCAAAGAATTAACTATTTCTTTGTTTTAAGGGATTTTCAGCATTTTTTAAAACATGCTTTAAGCATCTGAATTATTGAAAAAGTAGTTTCGTTTGGATCTTTAATAATTATTCACCTATTAATTTCATTTCCATCAAGAGATATTATTTAAACAGATTTAGATTTTTTAAATTCAAAGTATTTTATGCATTTAAAGTTTTTTTAAACATGATGTTAAAAATATTCTTAAATAAAGCCCATATTCTTTTAACTTAATACTTTATTGATAATAATATCAATGCTTTTGTAATATATACAATTGAATATGTGAATATATGTCTGCGATTTCCTCATAAAGCAACTAAAAAAATACAAAACATTGTGTTAGTTGTTTTCAAATATCAATAGTTTTCAATTTTTGACGTTTTGTATATTCAATCAAAAATATAAAATTTTTAAACTTACTGAATTTTTAACTTGAGTACTTTAACAATCTATATGTCTTGTATTGATATCAAAAAATTTAAAACATTTAAATTTACAATGCTACAGAAATAGGTATATTTATATATTATATAATGTAGTAAGTTGATATATACAAGATTAATGCTGTCCCAATTACATTTTTCTCAAAGAAGTTATTATAAAAGTGCATTAAAAATAATATGTAGTTCATAATAATTGCTATTTGTGAGACAAATTTTAATATTTTGGAAGTATATCCCCATGATAAAATCTAAATCAGCATTATTAATATGATAAAAAAATATAAATAATGTGAATACACAGATTTTTAAAATATTTTGTTAATACCATATAAAATAATGCACAATATTTTGTTCAGACCTTATTCATTATCATATAGTATTGTGCTTCCTTCGAGAGAATTAATACTAAAAAAATTAAAGGAAAACAAAGCAATAGTATGACTTCAAAGTAATTCACAAAAATAATCCAACAGACCAATGAAAATTGTAATTTTCATTGGCCTGTTGGATTATTTTTTACTATGGAAAATTACAATGAAGCCTAATAAAAGCAATGAATTTAACAGATAAAAATAAATAATGATGAAGTGCTGATACGAAGTATAGATTTAAAAAGCAATTCATTTTCTTAATATTTTAATAATTATCATTATTTTAAATAACTATCACAATACATGGTTAAGTTAAGATGTGAAGAAATAATTTGGGGAATGTATTTCTTGAAAGAATACATTTTTACAAATCAAATTAACAATTAATATGCAACTCTTTATAAAATAGACAATCTACTGGAAATATTAAAACTTAAATGAATCGTGTTTACAACTTAAGAATTCTTTCTACTTTCTCAAAATCTTCTCACGGAAAGATAAATTGATGTTCCCCAAGATTAATAAGAGTTGAAAAACTTTTAGGAAACTTACACTTTCGCCAACTGTATTTCTCAAATGAAACGTCACTCCAAAATAAAGAATTTCTATCGAAGAACGCTGCCAAAAGAATTGTTCAAACAAAAATAAGTTTTAACGAAACTAAGGCAATTCACTTATGTTAGAAATACCCTTAAATGTTATTTCACTCATTTGTTAAGAAATGCTCTTTATTAAAATAATGCCACTTAAATTTAACGTACTTTTTAATTACATAGGCAAATAAAAATTTAACATTGGTAAAAAAATTTTAACATTTAGAATTGAATGCAACTCACAAAAGTAAAACTTTTGTGAGTTGCATTCAATTCTAAATGTATTATGATAAAATCAATTGTATTTTTTTTTCAGTAGAAGTATACCAACCATTCAAAATTTATATAAGTTTTTCTCAAAGATTAAATATTCCTAAATTATTTTCTAACACAATAAAATAAAAAATTAAATCAATCTGATAACCTAAAGTTTATTATAATTAAGATAACGAAAATTGTTTGAATTTACTAATTATTATTAACTTTTCATTTTTAATGAAATTAAATTTAGAAATCAGTTTATCAGCATTTGATTAAGCAAAAAGATTTTATTTCTATATTATTTTATTTTATTAAAGTTTTACAATTAAATACTAAAAGTTTCGCACACATGTAATTTATTAAATTTTGTATAAATTTGATTCATTCATAACAAATTTTGAATGTCTATTTATCCTAATGCTGTGAGATTATTTTGAATACCTGAAGAATGTAATGTCTTCTCTGAACGTATCATATTCATGTTTTAAACTATAAAACAATATTTTTTAATTATTTATACTAATTTTATACTATTTTTAAGAGGAAATATAAAATTACTAATCACATTTGGGAAGATTTGTCTTGGAAAATTACCATTACCATTATAGACATGGTTAATTGTAATTACTAATATTTTATCTTATTTTTATAAGCAAAAATCCATAAATAAAATTCATTTTCAGAATAATTCTTAAAAAAAATAATATAATGCTTGTTATGAATATTGCAACTTAAAAAATAAAACTGTCTTTAAAAAGAAATATAAAGCAAAAATAATCTTTGAAAATGCCGATATATTATCCTAAAAAAACACAATATTTCAAAAGTGATCTGACAGTCATGTATCCCTTATTTTTGTTTCATTATCGCAAGAAATATTACCCTAAATTACATGACTGTATTTTATTTATAATTTTTAATATAAGTAATTAATTTAAATTGTTATATATTTTAAATATTTCTTATTACTTTTAGAAAGCAAAAACTTCAATTTATTTTGTAATATTTTTAAACAAAATGGCATCACTTTATAAAACTATTAACATATTTGAAAATGGAAACTAAGTTTGTCCTTTTTCATTTATAAAAGCAATGCATTAAATGTGATGATTATTATACTTAAGAATAAACTTTGTTTATTTCCCATGTGAAATAAGCGATAAGCTCTAATTAGTTTTCCGCAAGATTTGATCAGTTAGCCTTAGGTATGCATCAATATAATTATCAGAATCATATACATGTCAGAACAAAGCATGCGAGACTGATTTAGATATCTTGAGAATCGAAATTATTAATTAGTATTAATTAATGCAAAATGATGTATTCACAAATGTCCGTAATGCATTTATTCAAAGAAACAGGAAATGTGGTTGAATTATATACTTATCAGGTATTTCTATTATTTCCGTATGTCCTACTCTCATCTTCAGTTTATTTAATGAAATATTAATTTTCACTAAAAACTTAATAGAATTAATGTTGTTCAAACAATCTCCAGAAAATAATATCATGCACTACATTGTTAATAGTGTTTCCTTTATAGTAATTTATTTGAACTTTAATATATACTGCACACATTTTCATTTTTCTCATTTATGTTTCAAAACAGCTACTAAAAAGTACATCATTCACAGCTATGAATAATTACATCAGATTTGTAATAGAATTTCAATGCATTATTTTCCAGTTCCATTACATCTGTTAATATATAAGAATCACATTTAACATATGGTATGAATAATGCATATATCTTGTTGATTGTTATCGTCTCAGTTTAAATATTACAGCTTGAACTTTTCAATATACTTTTCATGTTCTTTATTGAATATATTACTATATTTGAATACATTGTTTTGGAAATTTCCAGTAAATTTTAATTCTTAGCTAAGCATATTTCTCTTCACTTCTCTCACCCGTTTTTAGACCTCCTAGATTTTGAATTGAAATCAATGATATGAAAGAATGTTCATGAAAGACTTTCAGAAACAAGTTATGCATCTTGAATTTATTAACTGGTCATTCAATTTAAATTCTTCACAAAAATAATCGCATACATTATCTTTTCAAATACACTTAATGTAAAATTACTAATTTAAAACAACATATATAATACATTTAAACAACATATTTAAACATATTATTGAATACTGAAAAAAATACTAATTTTAATGCATTCGGATATCTTTGATTCATTTACTTGATGTATTTTTAAAGTAGTATGTACTTTTTAAAAAAGTACATTTTTTATTCATTGCTTCTTTGAATGATTTTCTTACTTTTTAAAAAAGTACATATAAGGATAAGTTGACCTTTTCTTGCCCGAGGATTAAAACTTGTGCCTTGGCAGCACAAATCACTTCCTAGGTTATAATTTATCTTTAAAAAAGCTTTAAATATAAATACTTATTTAGACAATGTGTGCATGGTGAAGTATATAAATAAGAAAACATAAAGTATTGTATCATTTATATTTTTAAAATGAGATTTGACATAATAATAAATTGAGAATAGGAAATAAACATTTTAAGTTAAGTAACGAAGAAAATAATTTTAGATGAGTTGAGAATATTTCTCATGGAATTACAGACATAATTATTATAAAAATATATCAGGAATGTATAAATAGTATCAGAAACGAAATCAAATTTAGACTCTGATAACAAATATACATTACAGATAAACAAAAAATGATGAAATTGGTTTGAATATTTGCACACACACACACACACATGCAAAATTGCTTAAAATATCTAAAATTTATCAATTTTGTTTTTTTTTTCTCATTGTTGCCTTTTTTTAAAGATCTTTTGATTGATTTTGTTTCTTTTGCTCCCGATATAATAGTTGGTTTTTCATAGGCAGATAATTTTTGTTTTTTAAATAAAATATTTCAATGAAATAATTGTTTGCTGTAATTTATCATTTGGATTTTCTATTGTTTCTCTATAATCTTTAATGAAATTACGAATTATATTTGTAAATAAGAACTTTATAAAAAATTTGAAATGCACATTAATTACAGCTCTTACATAGAAACGTATTAACTCACTTGGTCATTATTTTTTTAAATCTTTATAGATTTCATCCTCTTCCTGTAATGAAAATTTTTCATTTTGTTAAGCATTTGAATGTTTCTTTAATATTATACGTGAAGCACGGTTGATTGAAAAAATAAATATTTTGTAATATGTCTATCGTTAATTTAAATTACTATTATCAATTTCATAACTAATTTTTTAGATAAATATTTATTATAAATGTTTAGAAGTCAGAAGATAAATAGTCTAAATATATTTTTATAAAAAATGTGTAAAATAAATAATTTTTAGTCATTTGAAATATTTCAAATTTACAATGTATTATTTAAAAAAATGACAGTTAAAGTTCATTATAAATTGTATTTGTTTTACCTCTCCTTTTTATTATTTCCAAAAAGATAAACATTTCCACACTTAAGGCATACATAAAAAAGAAAAAAAATTTTTTTTAAAATAATATAAATAAACTTCTTTCAGCTTAAAAAAATAATTTGTCCCAAATTTGATGGTTATCATTTAATTTGTCAGTTATAATAGTTAATAACTTAGTATTGCTAATTATGCTGAATTTTCATAGTTTCTTATAAAAATACAATACAACTCTGATTCTTGAAATAAAACCATGATTGAGATAGAGGAGTATAAATATCATAGGAAATTCATTATACTGAACTGACAGTTCCTGTAGAAGCTATGATGCTTTGTAACGTTTTGAAATGCGTTGGATCATCTATTCTACATGAGCTTTAATGACAAGTTAAGCAATCAGTGCGAATGTAAAAGAAAAATTCAAGCTAGCAATAATCATTCTCTTTGGTGCACATAAATTTTGAAGCATGTAGTGCACTTAAACATGTAGTAAAAAGCAGAATTATTAATTATGATTTGCTCCAACTCTTGTTGTTGTTGTTGTCGTGTGCCAGCTAGGCTGGCAATATGGGGTGCGCTGCTCCACTTTTTCAACTGAACCATATTTTGGTGTGGAGTCCAACTTCTTCAGTACTCACATGCCATAGGGACCCGTTTATAGGGTAGGCAACCATTCAGAACCCATTCATACAAGGAAAGGACAAACACAGAATAGATAGAGAAAGTACATCCATGCCCAAACTGGGATTCGAACCCATGACCTCCCTATTCTTAGTCAGGGACTCTGACCACTAGACAGGGTGGGTGGTGATCCAACTCTTTCATCTATTATTAAGATTTGCCTCATCACAATAGGCTTGCCTGATGTCCTGTCATTGCTTGCACTTCACAAGTAAAACTAACACAATTTGACTTAGGGATAATTCATAGTTATCGGGAAATCGTTTCACACACTGTCAATAGTTAAACTTATGACAAAAGAGGAACAATTTCCGTTCTTATGATACTTAATATAATAATACAATACCCACAAGATTCAGAATACATGTTTTACTCTAAATTATTCAGTGTGGATAACAATACTTGTCAATGGATTAAATGAAATCTTCAATGAATTTGCAATGAGAAATTACAATACATTCTGACGTTTTATGTAAATGTAGGTGGATGTACATTATTTTCTTTATGCATAAAAAATCTATAAATTTGACATTTTCGCTATGATAAATTCCTAGATTAATTATTTTGATAACGCAGAAATCTTGCAAGGTTTTTGCAAGATTTCTGTTTCTTTCCAGTGGATTCCTGCACATTGTGGTATTCCTGGTAATGAGACTACTTTTTGGCCAAGAAAGGTGTGATTTTCCTTCAGAAACCTTTTAACAACCTTTTTTTCATTCAGTAAAATTACTGATTAAGAGAAAATATGTTACTACAATAAAGCATATGGCATTGAGTGATTCTGCGAATAAGCCTTGTGATTTCCTGATTAAGGAATCAAAGGCTAATCTTAAATTTCCTATAAGTGCAAGTGTGGTACATTTTTGACTTTCTACAGGCCTTGACTGTTTGTCGCCATTTTTGTATTGTTTTAAACTTTGGAGTTCTGTCTTTTGTGTAAACAAGATCAAAATTTGACTCTAACCATGTATTCTTAATAAGCCGTCCGATGGCTGAGTGGTTAGCGCTCCTGACTCCTAAGCTGTGGGTCCTGGGTTCGAATCCCGGTTCATGCATGGATGTTACTTTCTTTCTCTGTTCTCTCTGTGTTTCTCTATACTTTCTTCCGTGATGATGTATGAATGTGGCCCACCCTATAAACGGGTTTGTGGTTGTATGACGCGGGTAACGCTACTCGCCTCCGTGAATTTGTTCACAGGTGCCCGCTGGGTAACGACAAATGAGTAGCAGTTTCTGCCCTTGTTGTGGCATAGGGTTCAACCCTCAAGTACCCGCCGTTGGAAAAAAATGTATTTTTAATGTTTACTATTCAAAGGTATTGGAAGGGCAGAGAACTAATGACGTCATAGTTACTTCTCTTGGCATTTGTAATAAATAAATATATAAACAAGATTGTCTGCCGGAAAATAATATATCTAAAAGTAATTAACTTAATATTAAAATTTTTTTATCATTCTCAAAGACAAAACAATTTAAAGCATACTTTATACAAGAATTGTAAAAAAAAATTGTTAACGAAAACACTTAGCAGAAATGTAATGTTCAGGTTCAATTCCATATCGATGCTAATAACGGTTTTAGATATTATGAAGCAATCTCAGATGTTTAGTTTTCTTTAGTATATTTTTCAAGATGGATGATTGGAAAATTTCTAAATTTCTTCGTTTTTAACATTTAAATACAAAACATTATTAAGAATTTCACTGAATATGTAGATGTTAAAAATATTTTACATCAACTTTCACTTTTCGGTCAAATGAAAATATCTCTAAGATAGATTTCTCGAGATTATTATATTTTTATAACAAATTTCTTCAAGAATTTTATTTTTTATACTGCTTGTCCTTGCCTCAAATTCTGGAAACTTAAATTTTCGCTTTAAACTCATTCATTTATTCAGTGACAATTAAGGATAAGTATTTTACATTTAAAGGACTATTTAATCCAGGAACATTTTACATAAATTAATAACATGTTAAAAGTATAGGTTAAAATTTAAGTCTTCGATATTACAAACATATTCAATCAACTTTTAATTTCGTTTTCTACATCCAATTAAAGCACTTTTTAATGAATGCACCAGATAATAAAGAAAGTTATTAATGATGTGGACATACTTCAGAACAGATAAATTTTCAGAAGAATAATTAATTTTTATTAAGACAGCGATAATTAGTCTTAAAGATAGATGGTTAATAACTTTAAAATATTTGACTGGGAGATTAGTTTTAATTAGACAGGAAAGAATTTCATTAACCTTGAATTTTTTTTCTAAAATGATTTATAAAAGTTTCATCGGGATTCAGTCATTAAATAAGTCTTTATCTTTTTATAAATAAATATATTTTTCTATAGAGTATATGTTAATAAAAATCATTCAATAAAATATTACAAAATTTGAATTTGTGGTATCATATTTGATTAAATTTCATGTTACATTATTACATTTTGTTAGCTTTTATTCCTCGACTTTCATTCCCATTTTCAAATTAATTAAGGAAACTTTTTAAAAATTATTTATAGTGTATTTGTATATGTGTGACTAAGTAATACTTTTCCTAATTTCCCAAATCTAACAAATATAATTCTTGTTATTTCTTCATTGCATCATAAAGTGTAATTAAGTGTAACCTTAAATTAAATGCTCTACATAATTTATCATAATTTTATCTTATTCTTACTCTTAAATTAGTTTTTAGTATTTATAATATTTTTTGAAAAATTCAAGAAATATTGCTAATTTTTTTTCAAATTCAAGTGTTATGTAAATAAACAGGCTGAATAAAAATTAGAAATATTTAATATGTTTGCGTTTAATACTACTACTTTTATTTTTCAGAAATGAAATTTCAGTTTAAATTTGTTTCTCTTTAACATGAATCATATCAATTTCCAATAGTGAAAAAAAACTAATACTATTAATCCCCGTTAAGACTTTAAATGCCTTTGTACTCCTGATTTATATTACATTTAGCACTGAAAAAATATATAAATCAAGTAAAAAATCTTTATTATAAATAAAATGCAATTATAATATGATTATGATATAAGTATATGAAATATAATTACAAAAATAATGATATTTATGCTTAAAGGGAAAATTTTTAATTTCTTAGATATAAATCATTTTTATGTCTTATAAATTTGCAATATTTTGGTATACATTCCTATTTGTACTGAATAGATGTTCAACATATTTAGTTTCTTAAAACAATTATATATTCTGATTTTTTCTCCAATATTTTGATTTTGAGAGATTTGGAATGGAATTTATTTAAGAAAAGCTCATAATCAACTATAAATAAATTTAAACATATATAAAGTGATGGAATAAATATTAATTCTTAATTAATTATATTTAACTTTTATAATATTTCCATTACTTTTGTAAATTAAAATCAATTCCAACCAAAACAAAATTATCAAAAAATAAATTAAAACTTCACATAGGAAAAAAGTAATTGAGATAAGAAATTCATTATAAATAATCTTGAAATAAAGAATTTATAAATAATTTGGATATATAAATCAAAAACTTAAAATATAATTATATAACTGCCTGAGTACTACTATAGTACTTAAGTAATTATGTAACAAAGCATTAAATAATTAGCAAATAAAAATAATGGTTTTTATAAGAAATCAGAAACTTATATTTTTATAAATAATGTATAACAAAAAAATTTCAGAGCCATTTTTTGAAAAAAAAACTTAAAAGAATAATAATGGAACTCTTGTTGTTGTTGTTGTTGCTTATCCTCCATGTCTGACGGAGTCAGACTAGATCCACGAGTTCGTTGACTGTAAGGAAGTCGAATACTAAAAGAGGATTGCTAAAGAGATCCTCCCTAGAGAGACCCATGCAATCCAAAAGATGCTCAGGAGAAGCCTGATGATTTTGGCACTTGGTGCAGGTGACGAAAGTTTTCCTGCCCTCGTTGAAAGTGAGGCGCTTAATGTGACCGCTGTTGATGGAACTCTTAAAATGTTTAGATACTTTACACTGAAGTAGTTTTTATTTTCTTTAAAAAATAAAAATTTACTATTATGTAGAAGAAATCTTTTTATTTCTTTAGAACTACAATCCTGCAGCAATGCTCTAGTTAAGAAATAGTTATGGTATAGTTAAGAAATCTGACTGATTTCTGAGTATTTATATCTAATTATTATAACTAATACAATACAGAGCAATATAATTTTCAATTTCCTGGGAGATAATAAACATCAATTAAGTTATAAGAATTACTTTGGCACAAAATGCATAAAATATTTACATACCGCTAAATAAAATTTTCGATTATAGTAAATCGCACAATTCTAAGTAATATTATATTCTAAGTATCTATATTATGTACTCTAAAATACTGCGCTTCTTGTCCGAAGATAGCATATTCTCTGTATCATACCGAAGATGCAGGAGAATAATCCGGATAAATGTTTTCTATTTCCTGTACAGTTTGTTTAGGGAAAGTAATGCTCTTTTCTAAATCGGATATGGTATTGTAATGGAAAGGAAGGAAGATGAGCTTTTACTGAAAAATTTTAAGAATGGCTTTACGAGAAAATCGTTTTATATAAAAAATATTACTTTGTGATAATATAAGTGAGAGAATAAATACATACAAGAAGTAAAATGTAAGGTCTTAAATTTATCAAACTTTAAATTTTTTTAATGAAAAAATGAATATTTAAGTGAGTTAAATATTTTCTCACCTTCAGTGAAATTAATGAAGACTAATGCAAACTTAATTTTTAAACGTTTGGTCGTTAAAAATGCTTTTATTATTAAAAAAAGCTTCGATATTCAAATATTCTTTTGGTTAATTATAAAATAAATAAGTTATTAATTTTATTAAGAGATTGGGAGAAATATTATTTAATAATGAAATGAATATTTCTCATATTATATAGAATTTTTAATTCAACTATATATTATTTATCTTGCAGTTTCTTATTCCAAATTGACTTTCAGCTTGAATTCGAAAACATTAAACAATCATGAATTCGCATTTTATAACTTCTGTAAAATTGTTTTTTTTAATATAAATTATCAATGCTTAATCTCCATGCTTCTTGATAGAATTTGGTAAAATAAATATGTGTGAGCCAACTTATCTTATCTAATTTCTACTTAACTCCATTCTACATGTTTGTGTATGTAAAATATCAATGAATTTATTTTACACAATTTATGAGATAAATAATCATTAAAAGTTATACATAACAGTTGCATTAAAAATATATCAATTCTAAGTCAAGAACCACACAAAGCAAAAAGTTTTGTTTTCGTAATTGTAAAGTAAAGAAAAAAAAAAGAAAATTTATAATCTTAAATTTTTTTCAGAATTAGTTCATATATATTTATTTTTTTAAAAAAAATTACTTTTATAGTGAAAATAGAAATATTTTTTTAAAAAAAGCAATGATTATATAAAAAAATCATTATTCATTTCTTTAAATTTTAATTAAATTATATTTCTTTCTTATAAATGCATTGCAATCCATTGAAAGTACTTAGGAAGTCGGACTCCACACTTAAAATGGTTCAGTTGGAAAAGTGGAGCCGCACATCCCATATGGCCACACTAGCTGGTACACGACAACAACAATCCATTGAAAATGCAAAAGTAAATATATGAACATTAAAGCGAAATTTATTTCACGGAATAAACGAGTTGTTGTTGTTGTCGCGTGCAGCTAGGCTGGCATTATGGGGTGCGCTGCTCCACTTTTCCAACTGAACCATATTTAGGTGTGGAGTCCGACTTCCTCAGTAAACACATGCCATAGATACCCGCTTATAGGGAAGGCAACCATTCACAACCCATTCATACTAGGAAAGGACAAAGACAGGATAGAGAGAGAGAGTATATCAATGCCCGAACCGGGATTCGAACAAAGGACCTCCCTATCCGCAGTCAGGAACACTGACCACTTGACAAGTTGGGCTGCAAACGAGATGTATTTGGCTGTAATAAAGAGCCACAGGCGAGATTAGAGATTGAAAAAAAAAAACTGCAGATAATAAAATCTGACATATAAATCTAATTAGTCAAAATCCAAATGAGTGAGAATTTCCCTTTCGTATCCTCTATACGAAAGGGAAATTCATTGTCAACCTCTAACAACATAAAAAGTACAGAGGTTGGACAAAAATATGGAAACATCTTGTGAAATGCATGTTTAAAAAGAACGATTGATTTTAATGAAATATGTAGGTGTCACTGGTATTTCCGCCTACTGACGCCACCTATACAACTTCGTAAATGCGCTTCACAGTTCAGTCATTGTCGGAGCACTGTTATGGGAGGTTGGCATTGCATTATGTCAGTGTTAACAGACTTTGAACGTGGGCAAATTGTTGTAGCACGTATAGTAGGTACTTCCATAAGCAATGTATCCGAGGTGTTTAGGGTTTCAAAAGGTATTGTATCGAAGATTTATTCTGCATATTTGAAATGCGGAAAAACATCATCCGCTAAATCATAACGCGGACGAAAGTGTGTGCTGGGCGATCATGACAGACGATCATTAAGGAGGATTATCACGAAAAATAAGAAGACCACAGCTGCAAAAATTACTGCTGAAATGAATGTCATGTTACCAAACCCTGTGAGTACCCAAACAATTCGAAGGGAACTTCATAAACAGGAAATTGCTGGCCGTGCTGCAATTGAAAAGCCATTCATGAGTGATGATAATGCCGATAACAGGAAAAAGTGGTGTTTAAGTCATAAAGCCTGGACTAGTGGAAGAGAATAATATGGTCTGATGAGTCTTCGTTTACATTGTTTCCCACTTCTGGCCGAGTTTACTTCTGGAGAACGCCATCTCAAGCCTATAATACAGACTGCTAGTTGCCAAGAGTGGAACATGGTGGGGTTCTGTGATGGTTTGGGCAGCCATATCATGGTTCTCTGCTGCCTCCATGATAAATCTGTCAGAGCAGATTACTGCCAAGACTTATTTGAACATTTTGGCCGACCAAGTCTATCCCACAGTACAAACTTCGTTCCCCAATGGTGATGGTGTCTTCCAAGACGACAAAGCCCATGTTCACTCACCTTACATTGTCCAGGACTGGTTTTCTGAGCACGAATATTATTTGTCGCACCTCCCCTGGCCACCACAGTCACCAGACCTAAATATTATTGAACCTTTGTGGTTTACATTGGAGCAGAAAGTGCGTTCTCCCTATCCACTGCCAACATTGTTATCCGAACTTGCCACCGTTCTGCAGGAAGAATGGTACAGTATTCTCTTGGCAAACATACAGGAACTGTATTTATCCATTCCGAGAAGACTGCAAGCTGTTTTGAATGCCAGCAGGTTTCCTACAACATATTAGGCAAGGAAGCGTGTTTTTTTAAGGTGTTTCCATATTTTTGTTAAACCCCTGTAATAACTATTGTGGTTATGCTTAAGATAATATTTTAGTAATGACACGAAAAAGAGAATCTGAAAATTCTAAAATTTCAGTGATAAAGACAACAGCATGAGTCATGCAAACAGTCAATATTCTAACACTCAGACATTCATCTTCACTATTGGAAACATAAGCGTATGTGTTAGAGTGTGTTTAAAAAATAATAAAAGTAATGAATTTCTTTGCATTATACTATATTGCAACTAAATTCTAATATTTCCTATGAACCCTCATTACCACCACGGGCTGTTATCGTTATAACGTCGTTGAAGTATAGTTGGATATTTCCATATTAAATTCAGTCAGTGCTAAGGGACAATATTATGCTGTTAAAAATAATACTAATAAAAGCAGCTATTTTTAATTACACTTCAAATTTTTCATAGTTTTACATTACATTTTACATAGTAAATTAAAAACAAATTCAAAAGTGCACCACATGCTAAAACTTTTCAGCGTTCTACGTATAAAAAGTATTTTTCAATATGAATAAAAGGTAAAATCTCATAAAGTTTTATAAATTAAAAAAATAGTAGGTAGGTAGGCTATAATCCTTCCTCGATCAAAGTCAGACACGTGCTGATAGGCATTTCTTCTTCTTACAAGAGGCATTACAACAACTTTCTTTCCCGAAAACAACGTTGACACGGAAATTGAGTATAAGAAAACTGCTGTCAAATCTCTGATTTTATACACATTGTATATGTTGCTACTGCCGCCTGCTTTGCATGAATCCGCTGAAAATCCAATCATTTGCATATCACAGCAAGTTCTACCTGTCATGCAAATGTCAGGTGTGTGGTGTGCCGCTTTCCTGGTGTAGCAATTTTAATGGCCAGTAGTGTAATTTACCCATAGAATAATACTGAACTTACGGTGATATTTTATATTGTTTACTATATTCTCTGTTTCACAGATATAAAGCCTGTTGATCACGTAAAGCAGTGTTAAACTCATAACATATAAAGTGATAAGAAGAAATTAATATTCGGAGGAAAAGCGATCCATGGATGCTTAATCTGATTAAGGTTGATAAAGATGAATGTGTGTAGGTCTTTTAAACTATAATTCATTACTGAAGAAATCGTTTCGCAAGACTGGCAGTGGAAGAATTATCAATACGTTTGTCAAATGAAAGAATCACCAATAAAATGCACTTTTTCACTGAGTCTCACTTGGTAAGTCTTTTATAATGCATCTAATTTTAAAGAATTTAAAATTACTTTTACTATTGATTTTTTTTTTTTTTTTTTTTTGAATTTTTAAATTTGTTGATTAACCTTCTGGAACACACATAAGATTGAAATAAACTATTTTATAATTAAAACTATTAGAAATAACAATTATTTTTTAAAGATAAAGGAAGTAACTAATTTTCTTCAAAGAACATAGATATTGGATAGTTGAATAAAACTCTTTTTTTCCATTAAATAATTTAAATTTTCATTCATTTGAAACTAAAAATCTGTCTTCTTAATTATCAGAGGAAGATTATTTCCTTTATATTTCAAAACGAATTTTTTATTGTGAAAAATTCAAAAGGAATAAAAGATATTTTATTCCTAATAAGTTTCTTACTTTTGATTTAACTACTTTATAAGTTATTATTGTGTTTACCACTTTGTTGATACATTTGTATAGTATAAATAATTAGTAATATTCTGCCATTGACAATTTTTTGGCCTAACACAAAATATTGGTTGTCTAAATCTGTTACAAGTAAGTAAAGCAAAAGTAAAAAGAAAAATTTAACATTTTGACTGAAATAAGAAATTAATTAGAAAACTTTCTTTTAACATCTAATAAGATAAAAGTAAAAGCATAATGACGTTGGATAGAATTAAAAATATATTATTCATTTGGATGAAAATCTTCATACACGGAATCATAAGATTCTCAGAAGAGGTTCATTTCATTAAGATAAATTTGATTCCAGTTAAAATTAAGTCGATAGTAAGAAACATTACATTCTGCTCGGTTAAATAGAAAATTAGAATAAAAAATGCAGAAATAAGCATTTCATTGTTTTTTTTTTTTTTTCAGAAATTTAATTGATCCAATTGAACTTTTTTTATAATTTTCCTTTTTGTGAAGAAACTATTTTCATAAATAATAAATAAAATGGTTAAAAAATATTTAAAAATGTATTTATATTTAATTATTTAGTGATCAAATTCAGCACCTTGTGCTACCAAATCCTCTAAGCTGATGGCTTAAATGTTTTAAATGAATTTAAAGAAAAGCTAAAAGAAGTTAATTATAGGGAATAAGTCTTTTTTTCACTGCTGATAATAAAAATTTTTTCTTAAAACATTAAAAATGTCATTATAATATCGTAAATTCAAAAAAAGATTTTTAAATTTAAGAAAATATAAATAGATTTTAACAAAAAGTTTTCTTGCACCTGTGTGTTATTTAAATAACTGAATTTTGATAATTAAATGTAGAATTTTCACATGTAAATTTTTGGTACATACCATCTCATTGCATGTGACAAAATTTTATGAGAAGTAATTTTTATCCTTCTCTAGAAAATATTTTAGACAAAGGAAATAATTTTAATTTTTTTAAATGAAAGTTTTATTACTTCATAAGATAAATCATAATATAATGCTTAAAGAGACCCATTAACTAAAACATTACACTTTTATTAGCAATCATTATTCATAAGCACTTAAATAAAATTTTCTAAAATTAAAATTATAAAATCGTTAATCTATTTTAAGGTAAGAACGTATATATTTCTTATTAAATCATCTGTTTTACATAAGAATTCTCGTAATAATGCGCTAATAAATTATAGAGGAAATGAAGACTTAATCTTTCTTAAAAACATTCCACATACCTTAGATGTTAAAATAAACTTTCCACAAAATATTTACCAAATTGAAAATTTAACTATTTTAAATCCATAAAAATATCTAACATTTCTTGAAATTCCCAAAACTTGGAACGAATGATGTTGACGAACGTTACGTTGAATACGTAAATGTATTTGTATGAAACAGAAGTTACAAACAACATCTAAAATGAAGCATAAAAGAAAAGTTGTGAGATTGATTTCTCATTCAGAAAATAAGAAGAAGAAATGCTTACCAGAAAAAAATGACAGAATTGAACAGATAGGATTGCTGACTGTTAAGACTGTGGATTATCATTCAGATATATTGATAATCACATTAGTAAAAATCCAACCAGTTCCATATAAATACTAAAGGGATAGATTGCTGAAGATCACTCTGAAAAGCCTGCAATATCTAAATGCCTTCTTCACACTAATAAAAAGAGAGATAATAATAAAACATATTGTAAATGATAACACAATATGATATTATAACTTGATTTATGAGTTGTAACGCCATACAATCTAATCAGAAAATAGGCTTATTTTTAATTTGTCCAGCACAAACTCTTAATTAAAATCTACGTTTTTGACGCCGCTTCTTGCTGGCAAGGCAAATTAGCATTCCCCACTTATCCTGTTGAAAAAGAAGAATATGATGAAGTAAATTTCCGGGAGATCTTTTTCATAAAAAGAATTCAGCATTCACGCGACACAAGAAATGAAACCAGAAAACTCTCAAGCACCCATCCGATAGACTTGCATGCAGAAGGCAAAAGTATAACATCCATCTCCTTTGATTTAGCTGTGGCTGGCATCAAATAAAGTATTTACTCTCAGGATATCCATATCCTATTACAAAGTTAGTTAAGTAGTAAGACGGCATTTGAATTTGCTCAGATTGTCAGCACGGTGGTCATTATCTCAGTTATATTTGACTATATATTACACAAACAAACGGCAACTCTGATGAGCCCCACAATAAAACTGGATAAAATATTAACAAATTATCATATCATCTTTCCAAACGGATCCAAGTTCTACATGAAGTATTCTGTTATCCATATACGTGTCTAGAGTTTTATAAAATGTTCGTCACCTATTATCATTTGATATCGTCATAGGAGCCCTGAATAGAAAGTGATTGTTGGGCAGCCTCTGTGTATCAAACGCTCACGAACTTTCAAAATAAAGTTTAATTAATAAATGTTTCTCTAAATAAGGCTACGAAACAAAAACATTATTAAAGTAAAATTTGCCGTCCATATGAAACAACTCTTAGTTGTAATTTAACAATTGCATTTATGTCGTTTAATTAAAATTGAAAACAACTTACATATTTTATTATTATAGTACTTATAATTATTTTAATGGAATGCATTTTTAATATTGATAAGCAATGCAACTCAATTTCAAATTTGCTTCACAAAAACATTTATTTTGAATTTATTTCTTAATAATTCTTTTAATTTACTTCAAATCATTCAATAGAGTTTTATCAAGAGAAAAAAATTTAGATGGTCTAATTCTCTTCTTCTTAGAGTTGGGTTTGTATGTCATTGGGCACCTCTGCTTTTATCAGCATTTTGTACTGTTAACTCCAAACCCAATGTTTCCTAGTTCCAGTTGCTCGGGTCACCCACTTTATTAATAAAATCCTAGTCCTTCAATGGAGTCTAGGTGTAACTCTTTAGCATGGATGATGCCTACAGAAGTTAATCTTGGGAGGGCAAGGGCCTCGCATTCGTAAATAATATGCTTGGCAATTTCCTCTTGTATGACATTTCCTGCAGATAGGGTGTTGCTGAAACAGTCCCATTTTATGGAAGTGTTTATTGAAATAATAGTGCACAGTTATGAAGCTTACGATTAAACGTATCTTCTGCCTAGAGCATCATAGAATTTCAGAGGCAATCCTCGCTGATGATCTACAGATGATTCTGGTCAGAGAGTCAGTCATGCTAGCGATAGCTCTCTGACTTTCACCAGAAGAATATGGTTTGGCGGTCATTTCTACCTCGTGTGAAGGATTCATTGCTGCCCTTTCACTAGATTGCCTCAGAGTTCCCTTGTCTTTTTCAGCAAGGTCTACTTCAGAGGCTTCACCTGCAAATTCAGAAAGGTTTGCTATTTCTTGTATCTTTTCAGCCACAAGATAACAATTAATAAGCTCAGGTAATATAACAGTCGACCCAGCATTGCCTGAGGTACTGGGCAAGGCAA
Organism: Latrodectus hesperus; assembly: GCA_037975125.1. Lineage (NCBI taxonomy): Eukaryota > Metazoa > Arthropoda > Arachnida > Araneae > Theridiidae > Latrodectus > Latrodectus hesperus. Next base: position 110,835,334 of record CM075853.1, read on the forward strand.
AAAGTTCGCCAGGCAACTAGAGGCTCCATTATGACACCATTACCGCGGTGCCAAATAGCCCTAGGCACCTGATTTTATATTCAAGGCTATCCTGCCATTCCTACAGGATGTTCGGCGATCCACCACCTGCCGACGCGCCTGGTAGCTGCTCAGGCCCTAGGAATTTAGATGATACTCAAGAAAATAATTCAGAGACTTGTCTTAGGTACTAAAGAAGGTAAATCAAATATTTATCTTCTTGATTAATATCCTCTAAAACTAAAAAATGCGTCAAAGAAAAAATTTGTAGAAAATATATGTTTATTTTATTCTGTTTTGAAAATTATGTCTCTACAATTTTAACATGACAAAATTACAATGAGTTGATAAATGAAAATGTTCGGTATGAATTACATTGAATGATTTTACCCTTTTATTTTGCTAAGTTGTACTTGAGACTCTTTACTTGATGAATACAGTACCAAATATAGAACGCAATTCCTTTTTTACGATGACCATTACCATTCCAGGAATTTTATAACGTTTCTTATTAATATCAAGTTTTGCCACTTAGAAAGCAAATAGTTTTCTGTCGGATGGGGACTTCTGATGATTGCTAACGTGAATGGAAAACATAACGATGCATTGCTGCACAAGAATCAATAAAAAACATACGTTGGTTGTAAATTAAAGTAACATCTTTCTTTTTAATATTTTTATAAATATTTATTCTAAAGAGTTGTATTAAAGTGCCAATGCATTCTCTGATATGTTTCCGTATTTCTACTACCTCTTTCTTCCATATCATTTACTCTTTTAAAAAAAAAAATTTAAGGATCACTCTGTATTTTATTTTGTTCTAATTTTCGGTCAAATTTTTTTTTGTTTTCTGTGTTATGTTTAGATATCATTAAAAAATTTATCAGTGGGTAAACATACATAGAATTCACATATTATAAAGATTTTTCAATTTTTTAAGTTATTAAATTTATTTTAATTTATTTAAAGTCTTCAATTTATTTTTATTTATTTTTAAGGTATTATTTTAAGCATTATTTTACCTTCACTTATGATAAAAAAATTTAATGTGAGTAAAAATTATTTATTTCATATGCCATTAGTTAATAACTTTGAAAATTATATACCTTAATCTCAATTTGTTTAAGAACATTTTGGTAAATATTACATAAAAAATTCTAAATTAAGATTCCCAGATATTTTATAAAATTGTAAAATTATTTCTTTTCAATTGTATATTTTTTCTATCACTAGGATGTATAATGCCGACTTTCCTTGTGTACAGTTTCTTAGCAACTAATACCTCATGGTAAAATATTCAAATAGGCAAAATTTATCTTTATGTATAGTTATCCTGAGTATATAGAACATTTTAAGTTGCACTTATTTTTAAAACAATGGCGGATTTTTTTTTACTGTTTTGAATTAATCTTCGTAAATAACGTAAATTTTAAAATCAAAAACAATAAATAATCTTTTTATAATTCTTTTGGTCTTCTCAGTCAAAAAATTAGCTTATGTAAACAATAAAATTGTATTATGATTTTTTAGAGCAAAGAATGCTCAATACGTTTGCGTTAAAAACATGATTACTCTCATTTTTTTAAATAGACAATGCAGTAATGTGTTTTTTATTTTAAGCAAAGAATCCAATTATTTGTATCTAAAGTAATTCCATTCTCAAAACGAAAATTGCAATACAATTCGAAATAGATTAATTTTTGTTTTTTCAAATTCATCTTTGTTTTAGATTCCAGACACATTTTTTTCATTACGAAAGTAATTTGTTTCTTTTTCCAATGTAGAATTTACAACTACTTTTTCCAAAGTTTCTTCTTTTTTTATTTATAATATTTTATATTCAACGTATCTATCTTCTTCAATATATTTTAATGTTATTTGCTTTTATCCCTTCATTCCAATTTAGGCTACTTTAATTTCTATTTATTCTGGTTTATTATCTCTTTTTAAATAACCTCACACAAAACTTAATTTTAAATACCATATTTAAGCAGTTTCTATCAACAATTCTAAAAGTAGCTTACAGTATTTTATTATTTTAATTAAAAATGGCTTACAGAATATGATAAAAATTTTAAACAGATGATATATTTTACAATTTATTAGATCTAGCTATAATTTTGTTTTGTTTAATTATAAGCATTTCCTTTTTTGAATTTTCTTCTAATTAATTTAAGCAGAGTTATAAAGTGCTACCAACTAAAGAGATTTTAGGCCATTTTTATAAATTTAAATAATTAAAAACAATTATAACATTTGATAAGTTTTTTCCATTTCATGAAGAATATTTTATCATGTGAATTTTATCATGTAAAATGAACATTTGAAATAACATTTTTATTTGATACTAAATTAAAATTCTCTTAAGAGTTGAAATCTATAAGGAATAATTAAATCATTATTTTTTATTAAAATAAAGTATGTTAGACAAATAATTAGTGCAAAAAGTAAATGTCTTTTTTTAAGATATACATTTTAGTGAATATAATTGACAGTTGAATGTGACAGTAAATGTATTCTTAATTGACATTTATAAATAGAATTATCCAAAAAATCATCGTTTTTGTCAAATTATTGTTGCATTCAAACATTTTATGGAAAAAATACGTAAAGCACATAATTCTGATTTTCTTTTTTAAATTAAAATAATGTTAAGAAAAAAATTACATTTTATGAACTATAAAGGTATAGAATACTTCAACATTGATATAAAAAGTATACATTAAATTTTAATATAAATATTTCATTTTACATCAAACTTATATTTTATTTCTTTATTTTTCATAAAATATTCATTTAATGTAAAATCTTAACCAATAAATTAACCATTAAACTATTATATGGCATTTAAATTTGATTTAAGCATTTAAATTGTTTTCTATGCTTTAAAAAATTTTTTATTTTAGAAACTTCTTTGAATGTTTCTTAAATAAGTCTCGTTCTTTATAATAATATTTTAGACTTTATGAAGAAGGAAAACTTTTTTATGTGTGCATAAAATATACAAATATATTATTTTAATGAAATTAAAAAAGTGCTCATTTAAAAAGTCAATAAGAAGATATTAAAAAGCAAGTGACTCTCCATATAACAAATTTATATTATGTAGTAATAATTTAATTATGTAAATGTTAAAAAATGATATATAATATTTTATTTATAGAAATTTTATTTTTTAATATAAATGTAAACTTTCATTGCTCTTATCAATATATATAAACCTAAATACCTAAATAATAACCTTAATATAGTGAAATTAAAAGGCATTTAAAATTTTGATATGGATTAATAATATTATTAAGGTATTAAAATAAATAATGTGTGATTACATTCTAATTTAAAGTTACATTTTCACTAAAAGCAATATTAGATTTCATTTTCAAATACTAAAAATGAAAATATAACATCTTATAATCCTTACAGTTTATAAATTAAAATATGTTATTTTTAATGAAATAAAAATAGAATATATAAATAATTAATTTCTAATTCTGGTAGAAAATTAAAGTGTTGAGTGGTATTAAATAATAAATCAATCAGCTATTTAAATTCTTCTTTGTATTAAAAATTACATATGTTTTATAAATAAATTTTACCAGGCATGGTTTTAATGTTATATTCAACCGTTTTAATATTTTGAAAACAAACTTAAATATTTATTTAAATGCATTTCCAAGGAAATTATTATTATATGTTTTATAAACATTATTTAAGTATTTAAACGTAAAACACAAAGTGTACATTTAAAATATACAAGAAATACTTCAAATTAACGTAGCACAATTTAGCATTCAAACATAAAGAAAACATTTTATAGAAAATGTAACATTTATATTGTATTTATATAAAATTTTTAATATGCAGTATATTTTCCAAAGATCTTTAAATAATATTAATTTATTTAGAACAATAAAAATGGATTAACACAGCAGTTATAAAATTAAGAAATTTAATAATCATTCAAAATTTGAGAAAATTATGTGAACATATAACTTCCTTGTTAAATATATATTATAAAATATGCATTCTATTCAATCATTAAAATAGTAGTTCAGTCTAAATTATGTACAAATGTATTATGTTCAATTTCATTCTAAACATGAATAAAATATACCACTGGAGGATTTTGTACATTCAATATTCCTTTTTGTTCTTCATATTCATTTTACAGATTTAACTTAAATTCTAACACAATTAATTCTAAATACGTTTACATAATTAAATCTAAAAATATATAACTGATGATACATAAGGTCAAAAACTAACTAAATTTAAACTTTCCTATTTCTAATCTTTTTCCATTAGAAATTATCAAAAATATTGCAAAAGAATTCCTAAGTAAAATTATTGATTTTTTAAATACGGAAAGCTTTCATACTTTTATTATAAGATAAAAACGCGTTTTCATATGCGTAATAGAACGTTTTCAAAACATATATTCGAAAGCTTATGCTGAAAATTGATACATTTACTTATAATTTTGGGGCTTGTTAGACAAATATATGTATTAGCTCAAATATTTTAAAACTGTGATGTCACTTTCTTCCTTAAAGTTTGATTTTTAAATAATGATTTTTAGAAAAATATGTATACACTTACTTAAATAGATAAATTAATATATTTCTCAAACAAAGGAATTGATTTTTATCATTAACCCACAAAAATATTGATGATTATTTAGTCACGTCATATATATTAGTTGGACTATACATATAAAAAATTTTAAGATGCCGTCTTATTACAGATCTGTAAAAATACTATTTTAAATTTGTGGACAAAAAATTTTTCTCACCCATAAGCATTTTAAATAAAGTATATAATTTAACGTTAACATTAATTGTTTGAAATAAAATATAAATTATTTTAAATCGAACATACTTGTGGAAAGAGCAAAAACAAACTTTGACATAAATGAAAATTGATGATGATCTCTAATCCCTTTTTTAAATAAAAAGATCTCTATGTTTCATTCTGAGAAAAGAAAATGCATCAAAAATACAAGAAGAGAGATATATATTTATCGGATATTCTCTGATCCCATTTACTCAATAATAATTTACTTTCCCTGGGGAAAAACCAAACAGATAAGTGTTACCAAAATGTTATTAGAGATATTTGCTACTTGGAAAAGAAGGAAATATGTGTGATAATTTTTGACCCATGGTAACAAAATAAATAATACACAAAAATTTATAATAGCATATATAAATTAAAAACAAACTATTCTATTTGGTATTTTTATGTTCATTAGCTTATATGTGATTGAACAATAATTTTATGCAACAAAAATGAGCATTACTAAAACGTTATTCATTAAATTAAAATTAATGGGCAGAGACATTAAATCTTTTGATTTTTTTTTCTTAGGAAGGTAATAAAAAATATTTGCAGTAAAATGCCGAATACTTTTAAATAAATAATACAGTTACACTTTTGATTTAAATTTATATTTAATTCTATTTCTTTAATTCTACGCACAATAAAGTATTTTATATTATCAATAAGAATATTCATTTTATTTTTAAAGTAATTTTGTTCATTATAAACTTTTTCTCTTAATTATAAATACAAAAAATACAAATAATCTTAATTATATAATACAAAAAATTAATGTTCATTTAGACATTCAAACATTTAAATTAAAACCAATTACTTTTAATTGAAACTACTCAAATATCAAAAGAAATAATATAAGAAATATTGAGTTGTTAGGAAAATAATTTCGTTTTACCCACCTCAATCAGATTTTTGCTAGTAAAAACCAACCATTTTATGAGTGTGGAATCAAGCTACCACCGAAAAGATGGTAAAAGATGTTGAACTGAAATTGACAATATACAATTCAATAAAATCTATGTTCGTTATACGTTTTTTATTTTCATAAAGAATGAAACTACTTTCCAAACAACCCAATAGCTCAAATTATAATTAAAAATAAATTTCCACATTTCAATAAAAAATGTGATACATGTTATTCTATCAAAAGTGAATAATATATTTTTTAATTATAAAACCGATAAAAAATTAAAATAATAAATAACATTTAATTTTAGAAATTTAACTAGCAATTTTAATTTCTTGTTAAAGAGATACAAATATCAATAAAATTAATAATGCGTATACATAAGTGTAAAAAGATGTCTTAAAATAAAGCGAAGTAAGCATAATTGCTCCAATAAAAAATTATTTTGTGAAACTTCTCTTTTGTACCTGAAGATCCATCTTCAGAATTTAAATTTTTTCTTAAAGAGAGAAGAAAAAGCTAATAAGATCAACTGTTTTAATAGCCTTAAAAACATTATTTATTAGAAATTTTGAAAATTTTTGCATGAATTTCCATACATTTGACAATTAACAATTGAAATTTTAAAGTAAAAATATTTATGACAGTGTAATGTTACATAAGATCTTTTAGATAAATTAACAGTCATTGCCAAAAAAATTCTGCACAAAGAAATAATTGTGGGATCAGAACGAAAACTTGGTATGAAGTTATGTGTGAAGGAAATATGCAAATGATTAGAAATGTAATGTTACTAAGCATAGCATAATACCATTAGAGAACGTTGAACTTCGGTTTCTTGGAGTATAAAATAGAGGTAAGCAGAGCTTGTTTGAATGTACTTAATCTTTCGCAAAGGAAAAACTGGGATAATCATGGCATTACGCCACCATCGAAAACAATATGAGCAGCTGTCAGTTTGAGATGGGAAGAATTATCAGGTTGGTTGAAACTGGAAACTCGTCGAGTAAGTCATCAAGTAGGATGTTCTGATTTCACTGTTAGTAAGTACTAAGACCAGTGGACAGAAGAGATGTCATTTACACAGCGATCAGAATCAGAATTCCAGCGATAGACCATATGTCGAGAAGACCATCACATCATATGAAACACATGCACAGAACCAACTGCTTCATTAGCCGCTGCCCATACATAAGCAGCACCATCATTACGGAACATCATCACTAAGTCTTCAAAAATCATCGCAAAACACCCAACTGAAGGACATCTGTTTCACGGTTCCCATTAACTGTGCTGCTAATGACACACATCCACCACCCCTTCTGTTGGGAGTAGTGTCTTGCTACGTATCTTGCAACGTAGACTTCAACAGAGTGAAACCAGGTCGTCTTCAGTGACGACTTTAGATTTAATTTGAGCAGTAACGGCAATCATATGTGAAAGCTCTGTAATGAACGCTTTAATCCTGCATTCGCTTTACTGCGATTACACACTGCTCCCACAGCTGGCGTGATGGTATGGAGTGTCATTGCTTACGATTCACGGTCACCCCTATTATTGATTCGCGGCACAATAGCAACCCAGGGTTACGCCTATGATATCCTTCAGATACATATATGGCCACTCATAGAAGGGATTTTTAACAAGCCTTTTTAACGTTAGCTTTCATTAGCTTTTTTAACAAGATATTTTAGTAAAAAAGTATACATAACAAGCAGATATCAAGATCTGTTGTGATAAGAAAATGAGGTATAGAAAAAGAAAAAAAGGATGATAAAATTTTTAAGCAAAGTTGATAGAAAGTTTAGATTTAGAGAAATATTATTTTGTTTGAAAACAATATTTTGGATATTGACTCTCCTTTAATAATACCAATAAAAAATATGTACTGATTATATTCTATTTTATAGAATAAAAATCAATTCATTTGAAAATTACTTTCTCCCTTTCAACTTCTTCCTCTCTCAGACACACTTCTCAATTTTTCTCTCCTTTTAGGCAATTCCATTTTAGATTGACTTTACCTTTAAAATAACAATAAAAAATGGCTATATATACATCTTGTGCAATAGAATGTAAATTAACTCTTTTGAAAATTACTCACTCTCTCTTATCTTCTCAATTTTCCCAATAATTCATTTAATTATTTAAAAATCTTTTATTCAGAAACTGTTTTAGTAAAGTTGAAGTAATATTAATGTCTAAAAAAGTAATTTAATAATAAAATTATATATTAAAGAAAACTAAGATTTTAATATTTAATACTTTAATAAATTTCTGCAGAAAATCAATCATTTCCTTCTTAAAATTGGTACAAAATAACGAGACTAATCTATTCCCTCCAGCATTTGTTTTCCACTTCAAAAATAAAATCTGACAATAATTTTAAGTTAAAGCTTCAATTTCATCATAAAAAAAAAATAAAGCGAAAGTTAGTTAAGCTAAAATAAGACATTAAGTCAGAAATACTTCCTTCCCAAGCTATAAAAAACATGAAAAACATACGAAAGAAACAAACATATCATAGAAAAAAAACTTTGTTTTTGTTGAAAAAAATAAATGAAGTAAGAAACGAAAGGTATTTTCCCGTGTTTAATTTTTGAAACGAAATTAGATTCGGGTAAAAGAAATGCTTAAAGAGGAAGCGTTGCCTTTCTGCTTTTATAACTATAAAAAATTAAGTGAGTTCTTCTATTTCAAAGTAAAAACACATATATTCATTTTTAAATCTTATTTTCAAATTTTTTTAAAGCATGAAGTTTGGCATTGGAATAGAAAAAATCAGTTCGAAATTAAATATTTAAGACGTTACGGAGTGACAAATTATTTCAAGATTCCAAATGTATCCAAACAGTAATTAAAATTGATTTTCTTTTCACAGAGTCACTTTGCAATTGGAAAAGAAAGATTTTGTTAAAGTGTTATAAAATATCAATGTTTTATTAGGATTTAAAATCGAATGTATGTAAGGTAATATATTAGAAATATTTGATATAAAATAAAGCTTTTAAAGAAATTTAATTTAAAATTCCTGTAGGAAATATAAAAGCGTTTTTAAATTTAAATGACAAATGAAACATAAAATTATTTGATTCAATTTTGCTTTAAAAGATGTGGTGAACTTTAAGCATTTAATTACAAATTAAATAAAACGCATAATACTTAATAATTACATTTTATTCAAAACTATTCATTTTTAATTGTGGTATAAAATTTATTTGTTTCTTTGTAATTTAGTTTAAAAACTACAAATATTTGATTTCAAATTATTTTTTTAAAAAAACTAAATATAATAATAATTATATATATATATATATAATTAATATATATATAATTATTATTATATTTAGTTTTATATATTATAAATATATATATATATATATATATATATATATATATATATATATATATATATATATATATATATATATATATATATATATATATAAGTAGATTGAATTTTTATTACTATATATATAATTTTTGTAAACTTTTTGTTATGCAAAATTACTTGCAAATTCCCATTAAGAATTTTGTGATAAACTTTGATTATTAGCAATCCATCAGCTTTTCCCATTGTTTCTTTCATACTAATTCTCTTATAATTTTAAAATATATACTTGTCTACCAAATTAAAACTAATCTTAATGTATAACATTATTTACTTGAGTAAAATTTAAATCAAAATAGTACGTGGAGTTTTTTAACACAGAAAATTTTATTTTCTTTAATGAAAGTAAAGACATTTATAGGAATGCTAATGAAGAACATAATTAAAATTTAAATAATGAATTTATATATGAATTAAACATTTAACTACAGTAATGAAAGTAAGAGATTTTTACAGTAGAATATTTGTGATATAATATAATCTTCCTTTTAATTAATATTTCACTGTCAATTTCAAATAAATTTAAAACTAATATTTTAACCGCATTTGAAAGTTGACACTAAAATTATTTTAATTAAAATTATAAATTATACAAACATTATATAAGATATTATTTCTAAGGAAATTTGTTTTATATATAATAAGATCTCTCTTACTGAGAGAAATTAAATTTTTACCAAATTTAAGGAATTATTTTCTATTTTCTAGCTTTTTTTTTATAAAATTTATTTTAGTAAGGATTTGCAAAAAGAAATCCTCATTTTTTTCAAATAATAGAAAATAAAAATATGGAATTACAAAATGTAGTGTTGAATTCATTTAAAGTCAATAACATACATTTTATTCATTATATAAATGTAAACGCTGTATAAAAAACAGTATGTGTAAAAATGAAAGATTATTATTTCTGATTTTACTTATTAAATATCATAGAACAAATTTATCTAATTTTTCATAAAATTCAAACATAATTCCCTCGTTTATTTTTATTTCAATTATGATATTTGAAGCCTTAATATCGAGAGGTGGTAACATGTACTGTACTGTACTGTTCAACATTCATGGGTTTGATTCTCATGAATTGTTGAACATGATGTGATTGTTTGTTGTGGCTTTTAATAAACTTAAGGCAATATTTCCTATCTAGTTTGCAACAGTATGAAAAGAATAAATTTTGAATAACAAAATAATTTAATTATGTCATAAAAAACATTTCACATATAATAACTTAACATATGGGCTTCAGCAATCACACAATGCTTAAAGTTATTTTTAATTTAATTTAAAAAGGGAAAATAGTGAATAAACAAATAAAGCTACATTACAAAACTTTAATTCAATCAGATGATAATTATTAATTTTTTTTAAAAATTATCATTTAACTCTAGGCATTCTTAATTCTATTTTATGAATCAGTGTTCTGCACTTCACAAACATTTGATCAGTCTCTTTATGACAAATCTATAAATGATCGTGTTATTATTAATAAAAAATGCTTATTTTTATTAAAGATAAATTTGAATTTTTAAAATACGTTTTCCACAATAATATTATTTTATAATTGGGGCATTGTTTTATCTTATTGCTTCAGTTTATGCCATTAAATATAATGTATATTTTCATGCTAAGGTAAGGGACCACATAAATAAAATCTAAAAGATACATTTGACTTTTTCTTTTTAATTTCAGTGCAATGAATTCATTACAGCAGATCAAACTATTCTTTGCAAATATTTCTATGATTCAATAAAAATAAAAAGATAATTAACTATTGGTAAATTCAAAATTATAAACTGAACAACATTTAAATAATTTTAACACAATTACATATTTCAAGTCATAAATTACTTTAAAAAATTGAGTATTGACAATTTTATGACTTTTAATTTACATTTAATATTTTATCAAAACACAATATTTTCTAAATAATTTCGTTTTTACTCTTGTTCAATTATCCAGTATAGAATTAAATTATTTTCCAAAAATATTTTTGTTGTGAATACTTTTTAGAGTTTGAACGGTAAAATTGTAAAAATATGTTATTTAAGCAATCGATAAGTATTTATAATGGAATCTTATATAATTTTTACCCTTCAAAAGAGTTTCAAGTTTAAAATACGTACATCATTAACATCTACAAACGCTTGGCACGGATTAAATTTTTGCATGGTTATGTCAAATATTTATTACCATTCAATATTAAAAAAATTAATACTAATTTTTTTAATTTTGAATGGTAATAAATATTTAGTACATAAAATACTAAACTATTTTTTCCATTTTTTCTATCTTAAGCTGTGTCTTAGTATTGATTCATAATTCATCGTACTTTATGTTTATCAACTCAAAATTTTTAATTTAACTCATCGAAAAAGCATAAATTGTTATTTTTTAAAAGTGCATATTAAATTATTTTTCATCAAGATTGCTTTTTTAAAATATGTAATAAAACACAATTTATCTTAAAGTTGAAAGCTTTCTGATTAGAGTATCACAAAATTTAAGTTCGAATCAACAGTGCCAGAATACAAATCAACAAAAGATTTTGCATTCTTTTAAATAGGTTCAAATGTCTATTTTTAGATCAAATGTATATTTAATGTTGCAACTTTGATATTTAAAGCAAAAACTTTTATCTTTCAAAACTTATTTACCTTTGGGCCAAAGATTTAGCACTTTTCTTCATTCTTTATTGCAAAGAAACATTATCACTATAACTTGACCCAACCAACTAAATTTTAAAAACAAATTAATTAATAGCAACTCATAGCCACAAATAAGTAAAAATAAATATCCGGCTAGCTGGATTTATTCCCTCGCTTTGTTTCTTACAGAAGTTAAAGTTGTTTTCTGCTTTCATTCATTTATTTTTCTGCTAATCTTATTTCCTTATTTCATATTTTCTTCCAGGAATTCTGTTTTCTTCTGTACAGATTGCTGATCCCTTATTTTTGGCCACATAAAAGAAATTAAATCTCTTTTTGACTTAAAATATTAATATGCTTATCTAAAATATGTTTCATTTTTGAAAGCTTCTCTTATTGACTTAAATTTACTTTTTGCACATGAGAGTGAAAAGGATCATCAGAAATATTTTGCTGAATAAAACTTTTACATTATTTCTGAGCATGTTCTGCTGAAAATTGGACATTTAAACGTATCAGACGTATATACATTAATTTAATTTTTGCAGTAAAATAGCAAGCAGTATGAAATTGTTAAATGTTTCTAATGAAATATTAACCATTTTTATAATTTTTAACAATCTATTATTCAATCAGTTTATTGAATAAGAATTTTTTTGAATTAAATACATTATATTTGCAAATTTTTTCAATTACTTTTCTTTTTATAAAATGATGTACTTGATTCTTCTTTATATTTTAAGTTTTCTTTTGTAATAGACAAATATATTCAACATGTGTTTTCTGAAAATTTAAAGCTAATTTAATAACAAACATATTAAAAATAATTCAAAATTATAGAGCTATCGAAAAGTTCTGTCCGTTTTTAGAATAAAACAAAAGCATAAATTTTTCATACCATAAATAAACTTTATTGAATAATATGATTGCCGTAATAATTTATGTCTTCTTGCCAGTAGGATTACCATATGTATATCCCATTTTTAAAAAAATGTCTTTATCTCAAGAGCCAAAAATTAACCAATGCATGTCTGATATCTTCTTCATTCTTAAATTTTTTGTCTTACAAAAAATTTTGCAATGACAGAAACAAGTGACACTTGAAAAGTGATGAGTTCAGAAAATATGATATATGGGATAGAATTTCCCAGTCTAATTCTGCAATTTTTTGACGAACTCTTTTCTAAGCCTCTTTCTTAGACTGCTCTTTCTAGTAACATCACCGACCTTTTCCCTTGGACTACTCCCCTTAAATTATCATGTTGATGACAATACTTTTCCGAACTGGGCATTTCGTATAATTTTTAAAGCTCGTAATATATTGATCCTCAAATGTCTCAGTACATACACAAAATTCTCTTATTCAGAGCCAAATTTGTTGTTGTTGTTGTCTTGTGCCAGCTAGGCTGAATTTATGGGGTGCACTGCTCCATTTTTCCAACTGAGCCATATTTTAGTGTGGAGTCCAACTTCCTCAGTACACACATGCCATAGGAACCCGTTTATAGGGTAAGCAATCATTCACAACCTATTCATACAAGGAAAGGACAAAGATAGGACAGACAGAGAGAGAAAGTACAGCCACGCCCGAACTGGGATTTGAACCCAGGAATTTCCAATCCGCAGTCAGGCACGCTGACCATTAGACAAGTTGAGTGGCCCCAAATATGTTTTAGAGTTGGAAAGACTAGGCTTTCCGCTCAGTATACCTTTCTTCTAACGATATGTAATCCATCTTTCATCTGCAGTTATCATCCGATACGCGATAGTCTCGATTTTGTTCCGAACAAGCAGAGTCATATGATGACTCAATCTTTAAAATCCTTCAAACTTAATTCGTGTGGCATCCATTTTGAATATTTACATATTAATCCTGTCTTCCAAACAGGATAGGTACGTAGGGTATAGGATGGTACAAAATAGTTTTCTGAGCTAATTTAAGCTTTCTGCGATATCCGATGTTGTCAGAAAAAGATCTGAGTCTAACATGGTTTTAAAAACATCGTCATCAATCAACGGACAGGACATTCCGGCAGAGCTAATACATCAAAATAAAATATATAAAAGATAAATGTCCTAAAACTATAATGAAAATATTATAAACTTTCATATCAACAACTAAAACTTCTAGAATGGAATATATCATATAAAGTTTATTAAAATAAATTTGAAGAATAATTATTTTAAAAATCATTCAAGAAATGAGATTTTGCAATAAAAGTTTCTTGATAGTAAGCACACTGTAATATTAATAATTTTGCATTCATTAAACTGCATATAAGAAAGCCATGGATATAATGAATAATCATAAAATGTTTAGACAATTGAATTTTATATTTCCTCAAATAAATTGAAAAATGAAAAAATTTTTATTTAGTTGAAAGTGTGAGCTAGTTTTATAAGGCAAAAATATTTTGAAAAATACAATCTTACCTGAATATAATACTATCTATTTTTTGTTCACACTCATTCTAATTATTCTTTTAAAATCATATGTAAATTATATCTTTGTAAAGCAAAAAAGTACAACAGTGTTATAAACAAGATCAGACTTTAATTTGTTTTTATGGGGAAATTTCCAACGTCAATGAGAATCATCTGAGCAAGAAGCTTAAAGAAATTAACTTTTAAGTCTCTAAAAAATCGTAACATATGAAACAAGCAGGGTTTTTATAAGTTTTAAAACGGCTGTTTGTCATACTTTAAATAGAATATAATTCCATGGGGAAATATAAAAGGTCTGGGAGGAAAAAAGTTATCAGCTGGTGATACTAAGCAAATTTGCAAGCTTGCAACAAAACTGATACCACAGACCAGTATCATTGTGTCCCCTCTGACAGTGTGACGAACTCTAAGATTAATTTCAAATGTCATTTTTCAAAAATTTAAAAAACCAAGAGTTTTAAAGATTCATGGAGAAGAAATACTGAAAAGAGATAAGAGAAGTCATGTCATATTATGCTTTTTAAAGAAGTATTATTTGAGTGATGGTTTTTTGATGGTTAAGGAGCTTTTGTATATCATGGGTAATATCATATGATCCACGTGAGATCTTGGAAAATTGATGCAAGTTGTTATCATCAAATACTTTACTAATGGTTTATAACTTATGGTCCACTTTTAGAAGACTCAAACAGAAATTACAACATGATTATACTTTTAAATCAACTAAAAATTGACAAAGGAAGAAATGGTATTTTAGCTTAACTAAAATATAAATTAGATGTGAAGTCCATAAAGCATTCGTGGAGTCATTTGTAATTAAATAATCGTCAATAAGATTTCTGTGAATTGTGTATTGTAAATTTGTATATCGGATTTTGTTTTCTACATTTTTTTAATATACCAACGGAAAAATTTTTAAAATCATAAAATATATATATATTCATGTTAAACTTTTGTATTTCATGTCAAAATCAAAATCAACATTTAAAGACTAATAGGTCTATTTTAAAGGTGAAGTTCTATTAGAAGGATTTATAAATTTTTTATAAAGAAATATAAATCTTCTAAGAAACCACATGAAGAAAAGAGAAATATACCTTTCTCATATATCTTCCTGGAAGATTTTAACTCTAGAAATTCAGATTCGCAATTTATAAAATTACATTGCATGCACAATCAGGATATATCGAGAATCAATTACTAAATTAATTGATGCATAATCTAATACTGCTGATTAGATTGAAACGCAAGACTATTGTGAAATTACCTACAAATATTGAATTATTTCCTACTAATATTATTACCAATATTATAATATCTGGTTTCATTAAAACAGTGATATAGCAAACTGTATGTCAACAGAAATGTTGTTTTATTATCAACTTTAAAATTTACATAATGCATGGTTGAAATGAAAATAATGCATGATTAAATTAAAAGATAATTTAAAATCTCACAATTTTAAATTGTCTTTTCATTTATTCACACAAGAGCAATATTATACAATTAATTTTACAGAATTTGTTTGAATTCAAATTAAAAAAAGAATTATAAACCCATTTTTCATAATAGAGAATACATTTTTGTAATATATTATCTATAGGAATATATTTTATCACTATACATATTATGTAACTAATGAAATAATAATATTTGAAAACAAAATATCTGAGTGTATACTTCTTGGAATTCTAATAACTATTTTATGTTTTTAAGCAACCAAAATAACTTCCAATGAATAATATTTGACATTTTCAAAAAAATTTAACAAAATATTCTAAAGCTCCTTTGTAAAACATTTCGGGGTACTATTTTATATCTACTATTACATTTTAAGTCACACTATAGACAATTATATTTTTATTCAAAATTTTTAAAAATTAGAATGTTAAAAAATGCATTGTATATAAATATATATGTATATATACAAATACTATGTATATATATATATATATATATATATATATATATATATATATATATATATATATATATATATATATATATATATATATATATATATATATATATATACATCCTTATACAGATAGATGGACAACCTATCAAGATAGCAAGTATGCTATCATAATTAGCGGAGAAGTGCACAAAAAATACTATCCCAGATTATAAGAAAATGCTTCTGTTCCTCTATGTCATCAACAGGCAGACAGCTTCTCTGAGCACATGAGGGATGGAGAAAGCGAAAACAGATTTATCAGACTTGATAACATGCAACCAATGCGGTGAGATTCAACAACGATAATTTCTGAAACAATAGCGTAGTTAACATGTACAATATATGGTCAGTAACGGGTTCCAGATAGCCACTCGGTCAAAAATTCTCTCGGTTTGCAACTTACTTTGAACATTTCTAGTAAAAATTGAACTCTGAAGATGTGTGTTGACATCAGATCGGTTTTGGACAATGACTGTTATGGTTTACGGCTTTTTTTTCTTACATTGCTATCTATAGCAATTTGATGGCTTGAATTATCAAACGTTCCTTGTTTTAGTGTTATCATTATCTCTCAACGAACGCTATAGCAACAGTTGATATTATACTTCTCTCATGCTTCACAAGTTGTTTTTTTTTTTTGTTACTCAAGTTTCAAATAAACGTCCATTGACATAATTTTATCTATATAAATTACATTAACATGAAATACCAGAGCAAAAGTCTCCCATCTACCATGAGGTTCAATCCATGCGAAAAAGGGACAATTTTATCTGTTCATTAAATAAATAATTTCTTTTCAGAACTTACAATTGCATCTATTCATTAAATAGAAACACTCTGCAAATATTTGTTACTTCGCTTTATGTTCCTTAAAACTCGATTTCAACTTGCTTCAGCATTATGTTATCAATTTCTGTATTCGAAATAAATGTAACATGTGTGCGTGTTTGCGTATATAACATATACTTATATTTGCGTTTTATTTTTCGCCTGAATACCTGTAAAGAATATTAATTAAAATTACTTCCACACAATCCTATGCTATCAAGATACATTAAAACGCTTAAAGCTAAATAAATTGTAAATCATATACTTCATCTTACGGCAATAAAAATCCTGTAATCACCATTTTAATTTCAAATATTTAGCACATTAAGAATATAATTCGTACTATTTTAAATATATTTTCACTTAATACGTGAAAATATAACATTCTGTGTTCGTCATGTGAAATTTCTTAAATAGTTAATTAACTACAGTCTATGTTACATCAAAGGAAATCCAATAGTCAAAGCTTCGCAAATGTTATCTTCTCGAAAATATTTCTCATTGAAGCAATTTTACAGTCGCTGAGTTTATATTTCGAGACTTAAAATCAATACCTTTCGAATTTAAAAGCAGACCAGTTCTTCATGACTTTATATCGCTTACTTTGCATTCTATTAATTAAATGGGAAACAGAGTACTCAAACAAAGCTTATTCTGTAAAAGGAAAGGGTGTTCTGTAACTGGATTTGTTTGTTCTCGTAATCAATATGACTGATAACAATATAATTCCTGTAAGTCGATAAATCTAACTAAATATTTAGAAAAGGAGACCAATGTATAATTAATTGTTAGGGACTAAAATTAAACATACATTTTATTTTATGTTTCAGAAGATTTAAATAGCTTACTGATTCAGAAAAGTTTACTTGGTTCTTAAGCGCTTGTATTTTAGAGGAAGTGATTGTTATCATTATAATAATCTAAGGAATCATCTTAAATTCAAATTGTTCAAGAATAAAACCATATATTTGTATTTTAAAGTTTTTAAAAAAATAATGTACAGAAAATCAGACTATTCAAGCAAAATAAAAAGCGTACATGATTTATTAAGCTTAGTGATTATGAACACAAAATTACTCGTATATACTTTCTATTTTAAAATTTACATGCAACAATTTTCGATGTTTTAGCATTAAAGTTTTAAGCTGAATATTTTTTAAAGTAAAAGGGAAAATGTCCCCTCTTCTGGTAAATATTTTATCACCAAAATTAATTTTCTTGTGAGTATATAAAAGCAAATAATCTAATTAAACTCATTTTTTAACTTCAAATATGCTTGATTTATGGTTGTGAATAATAAATGAAAGTAAATTCAAATCATCAGTATTCAAAATAGTAAAATCTTGAATTTGACTAGAGAATTTTGAATACGTTTAAAGGTATTACAAATCATAATAAGAAATTATATTACTGTGTTCATCAATTCTCAAACTGAAGGCATTATTTTATATTATTATACTCGCGCATCCTCAGGAAAATAAACACGGTATTTAACTATTTAAAATTATATTCCGCAAATTAATTTGAAGCTAAAATCAGTAAAAAAAATTTTAAGTCATTTTTATATGTGCAATTTTATTTATTCTTTCACATTCGTGTGTAAAACAGTTTGAAGAAAAATAAATTTTCTAATCGTAAGTATTTTCATATTTTAATAAAAAAATTTCAAAATAAAAAATTAGAAATGCGCATAGTTTAATGAATATAATATAATAATAAATAATGATTTGTGATAAAATAAAATAATTTTACTTTTATATTTCTTACAAATTAATATAATTAATATGTTTATAAAAATCTAGCTTTATTGTCATAATTAAATGTTTCACTTACGAAATAAATTTCAATGTCTTTTATGCAAATTTTTGCATTTCACTTCGCATTATAACTAGTAAAATAAATACTAAATATATAAGTATGTAATTAGCATAAAAATATATTAATTTGAAAACAAAATGTATTAAAAATAATAAAGAAATATATTAATTTGAAAAAATAGAATCATGGTTCTATTCTAGAATTCATGGGTTCTCGTTTGTTATTATAATTTATTTTGATTTCTCATTGCGAACAGTTGTAAAAAATGTAAAATATATATTATTAATAGGAAATTTACCTCTCAAATTTCAACAATACATGATACTTTATACAGTTATGAATGCTTGTAATATAGTAAATATACTTTCCAATATTTTTGTCAAAATATCAAAATATTATCAGACAAAGAATGGGGAATTTTCAGTTACATACATGAGACTTCCATACATCCCTTTGAGCACACTAAATATTTTCCAAATGTTATTAGCTAAAATAAAACGAAACGAAAGATAATATTTAAGCTACGTTTCCGAACAAAAATAACTAGTTAAATTATTTAAAAATTATTCTCAATTAAGAAATGGATTAGTTAAGCAAATATATAAAAATTATAGCTCTCTTGATATATCTTTGCTGTTTCTCATCGCAGTTAAGCTGTTAAAATGAAAAAAGGGATGAAATATCAAAATTAATACACTTAATATTTGCTAAAAGATCACATATTAAATAAACAAAATGAGATTTCTATCTTGTTTATAAATGAGAGTTCCATCTTGCTACAAATAGTATAGCACTCAATGTCCTTTAGGTTTAGTAATTACAACTCTCAAAGTATTCACATCTAGTATTTTTTCGATCATATTATATTCTTTACTTGAAGCATTAAATAATAAAGATGAGATTTCTATAAATTTGATTCTTTTACCTACCTTTGATTATTTTACCTGCCATAGTACTCACTAAAACTCAAAAACTGCCATATAAAAATTTAGAATTTCATTGAAATGCATGTTTTAGAAAATAATGATTTAGAAAGATATCCATAAAAATTAACAAGTGAAAATTAGACCGTGGTTGCTTCACTGCAACAGAACGTTTTTGCAAAAAAAGGGTAAGGAGTTCAAGATCAGTCCAGCCTGTGTGTTCACTGGTTGTGGTTCGGGTACGTAAAATAGATAGTAGTAGCAATGTCTTTAAAGTGAAATGATACCTCTTGTGGTGGCAGGCAAAGTCTGGGTGTTTTCTGTTTGGTCTCTGCTTTAAATTACAATTACCCACCCATTATTGGGGCTATAATGACACACCTACTATACAAAAGGATAGTATTTCAGCACTTTCGTGCCAAACGACAAGGATCTAATGATAGCGTAGACAGTTGTCAGGGCATTTGTAGTAAATAAGCAAATAAAAACTGTTAAATCTACTTCGGATTATCTTCGAGTATATATAATTACGATATTCAAAAATGTTTGTTTTTTATATTCATCGGTTAAATTAATTTAAACTCTCTGGTTTTTTATGCATTTTCTTATAAATAATATCTTTGCTCGACACGGTACAATTATATTGTATTATGCATCCTAATAATTGCAGGATGTAATAAAAAACTTAATTAGTGATAATGAAAAAGGTATAAGTTTGATGGCTAATTAAACCGTAATCTTTTTGCTGAGAAGACTTATAGATATTAAATGTTTCATAGAATCCAATTTCCTTCGATTTTTTGTACATCAGAGAGAGAAGTATGTCAACTCAGGTATTGAATCCTTATTTGATGGGAATTTTTAGACGCTTCAATAGACAAAAATAATCAGAAACTTATCTTCTTAATAAATAGAGCCTAAATTTATAATTATATTTTTTAATTCCTCACTTCTTACTAGAATTATGATTGTAACTAATTTATTTTGTAGTATCCATCCATATCAGTAGTTTATCATATGTCATCTTTTTAAATTTTTATGGAAATAGAATTGCAATGTATATTAATTTCCTTTTAAATGCATACATTAAAAATTTTGTCATTTAATGATAGCTTCATAATTTCCTAATATGACATTTAAACTTCATACTCGATTTCAATTAGAATACGTTCATTGATATTGGACATTTTCAATTCTTCTTGAAGTAGTTTCTGTGTATTTTTAAAGTTTCATCTCAAAGCATTCTCGTAGCTAATTTCATAGCTATATTATGGAAATAAATTATATCTATCTATCTTAAAATAATTTTATCATATGTAGTTAGATAATGAATTAAAATATATATTTAATTTTGTACAAAGCGAATAATTAAATTACAAATTTTTGAGAATAATTTAAATTAAAATTGCTTAAGTCTATGGTAAACAAATATGCATATCAATATATTTAAAGTAAGTTTTCAGCTTTAAAAAGACAAAAATCAAAAATGTACTCAAGAGGATCAGACCATTAATATAAAAGTTAATTATTGTTTACATACACGTGTCACGTCATTGTCCAACAGTCACATAGTTATGTCAAACATCCATTTTACATTTAAAATCCTTACCTGGCACTTGAAGATTTATCATCTTAATAAAAATGCATAAGGCAGTTATGTTGATTTTACAATTTTAAATAATTTAAAATAAACAATCATCTTTTCTAATAATCGTTATCTTGATGTTCAAATTTGAAGCTAATTTTGTTTAACAATAAATGAAATCATTCTTTCTGTTATCTGTAGGTCGTTCATATTGATATATAATTCAGTTCATTCATGATATTGACATATTGTAATAATTTATAATATTTAGGTTTGAGTTACATTTAGATTGTTCAAAGTGATCAAGATTTTTCTGATGGCACTTATAACTTCCTTATTTTATGTACATTTTTTTTTCATTGCTCCATTTTCAGTTTTTAACTAGTTCATTGTAGAAATACATATGCAGTAAATATCTAAGCCCTTAATATAAGGTTTCTGTACGGTTGAATAAATGATTACCTCATCATACTATCTATAGCTAGGACAATCTTAATATCTCTGTTAACACAAATAAACATTGAATAAGGTATTTTTTAATTTATTTTAAGATTTCAATTTAAAACAATGAGGAAGAGGAATCATTTAATATAAATATTTAATTTAAAAAACAATGCAAAATGATTATTTGTAATTTCTTGTATTGTTTTATCGCTTATGATAACATATGCTGAAGAGATAACTTAGAGAAATTATATTATATTAACTCATCTAAGGAAAATTTAGTCAATTTTAGAATCCTGCAGGTAAACTATTCATATGCTATTCAATAAATTTTACTATTTCCATTTAATGACAATTTGTTATTATTTTTATATTGCTGAATATAATATGTTGCTCTTTCTTTAAATAAAAATATAAACCGTGAGAGTTTCAATTATTGAAAATATCTGAAAAATCAAATTTAATCTAAAAAATTGAAATGAGTAATATTACAAAATAAGAATAATTTATAATAGTTATAATATACAGTGATTTTAAAATAGAAAAATAGTTTTACTTTCAAAGTTTCAATTGTTATTATTTTGAATTCAATACTAATAAAATATACAATTTTATCTAAAATAGATTTTAGTAAATAGAAACTATAGCTAGATTTAATATTTGTATAAAAAATATTTCAATTTATCTGATAATAATAATTAAAAATAATCATGAAAATATAATTTATATGAAAAGTACTTAAGCATAAAATGTCTTTGCGTTATAATAAATTTCATATTGAATTGTTTTGGTTGCTAGATTTCTATTATACTAAAAACTTTAGATGTATTGTGTGAAAAGTGTAAATGAACAAAATAGATTTAAAATATTTCAACCCTGGAAAAAAACATCATTAGAAGCATTTTTAAAGTTAAAATGAGAACTAAAAGAATCTCACCCAAGGGAAAAAAATAAAATTAAAAAATATTTTCCAGCATACTTTTTAAATCTAACTATATTCAAGTATCTATTTTGTGTAGCTGTTATGAGATTTTTTAATTAATTAAATTGATTTAATTCATTAGTTTTTGTATTAATATTTGTGATACAATAAAAAAGCGAAATCATGCGTAAGTATTTTCCAAGATTTATAAGTTTAATAGAAATAGAAAAGTTAATACTTTTATGATAATCTAATAAGTACGAAAATTCATTTATATGCAAATTAACCATAACAATATTACATAACGAAATAAACTAAAAATAAATTGCTTTCTAAGTTGGACATTAAAATTAGTGGGTGATCTTAATTCCATGCATCGATAAGGCTTGATTATTGTTATCTTTTTCAATTTAATTAGAGAATTAAAGTTTGAAATTTAAAAACAATAATTTTAAATAAAATAGAAAATTGTTTTGTAGTATACTTAGTATATGGAAAATTTAATAATTAATTTTTCTTTGACAAATAAATTTTTTATACAAAAGGCAATATAACAAAGTAAAAATTTTTGATTAAGTTACATCAGTTACATCGGGCAACCTTTAAAAAAAAACTTATTGTGATAAAAATAATATTAGTAACGAATTTGAAGCATAAAATAATAACTATTATTTTTGAAATGCAAAAATCTTAAATTTTCTTATTAATGATTTTTTTTATAAATTACATATATTATCTTTTCTAAGTGTTTTTGCCTGCAGTATTGATTTTTAAAAAAGTAATTACATTCTTTCAATTAATTTTACCTTTATTAAAAATTCTTAATATTTTAATTAAATGAGACAAAAAATCATGTGATTGAAATGAGACAAATAATAAATAAGGTACATTGTGGTTATGACAAGTATTTAAAATTTTAGGATCAAAGTTTTTAATAATAACTCTTACAACAGTCTTAAGATTCTGTGATATACTTTATGTTAAGTTACTGCTAATAATTTTAAGTACATAAATTTGCATCTAAATAAGTATGATTCGCAATTCCAAACAAAAATATTTAAAGTTTAGAAACACTTTATTTATTGTAAAACTTTAATATCAAGCTTGAACAACTCAATAAAGTTAATTGTTCACATTCACTTTTTAGTTTCAATATTTTTCTGATTTTATCACGCTTTTCTTAAATTTATGCTTTAGGAAGTTAGATTTTAGATTTAAACAACACTAGTGAAATTTATCTCTGTATTATTCCCTCAATAGATAACTATAATGATCAATTCTCCGATATACAATTCAACAAATTATTATTTCAATTTCCATATAATAAACTTATATATTTGTATCACTTTGGAATCTATTTTAAGCCGTAAGGTCTGATGTTAAAAGAAAACTGTTAAGAGTCGATAAAAAATGTTTACTTCAGCATATAATTAATTTACATGCGGTAAGCATAAAAATATTATCATTCATTGCAATAAATTTACGTGAAACTTGTGCTTGCAAATTTAAGTGAATTCAAAACATTTTTTAAAAAGTCATTGTAATATTTTTATAATCATAGAAGATGTTTGATTAGAGAATAAAATTGCATACTTTAAATAACGATACATTAGTTTTCTAAAGATATTATAAAATTAGAGTATTAAAACTAAAAAACAAAAGTATATGTCATCAAACTTAACAAAATATTCATTTTGTTAATTTGAAGAGAATAATTAACAATGAAATATTATCGCAGATCTTATAGACAACCAATAAACAGAAATGGATTTTTTTTAATATTTCTACCCTTTATCAATTGTACAAAAAAAACTATAACTAGCTGAAACACTATAACACACTCTATTAAATAAGAAAAACAATATCAAATTAAAATAAAAATTACTTTCAAATTTATAGACAGAATAGAAGAGAAACTTTAATTTACATCTAGAAAAACAGATTCCAAAAATTTTAGAATTTAAATAAAACTTCAATAATAAAAAATAATTGATCAAAAAGCATACTGTGTTAATTCAAAATAATCAGACAACATATTTAAGGATTTTCAATAGGAAATATGTATAGGAACAATATCCCTATTTATAATTAATGCTTTTAATAAAAATAACATTGATTTTTTACAATGTACTGCCTTATTTACCTTCAAAACTATGTCAGTTAAGAGCTGGTAGTAATATTTTAAATAACTTTTTTCATAAATTTCTCCCTAACAATCTGTAATTATCAGAAATAATTTATATTCAATGTTACATTTAGTTTTAACAATTTTCAATGCTGCATTCAATTTTAAGGGATCATGATGACACACTACTAGGAACCCCACTATATAAAGTGTCACCATTTTCGCCCTTTCTAGTGTTGAAAGGGTAAAAATCCAACCGCCAGGCATTATGTGATTTCATAAAATAAGATTTAATTTTAAATTATTTAATAATTATATAACAACAGAAATTAAGGTAATTATCATCTTTTAAATAATAAAAATGTAATATGAAATATGATATTTTATGTGAAAAAGATTTTGTGAATAAAAAATTTTAAATATTTTATGCTTTTTGATACATATTTTAAGTAAAGTTAATTATTTAATATTTCTTACATTTACCCTGTTTTTTAATCCTTTATATTCTTAAGGTATTTTGCATACATCTAACATTATGAGAGAATCTTTTTAGTTTACTATTTAACAATATAACTTCAAAATGAGAAAACAATTTTAGTTAGATCTAATCTGGTACGAGGTAAAGGAAATTTGAAAAATTAAAATTTATTTCCTTTTCTTTTTTTTATGGAACTTTATACATTCTCACACACATACATACGCATGTGTGTGTGTGTGCGTGCGTGCGTGCGTGCGTGTGTGTGTGTGCGTGCGTGCGTGCGTGCGTGCGTGCGTGTGTGTGTGTGCGTGCGTGCGTGCGTGCGTGTGTGTGTGTGTGCGTGCGTGCGTGCGTGTGTGTGTGTGTGTGTGTGTATGTGTGTGTGTGTGTGTGTGTGTGTGTGTGTGTGTGTGTGTGTGTGTGTGTGTGTGTGTGTGTGTGTGTGTGTGTGTGTGTGTGTGTGTGTGTGTGTGTGTGTGTGTGTGTGTGTGTGTGTGTGTGTGTGTGTGTGTGTGTGTGTGTGTGTGTGTGTGTGTGTGTGTAAAGTTCCATGAAAAACAATTACATAGATATATGTATATATAGTATCCAAACTCAACTATCTTTAAAATTTAGTCCAGAAAAAAATGCTTATTATACGAAGAGAAGTTTATTTTTTTCTTCCAAGCAACTTTTCTAACATAAGCACAATTCTTTTTTCAACAAAATAAACAATTTTTTGTCTACAAAGCTGCTTCACAAGTATTTTATTTATAGCAAAAAATTTTCTCTGCGGAAATGCTTCTGTAAAAAAATGGAATATACTCTGTACAAATAAATTTTATTGTGAATAAATTGGAAAAAGAAAAAGTTAAAAATGTAATTCCTCTACTCGGAAGATTCTTACTTCTGAAGTAATTAAAATTAATTTAAATTGTATTTTTCATATGTATCACATTCCAAGATGAAAATTATGCAAATTTGTTAATTTTCTATTTATTGTAGAAACCTTCTGTGTAAGAAAAGGAACAGAAAAAATTTAGCTAGAAATATTTTTAGATAGATATTCTTCTAGAATCTAAACTGCACAATAAACAAAAGTTTTAATTTTTTATTTCGTAGATGTAATTTAAACTTAATTATATTACTAAGTTAACCAAAAAAATGGGAAAAGAAATGGAAATATATATTACATATTATCTAATGACTTCCTTTGGAAATATAATATTTGAAAAATAACTACCACTATTTAATAAAAAATATTTTTAATCAAATTCTAAAGTAATTTTTCACGTATAAGTATATTAACAATTAATTCTCTTTTTTAATTTGATTACAAATCTTTTAGAGTAGAAATGTACAATGTCAAATCCGTGAAAATAAGAAAAATTATTTTAAATCATTTCAATGACTAAAGATAAAAGATAGTATCGATTTAACTCTCTGTAAAAAATAAATATTTTATTAAAGTAATTGCAAATTATGTTACTTAATGTTATTAATAGTTTGAATGCATTTAACAATATGATTAATTTTTAAGCAAACATTTTAAATAATATTTTTATGCAACACATGTTTTCAAAAACTTTTTCAGTAGAATGTAAAATTAAAATTAGTCATAATCTACATAAAAAGGAAAAGGTTTTTTGTGAAAATTTGGTTACATTCTACTCTCTTTTCCTCTAAGATAATTCCCGCTATTAAGAAAGATTAGTCAATAACGCTTAAGCTAAACCAAATCATCAATAAAAAATATCCTGTTATGTGTGATATATATTAACGATGCGCTATAATAGCTCAGGTCAGTGGTATATGCTGATGTTTCTAGAATCAAATATTCTCTGATTTCATTTGCCAAATACTGCTTCTGAGATGAAGGTCACTTCATCATCTATAATTCCATCATTACTGAAAAGAGCTTTTCTTCTATGTGTGCTTATCTAAATCCTGTATAAAATAAGTTTCATTTTAAAAAGATAATTAATTCATAAAATCGATTATATTATGAGTATTAATACATTTAACCTTTGAAAGAATTTTATGTATTATTTGATTTTGCTAGCGAAGGCGATTAAGCACCTATACCTATAAATAATGTTTATAATCCAAAGCAAAATACCACCAACTGCAACCTTTAATTTTCACAGTTTTGAAATGATGTCAAAATATTTATGCTTTTTAAATAAAATTTGTTGCAATTAATACTTTTTGTTAGAACTGTTGCTATTATCTAAAATTGTTATCATTTTTATAACTACAAAGTTATGGTTGCCGTTAATAGTATAATAGCCATAATATACATAAATAGTTGTTAATAGTTGGATTAAATGTTGGTTTATCTGTATTACATGTAATATCGCCAAAAATATCGGTTTGGTGAGCGTTACGCCAATTAAATGGAAAAGTAAAAAATTTATATTTTTCTATTTTGAATGACTTATTTTATATACTTGTATTCAAAAATTAATTCAAACTATTGGGAGTAATCACTTTATTTAAAATATCAGTACACATTTATTACGTAGGTACACTTTGATATAGTATTTATAAATAAATATTTCCATGAATATAGAATTTTTTCATGAATTGTTCCCCTTATAATTGTTCCAATTGTATTTCACCTAATTTAATTCTTTAAGAAAATCATCTACAATACAATTAGCTTTTTTATTATTTTACTTTAAAATTTTATAATTTAATATATTCAGAATATAATTTATAAGATATTGTGTGTGAATAAGAAAAAAAAAAGTTATAAGTACAAAAGGACAGAACTAAATCATTTTCATGACATATTTAATTATTTGGTAACTGGTTTCCTTCATAAGTTTGTCCACTATCATCTTTTAAAAACTGAATTTTCTGACAGTATGACTGGAAACAAAAATTTAAATAAATATTCATTTAGATTTCAACGTTATATTATTGTTTAATATTTACAATGAATTACTTACTGTAATTATGACTGATAGTTTTAAAAATTAATTCTGTTTTTCACGAGAAATTACATTAAAAAGGATTTGACTATAATTTCTTAAAGATATTTTAAATGAATTATTCTAATCTAAGATATTTACATAAAAATAATTTATTTAAAATAAAACTTGTCAAAATATTATTTTTAATAGTAACTTTAAACTTTATTAAACACTTTTTTATTTAATCGACACATTTTAGATCAATATAATGTTAATCCATAAGTACATTTTAGCACTCAGTTTATGAATTGATGTCTTATAATATAAATGAATCGTATAATCTTTTATTGATTGCCAGTTATTGTAAGATACTAAAAAGTATTTTAACGTACTAAATTCAAGTACAAAAAGCTAACTGCTTTATAATAAACTTTGCGAATCCTATGTTTGGTTAAAAATACTATAATATATACATTGCTTATTAAATTACATTAAGTAATAGTTTATTTTAACTAGATCTAAACTACAGAATATATAAAACAAGGAAAATCATTATTAACAGTTAGAATAAGATATCTGATATTTTACATAAATAACTACACAATTACTGCCTTCAAAAATAAAAATAAAATATCCCATCAATCAACAGTAATTGGTTAATAAGTTGAAATTGGAGAATACATAGAATGAAAAATTCCTAAACGTAATATAAAACCACATTTCAATAAACTTTTCAGCTAAAATTTAGCTGAAATGATATTTATTTGCAAGTATAAACGTTTTTCTCCTGTGCAATTATACATTTTATGTGATTTTATTGTTACTTATATCGAAGTTGTAAGTAATAGAAAATTTAAATTGTTTCTAAACATTCCTTCTTACATATTAGTTTTATCGTAAGTAATGCGTGAATAGCTTTCTTAGTTATTTATGAAAAATATTTTGCATGAATTTGAAATATTTCCTTTGAATCTAATAAAATGTAAACATAAAATAAAGCATCATAGCTTTATTCAATCCAATACATAACTCGAAGCAATTTTTTCAATGTTTATATTTCATTAGTTGATATCGATTCAGAGCTTTTCATATATTTAAAAGGAAATGAAAAACTTTTATAATTAAAGTTATATTTACATAATTATGTTAATTAAATACAAGATTCAATTTCTTTATAATGATTTGCATCTTTATATATAAGTGATGCAAAAATTCAACTTAAATATTTACAAATATTCAAGCTCATGACGCATATTTAAATTTTAATTCATGTGATACCACTTTATACATTATTATATTTTACCATACCGTTATTAACGTTTAGCTTGGTTCGCTTGTTTGTCGATGGTCATTTTTTTCACCCAATGATTTACAACTCAAAGAGAAAATTAAGCTACTACAAACACCAATGCCAGAGATGAGATTAGAACTTACAAACTGTTAAAATGAAAACCTGCGAATGCCAGCTCGGCTATCATATTTAAAGAAATAAAATGTAGAAAATAAAAATCATAAATTAAAAGCGGAGCTAAACTTTTATCTATAACCATAAATTGCATAACAGTTATAATATATGTCTAACAATAATAAATGAAAATATATTTAACAATTAATTCTTATTCAACATATGCATTTATTTTACTCCATTAGAATAATCAGTACATATATCCATGTATTACTTTTGTATATTTTTCTGTTAATAATAACATGATTGTAAAATACATTTTAAAATAATTGCTCATATATTAAGATAATCTTTATACGCTTACTTGTTTTATATTTTATTTAATTTCATTTCAGAGAGATACCAGTCTTTAAGTATTAATATTTTCTCAATTCAAAAGAAACAAAAGCATTTTATTTCACATATGTGAAAAAATTTTCATTATTAACTTCAAAATGCATGCTTTATAATTTGTAGATTAGTCAGTTCAGGGTTTTTAAATTATATTGTTTTATATATTTTTGAAACAATTATAAAGATTTTAAGAAAATTATTTTATTCTTGCCATTTTCAAATATTTATGGATTGATTATGTCACTATGTAAGAGAAAATAAAACTCACATTTTTTTTCATTTCAGCTTTTTAAAGAAAATTTTCAATCGGGAGAAAATTAAGTATAGTGGAAATGAATATAGTATTTACAAAAACGTTTTCCTTCTAAAGAAAATATTTCGAATAAAGAAATAAATTTTATCTAAATTCATTCAGAATATTTTTAATTTAAGAGACAAAATTAATAAATCTTAGAAAATAATACGACCGCCAAGTGCTTCACATAGTGAATAATGAGATTTTTATTTCATTAACAAAAAAACGAATAATAAAGTAACTTCTAAATATTTTAAGTTACTTATTATATTTTAGTTACTTTCATATTTTAATCTTAGCTTGCTATAAAATCAAGTTACTTTAATTCTCTTTTTTATAAATGTGTTTTAATAAGTCAATAAATCTTTTTAATTCAGTTAATATTTATGACATCAGCAAGTTTGAATGACATAAATCTTTTCAATAAATTAAGCAAAAATTATTAATAAGAGCACACTTGAAAATTCATTATTTCGAAAAAAAATAATGCTTTCAGTTACAATAATTTTACATATTTCATGAAATTGTATTAAAAAATTTTCCCAGCTTAACTCCTTCAATATATCAGTTACACTAAAGTCAATACATTTCAAGAAACTTGTTTTTATTTCTACATTAGTTTTATTACGAAAAATGAACTCTAGAACAATTAAATTTTTTAAATTAGCTTCAATAACATAATTTTTTACTATTTTGCTTAAAATGGCAATAGTTTCGAAAAACAAATAGTATTGATCCCAGGAATTTAAGATTTGTAGTTCGATACTCAAATACGAAGAAACTTTCACGCTCAAAGTGTCTGTTAAATGTTCTCTAAGTTCTTTGATATCCAATGTCTTTCTGGTGATTTAGTATGAATAAGAGAGGATGGTGCTTACTAAAGTATCGATATTGTCATTTTACTGTGGCTCAAAACTACTAAGCGTTGACAGTTTTTAGCGACTTCTATTGCCAGACACGAGACTTGAATGGTGAGAAACAAGAAGGGATGTGTCTCTTGTCCGGGCATGTATCTCTTGGAAAAAGTCAAAGTTCGATATGGATGAGAACATTAGGAACATTTTTCATAAAGGAAATAAATAAATTCAAGATATTTCGCTTATAATAAAAACCAGGGCTGTTGTTGAATCTACGAGAATTTGATCTAGTATTTTCTCCGAAGAAATATGGCTGTAACCTCATGAGAACCAAAGAATTACCAATTTTTTCTTGGGAACTATATGTAGAAGAATGCCATAATTCCAAGTCTAATATGGCTTTCTCATCTCTCGTCTGACCAGCTGTCCTGTCAACCAACAGAATGTAATGGAATCAAGTAAAGTTGTTTTTTTCATTAATTGTTCCGTTTGCGAAATCCAGGATCCCAGGTATTATCATTTACACTCTTCCTCCTCCCATAAACAGTAGCTGTAAACCACGTGCGAATTTTTGCTATTATTTTTTTTTATTCTCACAAATTAATTTCCATTCCATTTTTATAACTATGTGATTTGAGTTAGTAATGTATTTTAGCATGTCATCATAACAGATTTTTGGTTAAAATGAATATTACTTGATTAAGTTGTAAAATATTTATGCTATAAATAATTGTAAAAAATAAAATGATTAAGTTTGAACTTACATATTGGGCGTTATTATTGTTATTTAACTGTGCTTATACATTTTATTGGTATTTTACCTATGTATGAGGCTAATTTCATTTTATGGTTAAAAGTAAGTATCTTATCTACTATGTGTTGTGTGTGTGTAATATAGCTAATATTCATATAATATCTAAAAATTCTTAACTAAGCTTGAAGGTTCCGTTTAATTTTTTATCCTTCAGCAATCAATTTTCTTTTACTAACCGCTTTTTCAACAATTCACCTAACAACCATTTTTACTCAACAGCATCCTTTTTATTGATAGAACCTAATTTTTGGGCAAGGAACTGGAAAATATACAATGCTCACAAGACTATTATGAGTCCAGGTATATTAAATAACATTAATTTACTAATTATAAATATTATATGAATATCTTTTAAAGAAAAATTATTAAACTCTATGTAATGAAGCCCCAAATATAATCTGCTTTTTAACACCAGTATTATTCTTTATTAAAAAATATCATGTTTCTCTTGTTAATAAATAATTAAACGTTAAGAAAAAAATCTCCGTCATAATCATGAACATTATAAATACTCTTAAGTAAAATGCTTTATTTTTCAGTATCAATTTGAAGGCATTGTATTGCGTATGTTTTCCAAAGAAATCTGATCACTCAAATTTGTTATGCAGAAAAAATGTCAGTTACGTGATTTAAACTACTAAAAATTATGCTTTATTTTTACTAAATTTTATACTACTGCTCATCCCAATTAATGTTAAATTTCTCATGTTTCTTCTCAAAAATTGTAAGTCTCAATTTTAACTAATAACAAATGTAACTGTCAATTACTTAATATCATAACATATATACTTCCATTCACACCTCGTTCATACAAGGAAAGGACAAACACAGGATAAATAGAGAGAGAAAGTACATCCATGCCCGAACCGGGATTCGATCCCAGGACCTCCTTATCCGTAGACAGGCACGCTGACCACTAGACAAATTGGTAGGCTTTATATTATAAATTGCTAAAATACTTTAAAAAAATTGATAAATCTAATATTTATGTCTTAAATGACATAATTAATTAAAGTTCAAACATAAAATATGTGGTAAATTTGTCCATAGAAAATCTAAAGTACATTATTTATATCTCTACTTTACAAATATTATTAGCATAAAATTTAATCTTCGTGAAAATATTCATTTTTTTCTGATAAAAATGATAATATTGTATATTATATATATATATATATATATATATATATATATATATATATATATATATATATATATATATATATACTATATTACATATTTACTAATTGTATAAATTATTTTAGTACTCCATATTTGGGCTTACGATAAAACTTTATTTAATATTTCATTCAAATATGAAATTCCTATAGGTTTATATGTTTTATGAATTCTTCCACATAGTACAGCTCCTAACTTTCAAATTGTGGGAAAATTGAAATTCATTTCTGTCATTTCAAAAATAAATTACCTGAAAATATCCATGATTTTGGGCTAAAAATGAGAAACCACACAAGTGATAAAATCATTTTAATACAATTTTTTGGGCACAGTTCCTACTTACTAAAATTATCCATGATTTTTGGCTAAAAAGAGGAAATCACTAGTGATAAAAGCATTGAATACAAATTTTTGGTCACAGTTCTTATTTTGTTAACCATAATATTAACTTAATATATTTAATACCTAGAATTTATAAAGAACGACTAAATATTTTTTATAAAATATTATTATAGGCTTGTCAATAAAAATGGAACTAAGTAAAAAGCATTTAATTAATAAAAGAAAAAATCAATAATTATGTTATAGTTTTCTATGGATTTTAATGTTAATATAATTTGAACTACATTAAAAAAGTATATTTATACTACTTTCAAGAACTATATAAACTCTCTATGTGTTATAACATAAATTTAAAAACTGTTTTGCAATAATTTAAGTTGCGAACAATTTTGTGACTAAGAAAATATTTTTACATTTGTATAGCTTTCATTTAAACTGCATAAAACATTTTACTTAATTTCGCTTATGAAATATTTCACATTAAAAATACATTTTAAATTAAATTCAATTTCTGTCTCAAATCATAGCGAGAATGCTTTTTCGAATTTAAGCCATCAAAAAGTTAAAATATGTTCAAAAATCCGCATGCAATTCTTTGTAATTCCCTTCTATATAATTTCCATATAACAAATAGAATTTAAAATAAATTATCAAACAACTTTTAAATTGTATACGGATTAGAAACGTAAAATGCAAATTGAAGTTCCTGCTGTCGCTTGATTTAAGTAACCTACTTCATGCATCGTTGAATCATGCACAAAAGTATTTTGAGGATTTTCGTCGTAATTCCAACTTTGTTTAAGCAGATACCCGAACACTTGATTTTCCATATCTTTAAATGTAATAAACTGCTTCCGAAAATTAAATTATTCAGAAAAGTTCAGTAAAATGTTTTACATTAAAATAACCGGACTGATTTGAATTGCGAATTTAATTGAGTGACACGAATGCTATCAAATTCTTACGTTATGTAATGTTCTTGAAGGAAAAATGTGCAATTTTGACGAATCTATTGATATTTCATATATCTAATTTAATTTGGAATATTATATATACGTAATTTAATTTATATACGTAATCGTAATTTAAATATTTTTTATAAAATATTATTATAGGCTTGTCAATAAAAATGGAACTAAGTAAAAAACATTTAATTAATTAAAGATAAGATCAATAATTATGTTATAGTATTACTATAGTTATAAGTATTATTATATTAGATATAAATAACTATATATAATTTCGGATATTTATTATTTTATTGCAATGCTTGGCTACTTCTGGTAAATGTACACTATTTGACATTTCAAGGGTCTTAATATGGCATCCTGTATACTCAGACTGTTGGCCGATAGTTGAGTGGTTAGCGTTAATGATTCTTTAACTGTTGGTCCCAGGTTCGAATCCCAATTCGGGGATGGATGTTCCTTTCTCTCTATGTGTGTATTCCTTGTCCTTTCTGCAGAGATGATGAATGAATGTTGCCAACCCAATAAACGGGTTGGCAACATTCATTCAAAAATTCTGGTAGAGTAACGTGGGTAAAGCTACACACCTCCGTGACTTTGCTTGCAGAACCCACCGGATAACGATATATAAATAAAAATTTCGGACATCGTTGTGACGAATAGTTAGTCACCTAATGCCTGGTATTTGAAAAAACATAGTGAACAACTTAGTGAGTTTATTGTCATTGCCCCAAAAGAGGAGACATCCTCATTACTTGGTAGAAGGGTCAAACAGAGGATTCTGATTTAGCCTGGTATCATCAGAGGTATCGTTTCAATAGGAAAACATTGAAGTAACCCCTTATTTTAGTGCCCCAACCCCCACTAATAAACTTCCAAATATTTTACTGTGTTGGGTATAGACCCCATTACTTTCCAAAAATGAGACCGCTGATTTTTACAACGAAGCCACAAGAACCTGTCTTATGTTTTCTTTGTTCGCATTTATTAAAATTTTACTTATGTACAACATAGCGTTCCTGACTCCTGAGCTGTTGGTCCCGGGTTCGAATCCCGGTTCGGGCATGGATGTTTCTTTCCTTCTCTGTCCTCTCTTCCGTGATGTGTGTATGTTTTGGTATGAATGTGACACACCCCATAAACGGGTTTGTAGTGGTATGGCGTGGGTAACGCTACTCGCCCCCGTGACTTGGCTCACAGGTGCCCGCTGGGTAACGACAAATGAGTAGCAGTTTCTGGCGTTGTTGTGGCATAGGGTTCAGTCACCCTTGTGTGCCAGCCATTGGATAAAAAAAACTTATGAACAACAAAATAAAAATTAATATTTGCATCAGGTTGTAGCAAATTGTTCTACATTATGTGAATTATTTTTATTAGAATGTGAATAAATGTAGATAGATTTTCCATAAAATTTACAATTTTATGATCATGTCTAATAAAAAACATTTCACTTACAAAAGATTTTAAAAATTATTATTTTTCTCGCATACATCTTAAAACACACTCTTTAATATTATTTTCAAAATTATTACAATATTTAAAATTTCTAAATGAATTTTACATTCCAATTAAATAATTAGTTAATGAAATTTTATAAAATCTCTCTCCAATCATTTATCCTCTCTTGAAACAGAATGTTGGATTTTAAAAAATGAGAAGACAGCTAAATATAGAGAAGGATTTGAATAAATCTTTTCAACTTCTTAAAATCGAATTTCACTTTCATTTTCCTATACACCAAAAGTGAGAAAAGATAGTATTTTGAGGCTAGAAGAAACACGCACAATTTTTTAAATGAAAAACTTATTCACTCAAAAAAGGCTTTAAGAATATTTGAAAAAAAATTTTATAAAATTTCCTCTCTGCTAAAAATAGAAAACTACTGCATTTTTCATTCAAAAGAATTCTGGAAATAGAATAATGTCAAAAGAATTTTACAGAAAACTTGAAAATAAAATTAAAGCAAAATTTATAGAGTAAAATGTTGTAGTTCAAAATAAGTTTGCTTCTTTAATTTATTTGAATTTTTCAAAACATAACTTTTTCAAATATATCTGCAATAACAAGAACTCGACTTTCCTAAAAAAATATCTCACGCACTTAGTAAATATAAATTAATGTATGTTTACAAATGCAATTTAAAAAAATATTTTCAACTGACAAAAATTCCCAGATAGTTTATTAATTTTCCACATATACGTTAACACATTATTTAATTTGCTAAAGGGTTCTACTATTATAAGCAGATGACGCACTTGGATGCATTGTTTTGCATTTCTGAACCACCCTTGGTGGTTTAATCCTAGTATCCGTAACATGACGCATTTGGCGACATTAAGATTCGGATTGTCCCAATTTTGTTTTATTATGAAACGCTCTCGTATGCTTATGGTTATGAGTTACACGCCTTAATTATTGGCGACACATTTGAAAATCGTTTCAAACGCGTTACAGATACTAAGATTTTACAATATCATGCCCATTTATTATCTTTTAGCTGAATTATAATCTCATTATTGTTCATTGTCAATTATAAGAATAATATTTTTACAGTTTTTGCCATTTTATTACAGTAAAATATGTGAAAAATTCTACCTGAAACTATAGTAATTAAAATTTTCTGTGACCATAATGCACCTATTCAAATTTTATAGTATAACATTTCATTTAAGAATGATAATTAATTTCAGGCTAAAATCTTTAACTATAAAGAGTTTAATATCTCTATTTTAAAAATAGATAAAAAAAATCAATGAATAGAAATAATGTGCTTATTAATATTAAATTTTTTATCAAAACTTCCTTTATTTTTCAAACACCAAAATATTTGTTAGCTTATGCATTTGTTAAAATATCCATTATTAATGAAATACAAGAATTATTATTAACAAATAACTTCAATAAAAATGCTGTGACATGAAAGTAATTTTGAATTAATCAAATATTTAAGATATGTTCATATAATGTTTGGATGTTAAGTAAACTGTTTATTACAGAATATAACTGCTAATTTGATTGATATAATTTTTTCTATTTTTGTTAAAACATATTACTAATAAGTGAAATTAAAAATAAATATTTATACTTTAACACACATATACATATATACACGATATGTTTTTTAACTTTGAACACAAATCTTGAGTAGAGTTTTGCACAGAAATAAATGTCTCAGTTAAATCAATAATATTCATCAAAATACTAAGAAAAATTATTTGTCTATTAAAGGCACGTTTTCTTCAGATTTCATTCAACAACATGAAAAAAACATAAACAAATCTCATGAGGAAGACATTATAGTCTTAAAATACACAAGACTTTAGTATATTAAACATTTATGCACACAAAAAGTGTTTTTACTAGTAAAATTTTCAGAAATTTCAATTTTTTCTTTGAATTTAATATTTTTTCTTTGAATAATAATTTTCTTTGAATGAATTTAATATGGTTAAAAAAGCAATTTTCTATTGAGGACAACTAAATCCAGAATAATTTTATTTGCAGTTAAAATTGCATTTGTAATCGATAAAATTATTTAGATAGCGTTTAATAAATGATATTCCTTTCATCAGATAAAAATAATGTGTTTACATGTTTTGTTTCAAAATACAATATTTTACAATGATTATATGACTATTTTGATTAATTGGGTAGGAGAGGAAAATTTTTATTCTGGAAAATCATACCAAATATGTATATATATAGGCTACCAAATATATACATATAATTCTTAAAGGTTATTTGAGGGATTATGATTTTTCTATTTTGTGAAAAACATAAAATGATTTTTCCCGTACTGAAAAGAAAAAGCAGTTACAATTCCAAAATCCTACATGAAATCAAATCTATGAAAGTATATTCTAGGTTTTGGTATCGTTGTGGACATCAGTTTCAGTAGGAAAAGACCTCTTTCTGTTTTAACCATAGATAACTCCAGGTAAATTGTTTTCCAATGGCTGCATAAGTTATCATTGACTACACACGCTCCATTTACTTCACATTTTTACAAAATAAAGAATAAAAAAGATAACTGCAACCAAGGTAATCCCGAGCCTTACTTGTATTCCTGTCCACGCATCTCAATATTTGTCCGCTGAAGAGGCTGTGCATATCCAGTCATTATTTTTTATTATTCAATTTCCAAGAACAACACATGTGAAAAAAATAGAGAACCCCACTGGTTTTCTTTTTTTAAAAATTAATATTCAGAAGAGTTGAAGTAAAAAGGAAAATTCTAAAACAAGTAGACAAAAAATTCCAAAAAAAATATAGAATTTCAAAGAATATCCTCTCTATAACTTTAAAAACTCGGTAAAAGTTCCAGAAAAAGTTATTTCTCTTATAAATATCGTAAAAAGGACTACTAAAAGAAAACATGTTTCAATTTGTAGGATCTCATATGTTGCTATCTTAAAGTTTATTTTTCGAAAATAATACTCTCGTTTAAGCAGAAATGCATTTTTCGTCAATTCCTAAGTTAAATATGCCACAAAAAATTGTATTTGTATTCTAAATTTTAAATGCTGAAAAAACATTCTCTAATTTTTAAGAAGATTGTAAGGTTAATTAACAGAATAATTTAACACAGAAAATATCCTTCCTTCGGTTAATATAATAAAATTCTTTTTCTATTAAAAGAAGAAATTCTATATTTTATTCACATGGATAGAGAAAGACAAGAAAATAATATTATGTTTTATTCATGTATCTATAAAACAAATCTGTATTCCATGTATACTACAATACAAAATACTAGGAGAAATGAAATATTATCTGCACACAATATTCATTAATAGCACCTTATATGCTTAATAATCACATTTTAACAGGAATAGTTTATACAAACAAAAAATAGTAATTATTCCATGCACAAAAAAATGTAGAAATAAAATGTAAATTTTCTCATTAATTCAATGTAAAATTTATATAATAAAAAAAGTTCTCTTTATAACTTTCTCTTATTTATGTTATTTTAAGTTAAATCAATAAAACTGAATAAAAAATTTTAATTTTATAAAAACATTCGTAGTTGATTGCTATGCTATAATAATACAAAATACCTCATATTATTTGAAATTCATTCTTGATTTCAAACATTAAGGTAATCCTTTGTCTATGACGTTTTGTTTTTTACATATAATAATCCTTTTGTAATTCATTTTTCAATAAGTTAAGGATTAATATATCAAAGAAAACTGCTAAATTATGTTATAGAAAAAAGTGGATCTGATAAAACTTATGCAAATTTTGTCTTTAATAATATAAAAAAGTTGTAACAGATTAGAGTAAAACATGTTCGTAAAAGATGTAATTTGTTTAAAATTCCTTTTTAAATAAGCGTTTTTAATTAAAAATACTCGTTGTTCTGCGATATATTAATATTTAATTTAGCTTAAATAAATTTTCGTATGCACAAAATGCTAATCATATGCTTTATCCCAAGTACAATTCAGTATTAACTAAGCAGCTATTTTTCTTTTTAAGCGAATGTGCTGGAAATATAAGACAATGTCATTAAAATAAATTTATGTGCACTATTCTCTCTATATGTGTCACTTGAAGACCCATGGGAATGAAATTTGTCACACACACAATATACATTAACATCTTCAAAGCTAAATCCTCTGTGTTAAATCCATGCAAATTACAATGTACTATACTTAAAGATCTCAAATTATTTCTGTATTAAACAAAAATAACATTTTATTAAAAATTTCTAAAAATGATTTAAATACTTGAATATCTTTTTGCATTTTGCAAGTGAATGTTACATACTCCCATTCCATTTCCAGTTGAATATGACGTCATATATCTATAATGATGTTTAGGGATTGTAATTCAAGAAACTCTGCGAAAATATTTTCCTTGAACGAGCAATGCTTAATATTCATAAAGTCTTCACTTCCTTAGATATTAATAAATATTAATATTTAATCAGTTGGAATGCAATTTAGAGGAAAATTTTGTGTAGGAAGAAAATATATTGTCATGAAATATGCCATTTTGTCAAATATGATCTTTACTTATACTAATGAGGTGCAATATACAAACGTTACAGTATAATCATAAATATTAATGCATAGAAAGTATTATGTTGGTCCTCATCATCTTATTTTATTCTAAGAAATAACTCTTATAATTCTAATAAATATAAAATATATATATATTATTACGCTGTTGCTTTTATCTTAGTTATATTTTATGCTAATTTATATTTAAGTTTAAAAATATAATGTGATTTGTTTATGTAATCATATTATTGACAATCATCAAAAAATCTATAATCTATTATCAAAAACATAATTTCAGGGATAAGCATTTTAAAAAGAAATTTCGCGATAGAACTTCTGAAATTCATTACTTACTAACTGAAGTAATTTTGCTTGCATATACATATATATATATATATATATATATATATATATATATATATATATATATATATATATATATATATATACACTACTGGCCATTAAAATTGCTACATTAGGAAAACGGCACACCACACACGTGAAATTTGCATGACAGGTAGAACTTGCTGTGATATGCAAATGATTAGATTTTCAGCGCATTCATACAAAGCAGGCGACAGTAGCGACATCTACAATGTGTATAAAACCAGAGATTTGACAGCAGTTTTCTCATACTCAATTTCCGTTTCAACGTTGTTTTCGGCTAAGAAAGTTGTTGTAATGCCTCGTGTAAGAAGAAGAAATGCCTATCAGCACGTGTCTGACTTTGATCGAGGAAGGATTATAGCCTACCTTGATTGCG
Source organism: Latrodectus hesperus (assembly GCA_037975125.1). Taxonomy (NCBI): domain Eukaryota; kingdom Metazoa; phylum Arthropoda; class Arachnida; order Araneae; family Theridiidae; genus Latrodectus; species Latrodectus hesperus. Next base: position 110,876,580 of record CM075853.1, read on the forward strand.
GTTTATCGTACCGCAATATTGCTGCTCGCGTCGGTCGAGACCCCATGACTATTAGCAGAATATGGAATCGATGGGTTCAGGACAATCATACGGAACGTCATGCAGGATCTCAGCGACCCCCCATCACTAACAGCAGAGAAGACAGACATCTTATCCGCGTGGTCACAAGGGATCGTACAGCCACGTCACGAACCCTGAGTCGAGAAATGGAGTCATTTGCAAGGCAACAAGTTTCTGCTCGAACAGTTCGACGACGTTTGCAGCAGCATGGATTTTCTGCACGGCGACCATGGCTTCGGCTACCATTGACGCTACGTCACAGACAGGAGCGCCTTCAATGGTGTGATCAGCGACGAACCTGGACGCGGGAATGACATCACGTCATCTTTACAGAGGAATCTCGGTTCTGTATACAGGACCATGATGGCCGCATCCGTGTTTGGAGGCATCGTGGAGAACGTGCATTGTCAGCTTGCATTGGACATCACCATACTGGCCCATCTGCTGGAGTGATGGTATGGGGTGCCATTTGATACACGCCTCGATCATCTCTTGTTCGTATTACCGGCACTTTGAACAGTAACTGTTACATTTCCGATGTGTTAAGGCCCGTGGCTCTGCCCTATCTTCGAGGCCTTCCTAATGCTTTGTTTCAACAGGATAATGCACGACCGCATGTTGCCCGTACTGTTCTGAACTTCCTTGATGCAGGACATGTTTGACTGTTAACCTGGCCAGCACGTTCTCCTGATCTGTCACCAATTGAGAACGTGTGGTCAATGGTTGCCGAGCGATTGGCACGCCATCACTCACCATCCACTACTGTCGATGAACTGTGGCATAGTGTTGAAGCTGCTTGGACTGAGATCCCCGTACATGCCATACAATCTCTGTTTGACTCCATGCCTAGGCGGATAAATGCTGTTATTGCAGCCAGAGGTGGCTGCTCTGGGTACTGATTTCTCAAGATCTATATATCCTAATTTCCTGTAAATCTAATCACTTGTTCTTTCCACTATGTTTGTGTCAAATAAATATCGTTCTGTTATTTGCATTCCTTCTTGGTGTAGCAATTTTAATGGCCAGTAGTGTATATATATAATGTTGTTACATTTTAAGATTAATGAAATTCTATTCTTTATTTAAAATTCAAGTCATACACCTCTTAATCCAATAATTTCAAATTTTCGTTTCTCAGTCTTTTCAAAACAATAAGCATCAACTATAGCTGATTTTTCCCTAATAGTAAACATTCTTTTGAACCTTCATGTGTTAATATTCTGAATTAGTTCACATTTTAAATCAGAGGAATTCAATTCTCAAGTTTCTTAAGAAATATTTCGATATTTATAACCGAATGCAACTTATAAAAATTTTTAAATAAAGTTATTTTACTATACATTTTGCCAGATATTCTCAGTTTTTCACTGAAACATTTTGAGAAGACTGAATTTTGCTGTTTATAATATCTCAGTCATTTTCGATTGGTAAAAGAACTGGTGAGGTTACTGGCCAACGAAGATTATTAATCCCAATGAGGTAGCTCATAGACATCCGAACTTCATGGGTCTAGGCATTATCTTTTTGAAAACTAGCTTCAAGATAATTTACCATGATGATTAATACCACGAGTCGCAAAGTGGAATCAATATATCACTTCTCTGTTAAACTTATACTCTGGATGTGATAGAAGCATCGCATACTATCACACCAGTATTAGCCTAAATTCTTCAGTAAAATAAAAGTACACCAAGGTTACACATTCTCCATTCACGAGTGCATCTGACTCTGAAAAGCAGTTGAATTCATCTATGGAAGCTATATGTTATCAGTCTGCTGGCAATCATGATGATCAGTCACGATATCGCTACAAAAGTACTCATAATCACATATCAGCCAAATGTATTGAGATGTTAAAAAAAATTTCTTGAGGATATAAAAAAGACTGAAACAAGCCGGATAGCATGCAACGATCGAGTGTGAGACACAATTGTCTGATCTTGCTTGCTTAAATTCACCTTGGCCTTGCTGATCATTAATTTTACAAATAAAATTTGCAAATCACCGTTGGCAGCCTCTGTGTAAAGCAACTAGTGTGTACCTGACAACTTATTGCTTGATTTATCCATGTATCTTCACTCTTCGTAACTATCACCCAACGGAGTAGTCTACTAGGCTATAATGTCCTTGACAAAGTCTTAATGTTACATCTATATATTTAATTTTTTCTAAGATATAAGAAGATATAAACCTTCTGCAAATGCACTGGTTTTATATAATATTAGTTGCGCAGTAGAAATTAGCAACATCGCCGAAAATTAACACTTATTAACTTTGAATGTTAATATTTGTATACTTTGCATAAGTCTAGTGGTCAGCGTGCCTGACTGTGGATAAGGAGGTCCTGGGTTTGAATACCAATTCGGGCATGGATGTACTTTCTCTCTCTATCTATCCTGTATTTGTCCTTTCCTTTTATGAATGAGGTGTGAATGGTTGCCTACCCTATAACCGGGTCCTTATGGCATGAGTATAGAGCAAAGTCGTATTTTCACCTTCATGGTGCTCTGATTAAAACGAAAGACGCTCCCAATTGACTTAAATTCGCATAGCCAAAAGGCATAACGATCTTGGCTTGTCCAAGTGTCATTAGTAACAACAACAACATACTTTGCATAAAGATATTTGTCAGCTAAATTTCAAAATAATTGATTAAATTTTAGAATGCCTTATTTTTCCCTCACAAAAGATTTTTCTTTAATTTAAAATTTCCCACTAGCTTTAAACATAAACTAAGAATTAAGCAGTGAATTCAAGGCATCAGTATACATTAGCGACCCATTGTTTTCCAAAGTTTATAGTGAAATCATATATCTACCAGTATTTTATTCCATATAATAAAATTAAAAACCATATTTAAATGTATGATTTAAAGTTCTAAAAATTTTAATGTAATTTTACACAGTCTATCATTATAGGATATAACGACGTCATAACTTCCTAATGTTACTATTTTTAATAGCTAGAACTATTTTTTTCATTAAACGACCAAAAAAAATGTTTCGCATTTCAAGCCATTAATAAAAACGTTCATTTAATTCCCAATATAGTCATATTATAAGGCGTAAATAAACTCTGATTCGTTGAAGCATTCAGTTCATTATTTCCTAATATTTATTACAAAATCTTTCCAAATGGTATCTGTAGTGCAATGTCATTTCATTTAAGGTCCAGTCAGTGTGAAATAATATCATTAGAAATAATTTCTCTAGAGATAGAAAAATTCGAAAAACTGTAAAAAGGAGCATTTTATCTCTTGATACGTTAAGAAAAAACTAGGAAAAATCATTTTCTTAATAGCAGAAAAATCTCAAGTATATTTAAGTAGAACAATACAGCTAAATGTTTGTTATTAAATGTACTATAAAAGCTTTAGGAATTATAGTCACATCATAATCTATATTCGAGGAGCTGATGTAATTATCTACAACTGCCTTTAGCTTAAGAACGAAAACAATTTTTGTTTTGATTGATATTAATAAGATAAATTAATTCTTGTTAATAAGAAAGAAAGTAAACAGAAATACAGCTCTAGGTCTAGAGAAGAGTATGTATTCAACATGAATAATACATTAGGATGTTTTGTTTTTTGGAAACTTGGAAAGTCTTTTTTTTTTTTTGCTTGTTTGTTTGTTTGTTTTCTGAGAATCTGAAACTTACAGCGGTAAACAAAATATTTCCTATGTTTCAATCAAAACTATTTAAAAAATTTATTCAAAAAATATTTTAACTGAAAATGAACAAAATTATATCTCATTTTAAAAGCAAACTGAAACAAATTCAACATCTTATTTATATTTCACAATGAATTTCATTAAATTTTTGTTTATCTCAAATCAATCATTCATAACAATAACTATTATGAAACCAATTTGTAGAAGTATGAGTTTAAATACCTCAAAAATACAGCATATTCATGACTGAATAAGAGAGGAGAGACCTGTAAACCCTTAAATTATTTCAGTAACTAAAATATGCTCAAATGTTTTTTTTTAAATTAATTTTATAATGAAACTATCGTTTTGCACAATTCTATAATTATTCAGTGTATGCTTATTTATTGACAACACAAAAGTCCGTGAGATATTTCAGTTCTTTTGAGAACTGAAATACCTCACAGACGTTTGTAGACTGAACGTTGTTGCTCATATACTGAAATACCTCATAGAAATAGAATAATCTTTGTTGGTGATTCGAGGAAATCATCTGTACGCTACTTAAATTGTTCGCGAGTCATAGAAAAATTAAGGAAGGATTTACATATTTTTTTATAAATCATGACTAAAAATGTGTACCATACAAAGAAATTTTGACTGTTAACAGCCTCTTACATCTCCTATACACAATCCAGTCAGATTGATGTGACTAGAATGTATTCTCGATGTCGACGTTAAATAATCAATCACAGAAAGTAAGTGGTAACACAGTGCAGTTGAGAGCATATTAAGAGGGTGTGTGAGGGCTTCGGAAATCTTCGTAATCTTTGGCGTAATGTAGAAATAGAGCAATCTATCCGACTTTCAAAAGAAAATTCGTTTGGACGAATAGACGTGCTACCATTAAGCAATTGACTACCCAATTGAATCATGGGGTTACCAACAATGTCACCCAAACTATTATTCAATGAAAGCAACGAAGTACTACAACTGAAAATACACTGAGTGGTGACAGGCAACGTTTTCCGATGAATCACGTTTTATGCTTCATCGGATAGAGGGACGTTGGAGTATACGACGTGAAACCTCTGGATGCATGCACACTGCAGCCATTGTCGGAACTGTCCAGGCTGGAAGCAAGAGCAATATAGTGTGAAAAATATTTTCCTGACATTCTCTGGGTTTACTTATCATTGTGGATGGATCAATACAAATAGGCAAATGACTTTGCGGACCATGTCCACTCCTATATGCGCATTGTTTTTTCTTAGGATGAGGGCATCTACCAGCAGGTCGATGATAGTTGTCATACTGCTAGCAGTATACTGCGTGGTTTGAAGAGCACCAGAATGAGTTTACCGTTTTCCATAGGCCAGCAAACTCACTTCACTTAAATTTTATAGAGAATCTGTGGGACCATCTCGATCGGGTTTTCGCATCATGAATCCTCACCACCGTAAGCTTTCAATAGTTCTGCAGTTGGCATGACTTGACTTTTCAGAGAACGCCTTCAGAAACCAAATTGACTCTCTTCTTGTACGTTTTGCCACAATCCATACTGCGAAAGGTGGTTATTCTGTCTTTTGACAGGTGGTAACATTAATGAGACTGCACTCTGTAAGTCAGCACCAAGTTTCAAAATGATTATTTGGGAAAAGTACCAAATTTTTTTTCACCTCGTAAAAGAAATTTTAAACAATATTCTAAATAACAGCAAATATCATTCATAGTTTTTCCCCAAAGATAGTTCATAAAAAAACATGTTATCTAGAAATTATTCACGAAAAAGACCATTGTAAACGTAAGTGAATACTTTTGTAAGAAAAAACTACTTTATTAAAAATACGAATTTTATTTCTTTAGAGCAGAAGCATGCTAATTCATAAAGTATATTTAACGAGATTTTCAGGGCTTGATGCTGCTTAATCATATACCTAAGCAACAGTACATAGTTAGATGAGTCTTACAAATAATAATGACGTATAACCTAATAACCACACACATGCATATTTTTCTCTAATTTTTATGTATACAGGAATAAAATTTCTCATAAATATCGACATATTTCTACATTTTGAAAGTTATATATACAATCATCTTGTATATCATATGTAATCATCTTTCATCATTCTTTTAATTTGGAACAGTATCGATGTCTTGTGATGCGAAGCCAAGTGAAATTGGGCCAACTAGAATGCATTTTCCTGTATTTTCTAGTAATAGCACTATTATACACATATATATATAATATATATATATATATATATATATATATATATATATATATATATATATATATATATATATATATATATATATATATAATTTACGGAAAAAAGAAATAAAACATTCTAGCTTCAGTCCTTTAAGGAGGAAAGCAAAAGGTATTCTCCAAAAGGATAATATATTCTGTCAAAATAAGAACTATAATTGTAACATTTTAAAGTATGGATTATTATGAACATTTTAAAATATTTTTATCTCAGAGTCATTCCTTAATTTATAATATGTTGCATTTTCTTCGTCAGTAAAATAATAACTTTAAAAATGAGACATGGTATGTTATTATGCCAAATCTCTTCAAATTACTCTTGTTCGCAATATTATAGTAAATTAGAGTAAAAATATATTCTATAAAAAGATATTAAAGGATACAATAATATTTTATACAGATCTAAAAATAATAGTTCAGTATTCGATACAAAATAAATTGTGTTATTTTTAGCTATTTATATCAAATGCTGAAAAGGTTCTAAGTATACAACACGTTGATATCGAGGCATTTTCTATATTGATTTTTGAATTGGTTTCTATGAATAACTTCTCAATCATCTTTCATCATTCTTTTATTTTGGAACAGCATCGATATCTCGTGATGCGAAGCCAAGTGAAATGGGCCAACTAGAATACATTTTCCTCTATTTTCTAGAAATAGCACTATTATATATATATATATATATATATATATATATATATATATATATATATATATATATATATATATATATATATATATATATATATATATATATATATATATATATATATATATATATATATATATATATATATATATACATAAAAATATATTAAAAGGAAAAACAGTCAAAAGGTTAACATGAAGAAAATATGCTACATCAGCACAATCTATTTGTTAAATTCATTCACATTTTGTACGAAAAAACTAGATTATAAGATTGGTTTTTGAAGAGATTGTAATTTTAAATGCTTTTGTTTTATCTAAATTCAATATGATTATTCAAACTTACGTTTTTTTATTTTTGTCTTTATCCTACTCGATCAAATAAATATATATAAATTAAATATTTCTCATTAAAATTTCCTTAACGTAATTTAAATATTCATAACAAGAGCTTAGTAAATTTTAAATTTAGTACTTAAATAATCTCTCCCAAAGTAATATTTCTCCTTTTATTTTGAACTTTTTGCTTATGATTATTGAAATTTTCAAATCCCACTTAACTTTTACCAAAAAAATATGATATAAGAATAAATGTCATGATCAAATAATGATTATTGATATGACTGATTTTTTTATTTATATTTTAAAAGAAAAGAGTTATAGCTGTGCAAAAATCCCTTTTTTAATAAATTTCCAAATTGTAGAAACATTTTTAGCAACTTCAGCCTAAAAGTTCGTGTATATCTGATTTTTGTTTAATAATTAAAAATAAATCAAACTAAATTTAAATAAAATTAATGGTTGTAAATAAAGATATAAATATATCAAATTTGATTTGTAAGAATTTTTGTTATTTTTGTGTTCACACTTTAATTTATAATATGCGTCTGAGAATATTTTAAATGTGTTCCATACAAACGAAATTATTAAATTCCCATTTTGATTGCATTATTTAAAAATATTCTGAGTTATTAATATTTTCAATACGTATAACATTTTATTTCACTTTCAACATTTATTTAAACATATATTTAGTCAGTTTTCATCACACTCCTTTTTGTAGATTTTTTATTAAAATTATGATACAGAATTTATTTCTAAATATTATTATTCCTAATTATTAAAAAGAATTTAAATTATTAATATTTATATTACGTATCACGTTTCATGTCACGTTCAACATTTGCTTAAACATACATATGGTCAGTTTTTATCACAATTCTTTTAATGACATTAATAGACGGTGTACAATGAAAAGTACATAATAAAGTTTTTAACTAAAAAAATACGTGTTTTTCATTATCTGAATCATGTTAAAAAATTTTGTAATATTTTCCTGAAGGTTAATGCTAATATAAATGGCTAAAAATGGGAGTCACCATTGTAATATTAATTCTTCTACCAATCAGAAGTTTTGAAAATAATATTTGAATTTTCAAATCAACTTTAATTTTCAGATATTTGTCTTACAGAAATAACATTAAAATAAACATTTATTTTGTTTCTAACATTCCTTAAAATATAATTTAATTGTTTATAATTATAAGATATACACTGAAATATATTTAAAATTCTTCTCGGAATTAAAATCATTTTCATAAATAATCATTAATGATAAAAGTCACTAATGTGTTCCAGAAAAGGCAGAAACAGACTCAAAACAATTATCATAAAATTGGTTGTAAGATACTAGTAACTTGAATATACAGCAATCTGAAATAGATTATATTATTGCAAATTATAATTTCACTGATGATCATTACAGTTCAACAGGCTAAAGCTATAAACATGCACGATATTCTCAAAGATTTTTAAAAATTCAAATATTACGAAATGTTACATATATTACAAAAAATTAAAAAAAATATTCTTTAAAAAATAATAAATGCTAAGAAAACTGACCAGAAATTCATAGGAGTGATCTTGTTGGTATCAATGATAAGAAAAATACAATTGAGAACAATAGCTTAAACAGCATTTAGTCTGCAAAAATTGCCAAAAAATGTTATAAAACCCTATGACACAAGCAACATGTGCAACTTTCTAGAGATGGAAATCTAGATGTGTTGCTACCGATGGTGTATTTGCCGATGGCTAAAAATGGGTGTATGCTTTATAAAAATGCTTTATAAACTGTTTATAAAAATGCTTATTATTTAATCAAATTGCATTTGAGCTCAAGTGAATTAGTAGTAAGACAGAGTTGTTTGGAGCATAAAATCCTACGTTTTATCCACACCACGGTTGAACAGGGAGAAATGAATGTTGCAATTTGACTTTCAGCAGTCAGATTCATTAGCGTGTGTGCTTTATATTTTCTATATTTCTTCCCTGGAGACACCCAAATACGACCCACTTTCTATGACAAAATCTCTCTAAGCGCAAATTATTCTCCAGAAACTAAGATGTCTTGTAACAACCTTCGGCTCTTAGATTGTCTTCTATGCAAAGCCAAAGCGTTTGCATTTAGGGCTCATAGTGGCCTATAAATAAGACCGCGCTCTTCCGAGTGAACGGTGTCATGTTCGATATCAGCCACTACTGAAAATTCAGAAGTAGACGTTGCACTTTTGGCTTCAACATGAATGTCTTTCAAGAGAGGGTTGTGGGAGTTTTTTAGATTTCCTTCCTTGCGACGAGTGTGAATATGGCTCACTATCTATGAAGATAACTTCTTGAAAAGTAATTAGGAGGTAAAAATTAAAACACGTTACAACAATCTTAGACGTTAGGCAATCCACTAAACTGAGTTAAAACAGTTTGCATTGCTTTGCCTCTTTGACTATCAATCTTGATATATCCACTGGTTGCGTGAGAATAGATAACATTCGTATCTTCATATTCCTCATTAGCTTAAAAGAACATGCCGCTCTTGAATCCAGTTGTAACACCTAATAATCTGAAATGATCTCAGATCATTACTTCTTTCCTGCCTATATATACACCACACAAAAAGAGAATTTTCTATAGACAGGGATTCCTCATATCTATTGTGTTGCTCTGAATAATGATTCATCTTGTGTTCTTTTTAAAAATAACAATAAACAAAATTTTTCGCTTACTATTGGTGCTCTTAATCAATTCAATACCATATCATTTATAAATACCTTCTTGATTTTTCTAAAATAAACTGAGTTTGCTATACTATATTCTACAGCCTTTTTTTCTCTCTCTTGATGTCTGATAAACTACAAGACTTTATTTCCAATTATTTTATTTATATTTACATTAAAATAAAAAATTAAAGCTTACAATATAATATATCTTGAAAATATATTCAGACATTATCTAAAAATAATAGCTAAAATTGCAGTTTTAATATTTTTATTTGGATTTAAATTCCGACATCTTCTAATTAGACTATATATCTTCACTAAAATTTCTTTCATGGTCTGGTAGGTAGCTTTAATTTTTCTTTTTTAATGCCCCGTTTGTTATCGCTTTAGAAAGTTTATTGTATTTTTTTATTTTTATTCATTTATTTTTTGGTTTTCAATTGCTAGTAAATTTTTAAATTGTTAACAATAGTTATTTATTTTATATTTTAAAAATAAAAGCTACATAATGTCTTTATAATATTTAAGTTGCAGGCTTGCTTATTTGACATTTATTTATATTCAACTATCTTTCTTAAAAATGTTTACTTCCAGCAGTAAATGCGACTCAATTTATTTCTCACACTTTTTCTATAACATTGTGCTATTTCCTTTAGTTTGTTTTATTTCTTCTCATAAAATTTAAGAGTAAAAAATATATAGGGCTTTTTATATTTATTTTAGATCTTTAAAGAAAAAAATAAACCGTTTTTCCTCTTTTTTTGGGCGAACAGCATTCTACATCATTTAGCACTGTTTGAGTTTTTTATAGCTACTCGTAGTAACATATCCGGTTTTGATGTTTTATTTCACCCTAACTTACATATTTTTACAAAATTCTAAGACGTTTGATAAAAAACTTGTACGAACATTTTTTGAAGGAAAAATAATGCATAATATTAAAAAAGAGATATAAAATAGTATTACAGCAAGCTTTAAAGTTAGTATTTTACTTTCAGATGAAAGTAAAATGCAAAGTTTTTGACAAAACCAAAAATAAATTTTGAGACTCTAACATATAATGTTTTTATACACACATTTTACATTTTCCTCTTCTTAAGTTAAAATAAGAACCATAATAAAAAATAAAAATAATTTTATGCAATGGAAAATCTGAAGAGATATATTTATTATTCAATGGATCTGAAGAAATGGATTCATTAGCTTGTTTTAACTTTATCAAGCAAAAAGCGTGTCATATACATTTTTTCTGTAAAATTTTAATTGCAAAATAAAATTTTAATACCTGTAATTGAAAGGTGTAACATTTTTTGTCAGAAATTCCTGATTTTTTATTTTGTTTTTGGTGTTAATAATTTTGACATTGAATCTTGTAAAAAATATATTGCGATTCTAATTATAAAAGTTAAAACATTTATAGCTACCATCCATAGCAAAACGTGCTAGAAAATTTAAAATTTAATACTAAATGTTTCAATACACAAAATTATCTATTAAAATGTAAATCAAACGCATACCTAATATTTTAGGAAGAACAGAGCTATGCAGAACAACACTTTCCATAATATTTAAATTTAAATTACTTAGCAACACTTTCGTCATTAATTGTGGAATTGAATATACGTTTTTTCATAACCTGTTAAACTTTTTGAGAAGTTGGAATAGAAAAATATAAAAAAGTATATTTCAAAAAAAATTTAATAAATCATTGTAACAAAGACTGATATAATTTATATACTTATATTTTGGCAACTGGATGGCACCAGAAGCGTGTTTGCTAATGCCGAATGAGTGCGAAAAAAGTAGAAAGAATCCCACCAAGATAAAATGAAAAGAGAATAATCATTCTGATTCAATTTAAATTAAATTTGAATACGGGTGATGTATCCTCTTATAGATATTGTATGTTTCACATGTATTTTTACTAAAATATTTTTACATGTAGGTATGTTAAAATAAATAATGATTAGTTTTGTGAAAGATGCGTCTATTTCTCTTCGGTATACATGTTATAGAGCGCAGATACCTCACTATATAATTTCTGCTGATTTTTCATTTAAAATTTCAAAAAAAATTTTTTTTAATTGCTGCATTTTACGACATATTAGCAGATTTATGTATTCAAAACAAAATTAGAATTTCTTTAGAGTTCAAATTCAATCATGATCTTCTTTTTTAACGAAAATGCATTTATCTTTAATGATCTGTTCACTGCTTCAATTTCAAAATGATAGCAATATGAATAACAAAAATAAGGGTTTATAAAAGGTAAATTTATATTTCATTTTTAACCCTTAAATTAAACATAGCAAAAATTTTGAAATAGTAGAATTTATAAAATTAAGTAAAAGGTTGCATTTATAAGAGACAACATTACTTTTACTTTCTGAAGTCTATTCCTATTAATAAAAATAGTTACAATCAAATGAGAATTTTAAAATTTTGAAGCAAGCTAAGTAACATGATCGACTTCTAAGTTGATAAACTCTTCTCAAACCTTTCACACTACAGTAGTAGAAAAGGACATTGAATAGTATTAAGTTTTTAAATATCTCCCATTATTTTATCTTTTAATCCATTTCTCGTAAACATCTTACCTTATCTCTCTCAATTTTAACGCACTACCTCTTTGTATGTCAATCATTAATAGTATCAGATATTAAATCGTTAATTTTAGAGGCATGAAAAATGCTTTTTTCCGCCAGTCTTAATTAAAATAAAACATTTCTTAAATTCAAAATTTTTAATAAAAGTAATGAATAATGGATAGAATTTTTTAATATAATCCTAATTAATGAAATTTAGCCAATTTTAAAATGTTTAATTACTTGTCTGATTAATTCTTAAACAATCATTAGTTTATAAATGAATACAGTTGATTTCAGTTCAAACTTTGATTTGTTATTAAGTGTAGACATTTTAAAATATTTAATATTAATTGTCTGATGCATTTTTATTAATTACGTGAGACAATGTTAGTATTAATTTTTTTCATCGGCATAGTATTTTTTGACAGTTAAAAATTTTTGTTAGTTAACTAAACTTTTAATTTTTTTACTCAAAATAAATGAGATTTCATATTTATTCCCTAAGAGTTATCTAACTATGTTCCATAAAGTTTAAATATGCCATAAAAATTGCTCTGCTTCTATTAAAGTACTTGCAGGACACTCTTCACTTAAAATCTATTCGTATACAGACAAATACTTTATATGAAACTCTTATCACCAATGTTGAAAAAAACTATATAAAAAAATTTACATAGATTCATTTCAGATCGTTCTCAAGTGTCTGTATCAATATGTAAATACCGTAATAGAATAGTTTACTTAAATTATTGAATCTCATAATATACAATAATTTAGAAAAAGAATTATATTTGCACAAAATATTCAAGTAATAATAAAAAAGATAAAAATACCAAGTATTCCACTAGTCATTAAAGACACCAATGGCCAATATACTTCCCTTAAACCATCATAAATGGCAAAATATGCTCTCATAAATTGTTACTACGAATTATAGAATGATATGAATTATAGAAATATACATTGAACATGGTTATTTTTAAAACATCTATGTAAATGATTGCATTTCAAATTGCTTAACTAGAATTTTGTGCATACATTATCATGCTAGTAACGATTTTGTCTTATAGTTGATTAAAATTATTCTTCATAATTATTGATTTCGGAACATTTGCAAACTTTGTGAATTGTAACTGGTTTTTATTTGAATAAAAAATATAAAACAAAATATAAGCTTTATATTAATCTAAAAGAGTACCAAAAAGTTAATGTCTACACTGAATATACTAATGTGTTCATTGAATATAACTTATTTTGCAAAGAAAAGGAATAAGATATTAATATAAATTGTACTAATATATCATATCAAACAAATTACAAATTATATTCCATTAAATCAATAGAACATCATTTTAATTGTAATATTTGAAATTTTATGTGGTTTACTCAAGCGATACTTCGTAAAATTTAAAATTATTTTCTGGCAACATCTTTCAAAAACTGATAAGGCAATAATTGACAAGAAAATCCTTTTCTCGTGAGAAATTAATCTAATAATCTTAATTCTAAATGACAAATAGAAAATTCATTTACTAAAAGACATTAATTTAAAGTAAAAAAATATCAAACTCAAACAATGAATTACTCATCAATGAAATAATCAAAAATTATTTCAGTGTAAGAATAGGTGTCAACGCTTTCAATCGCATTATTAATGTGAAGTAACAATTTTCACAACAATCCTTAAAAAGATGTCTAACGACATAAAATTCATTTATTTTTTATCCTGCAAAAGAACTAAGTGCTTATTGCAAATTAAAATATGCTTATTACTAAGTGCTTATTAGAGGTATAATCCACATAAGCAGTAAAAGTTATCTGGTAAAAACTAAATCACATGATTTCAACTGATACTTTGAACTAGTGTTTCGAGTAAAAAGGAAAAACATCTCATGGATAATTTTTCGATATCTTAATTCAGTTACTAATAATAATAGTGATAGTTGGTAAGTGATAAAAACTGAAAAATAAATTAAACTCAATGCATGATTCTTTAGAGTAATAATATTTATATATAAAGTTATTAAATTAATATATATATAAAATGGCTGGGTTACACATAATGGTAATATGCAGATATCCCTATACTCTCAGAAAAAAATAAAAGGAAACTTAAAGTGTCGTTACATAATCTAACTCAGTTTATTAAACTCAATTTACAACAGTTTTAATTCAAAAATATTTTCATATTTAATTAAAATTATATCACTTAAGTTTTCTTTAAGAATATTTGCTATAAAAAAATCTTGAAAATTGTAAAAAAAAATATTAAAAAATGGCCCTTTTTAAGAATTACAAGATATTTAGACAATCTTTTCAATTTATGTATAGCATATTATTGATTTATACCTCCATTTTCTATTCCTAATTAGTTCTTCATTTTTGTACATTCTATGTGACATTAAATTTAAACGTCAAGAAGCTCTTATTAAACAAAAGACATTGAAGTATTCATATAAATCAAATTTTATTCGTAAGCCCCAGATTACTTCAACGACTGCAATTTATTATGTAATTTATTTCAGTTGCGTATCTAGAGAAAATAGTTTCTTGTTGATCAAGCGCTTTTCAATCAAATTCATTTCTCAATGAAGTCCGATACAAGTTATTAAGTTATCAGAGAACTTCAACATTATAAGAAATATATTTTAAAGTAAGAGCTAAAAGAACAAGCGAAAATATTTATTTATTTCAATTGCATTTGGTTATTCTTCTTAAGAAAAATTTATTTTATTGCTCTTTTTATACATAAAAATACAAAGAAATTGAGAAAAATAAGAGATAGAAAGATAAATACTATTTTAAATAACAAGATAAATACTTATTAAATAGAATAACAAGGTAAATACTTTTTTTATTTATTCTCTTAAATTAAATCACAGCTGTATGTATCGGAATGAATTTCACCTAAATTGCAAAACATTTGTAGCCTAAATTTTAAGAAATTTTCTAAATGATTGCAAGCAAAGATGAACATATAATTGCGAAATTTCTATATATTATAAAGTGAAATCCATTATCTTGCATTGAAAAAAATATATAATTTTAAGATTAAAAGTAGCTAAGTTATTTAGAATCCAAAAATAAAATTGGA
Organism: Latrodectus hesperus; assembly: GCA_037975125.1. NCBI lineage: Eukaryota > Metazoa > Arthropoda > Arachnida > Araneae > Theridiidae > Latrodectus > Latrodectus hesperus. The sequence continues at coordinate 110,891,957 of CM075853.1, forward strand.
AACGTAAAATAATCAGAATATATTTTATTTAACTTATAATAATTGGCATAAGTTATGTGATAAATTAGTCACTTTCAATATTTATTATTTTTAAATATTATATACTAATAAAATTTAGGTATAGTAATTAAATATAGTTAAAAGTAATAAAATATCGATTTATTAAATGAGACAAACAAAATAACTAAAATATTTATATCAATTTAAATGAAGATCATAAATATTCTCCAATTCCACTTACTTTTAATTTTTAAAAGTAGCAAATGAGTTTGTTAGGCTGCAAAATCATATTTTTGATTTACAAAAATTAAATTAATTTATATTGTTAAGTTATATAGTAATTGATGTATATTAACATAATTGCCATATTCAAAGAAATTGATAAAATAGCTTAGGATCCCATTTAAAGTTAAACGTTAGAACATTGAATTTCATGTAAATAAATCAATCTCATTTATAACTTCTCCGGCTTACAGTAAAAAAGATATGCAAGTCTGTGGTTATAAATTTTGTTTATACACAGACTTGCGAAAAAAAATTGTTAAAATGATTTATTTCATGTATTACTTTGTTGTAGTAAATAAATAAATTGAAATAAATACGATGTCAAGTTAAATGAAAGATTCAAAGATACATTTTTTTGTATTTTTATTCTTTCAAATAAAATTTTCTTTATTTTTTAAATTTACATTTTAACTTTCAAAAAATAAATTAACAGAATAAAAACTATGTCATAAATGTATCCTAATTAGAAAAAAATTAAAACACTGTATCGAGGTTTCTTTTATAATAGAATACAAAAAGAAAAGAATCTATATTTGTATCAAAGTTCTGTTACCACAAAATTAAAAAGATATCATTTCTACGTAAATAATAATTTTTTCTGACGTTACAAAAAATGAAACACTTCTCATAAATATAATATGTGTATTCTATTTAAGAGAATATATCATGTATAATTAGTATATTATTTATTTCAAAGAATAAATAAAAACTAAATAATTTAAAAATAACTTTTTCATTTGATATCATATTTTTATGTGTTGAATTTCTTTTCTACATTATACTAAAGTCATAATTGTAAACTATTTTCCTTAAAACTATTTAATATTTGAATTTTTATTGTTACAAAAGATAAAAAAGTTGAAAATATAGGCCACTTTTTTCATAAGATAATTGCTGCCTATTTTATCTTATGATTTTTTTTGCAAGAGAAAAATAAAGCATAAACAAATTTAAACGAAAGAAAACATCAACAAATAAAATGTTTCACTAACATCTGCAAAAAGTAAACAAATAAAAGCTTAATTATGTTGAGTGTAATTGATAAAAGAGGATAAATTTCCATGTAAGAGACTGAATTCATGGTTAAAGTCAAAGGGCTTTCCATCATGATTAATTTTCCGAGAGAAATTAGATTTCATCTAAAGATAAGATTTCCAAGTAAAGGTTAAAATATTACACATTTCTTTCTGCTTAATTAACGTGGAGATTTCTAAAAAAAACTACTTTTTAAGAAAATACTTAAATAAGGTTTTCATGACGTTTTTGATAAATCGACTCTGCAACATTAAATTTTTTTTTACTTTTCATTCTTTGGAAAAGATATACGTGTTTCTAAAGATTGAAAAGTCTAAAAAAAATTTTAAATTTTCAAATCTTGTCCAAGGTTTTTTACTGAGAACTTAGAAAATGTAAAGTAATTTTTAAAAAATACACATTTGCAAAGAAACTAATCACCTGTGAGAAGAGAAATATAAATTTTTTTATGCAAAATTTTCTCAGCACTCATATATAACTCATATTTTAAATGTTCCAAATGAATTTGCGATGGCGTAAATTAATGAAAGAAGTGTTTTTATTAAAAGAAGGAAAATGCTGTTTTAAAAATAGGGATGAAATATAAAACTTACAAATTACATTTCAGATGCATCAAAGTTAGGAAAAATGCGAAATTTGATTTAAAGAAATATTTACTATATTTCGTTTCATCATTGAAATGTCTACATGTTGTTAATTGATTAACCGAAAGTTAAAAAAATATTAAATAATACTTTATTATATGATTTTCTAGAAAGAGTACATTAAAATATTACATTATGCCATGAAAATGCACCACATGTTAAATGATACTATTTATATGGATATGTAATTTTAACATCAACATATATGGTTTAATTTGGAAAAATTACTATTTTATATGATACATAATATTAGTGTTTCAGAAATCCTATAAGATCATTTGTTTTATTAAAGATACACATTTGTTTTGAAAGTATTCTACTTTCAAAATCTAAATTATTCAAAGACTTAAAGTTTTGATTTACTTAAAATAAATTATTTAAATAGGGGAAAGTATATTCGAGATAAAGTTGAAAGAGCTTGAGAGTTGACTTGTTTTAAATTTTTAGCCCAATAATACCACATTGTACGTATTTGAAAAAAACTTCCTTTGACATATTAACAACTAAATGAGCTAACTTCAACATGCATTACCAAATAACTGTAATAAAAATATATAATTATTAAAATATTTGTAAAAATATAAAATATCTCTTTAGCGAAAACTATTACATAATATTCAAATTACAAACATTTTTAGAAATTGATAAAAATATACTTAAAATAAATTAAAAAGTTTGTTATTTCATGGTAAGCAATAAAATATTATTACTTACTATTACTATTATGATAGAGGTACACTTTTTGACTTCGGGTCTTTATTATACCAGTATTTTATTGAACTGTAATAAGTATTCAGTAAAGTACTGATTCTTTTCAATGATAACTGCACATTATTAAAAATTATTTTTTCATAAAATTTCTTAAAAAATATCATTTGTAATATTTTTATAATATAAAATGTTTTGCCTTAAGAATATATTATACAGATGTACATTAGTACGTGTAAATATTTTGTAATCTTACACTGACATCTAAAAATGCATAAGAAAACAATTCTTAAACTAGAAATATAAAATCCTTACCGCTTGAATTATATAAGAATTCTTTGATAAAAACATTAACTAATATATATAGAAAATCGAAAACTAATGATAAATCTCTATAATCTCGATTTAAACATTTATGGATGTATATAATTTTATTATTCATATTTTAAATAGAAAAAATATCTTAATAGGAGTATGTAAAATTAACATTATTTCATAAAGCAATTTATATAAATATCAAATATATGTATGTTCTATGTTCTTCATATTCTTTATGCAGTGCAATATATATATATATATATATATATATATATATATATATATATATATATATATATATATATATATATATATATATATATATATATATATATATATATATATATATATATATATATATATATATATATATATATATATAAACATTCTATAAAATATTATTATAAATATAACAACTTTTACATTCTTAATTTACAAAATTAAGATTGAGACTATGATATTCAATTAATAATCAAATCCCTCAGTTAACTAAAAGTTATACTCTTCAATTAAATCATTTCATTTAATTGATTAATTTATTTAATTAAGAGTTATACAGAAAATTTCATCATACTATATAGCTTACAAAAGCTTATATTTAAAATTAATGCTAATATTACAGAAAATAAGCCTTTTTAATGTATTACAATATCCTTCCAAAATGAAAAAAGATAGCTTGATTATCTAAATCAAAAAATATGCAGACACATTCCTTCCACATTTTACATACTCCAAGACCATAAAGTTTAAATTTCTTGGATTAAGCGATTGAAAAATTGTTATTGTTATTTTCACGTCATACATTATATTGAACTGAAACTCATTCTATTGTAAGCAGTTCAAATAATTCTGAATGTTTATTTGATATTCAATGAAATCCGATATTTTTCAGAAAGATTTAAGCTCCTCCTTCATCAACGGGGATCTCCTTATATGCATAGGTGTTTCACATAAAAATAAAGTAATTTCCACATTCAATAAAGAGTAAAAGAAATATCAGAATAATGAACTTAAGGGATCTTTTGAAATCCTTATTTACAACCACCCTCTCCAGAGAATTCATCAAACGGTAAAGCGTGATTAAAGTAGGCGCTTGTTCCGCATTTCATTGATTACATTTGAATGAAATTTTCAATCACAGGTGATTTAGGAATAGAATTTTAAAACAAAAGCATACACTTGCTTGCTTAAAATCAGGGGTAAAGTAACATTTATTTGACATGGATATCAAAATAAAGGGCAATAAAAACCAATTTTATTGTGCGTACAGTTTTTTTTCTATGTGTTTTTATTTGAATTCTACTGACAGATATTTTTAAAATTTGATTTTCTTGCTGATTTTTTTTTATTTTAAAATCACAATTTCTTTCATTTAATCAACTATCTTTGCTTTTTTAATATTTTTGTAACAAGGCACTAAAAATTGGTAATTATACAAATAACGCTTAATAATGTCAGATTTAGCTTCAAAATCATTACAATGTCATTTTCTTATAAAATTTAAAATTTGTTTTACTTCATTTTATTATTATAAAAACAATATAAATTTATAAAAATAATGGTTAATTATAACAAGCGAACAAAAAAGTACTTAATTCATTTACAGACACAAATACAATTGATATTTCTACTTAGAATATAAATTAATTTATAAATAAACTTCACAAATTGCAGTGTATATAGAAAACTTTAATTTTTAAGAACTATTATAAATATTATGCCCCTGAATTTTAAATACACTAATTCATTATATATCTATGTATATACGTATATAAATATAGATGTACTTATATACATATTTGTATATACATTATATATAAATATACATGTATATAAATAAGTGTTAAGCTTATATTATATAGAATTCATGACATTAAATCTTAACAAATATAATATATTGTTAAAATATCATCGCATACTTAATGATTAATATATATGCATTCATTTAATTTATTTTCGCTTAAATAATTTTTTACTTTAAATGAGTGTCAAATACATCTTCAAAATTTTATTTCACCACAATTTCCTTTTTAAAATAGAATATTACATAATTACACTTAAAAAACAAAATAATAATGAACCAGTCAGAGAAAAGAAAAGAAATGATGAAATTTTATTAGGAGTACAAATTCTCTATGGAGATTAATATTATTAATTAAAAGAATAGGATGATTTAAATTACATTTTAATTATTTAGATTCTGTATTGATAATATTTATATACCTCCTTCAAAAGAACAGTTTTTCTAGTTTTTTTTCGTTAAAAATATTTGCCTATTATTTATATTTTTAGTCCTCATTTCTTAGCCTCCTTTTATTGTATACATTAAGAGATCTAAACATGAACAAACATTTTTTAATACATTCAAGAATTTTTAATTAATGCTAAAAAAATGAATTTTAATTTTACTGCAATAAATATGTTATTCCTATAATAAATAAGTAAATAAAATAGTTATTGCAGTGAATATTTATTAAATTTTAAAGTAAATTTCATTAATTATTTTTGACAGTAGAATATCATACATCTATTTTTTTTATTATATTAATTAATCATTTCCAATATTTTATTAAACATCACATTAATCGGTAAGGTTTATCAAGTTTACGTTTACACCAGTGAACTTCCCTGTACCCAGCTCAAATGAGCTATACCAGTATAATGGAAGCCACTGGAGAGAAAAACGGAGCCGCTACAGAAGAACCCCAATTTTGCGACCCCGAACTCTCAAATACTACCACACTATGGACAATACAAGCTAACAATTCATTACAAATAATTAGGGAAAATCAATATGTATTTACAAAAAAAAAAAAAAAAAAAAAAAAAAAAAATTTTCCCCCGGTGTAATAAAACAATATTACAAAAAAAAATTAAAAAATTGGTTGGTTGGTGAATTACATGAATATTAACAAATGGTGATTGTGCTACAAACTAAGTGAGAAATAGGGGATAAATTACAAAATTTGTGTAAGATATGAAGAAGAGCTATGCAAAGTAAGGCAGAGTTTTAGGTAAATGGGTGAGGCAAGAGGATAGATATGACACAGGGTTGGAGGAGTTATTACTAGCTGGTGTCGTCATTGGAACCAAGTAAAAAGGCTTTCCTGAATAATTAGAAAATCCATGAGTTGGTTCAACTTTCTCCTGGAAATCTTGTTATTTAGGATTGCTTTCTTCCACACCACAATCCATCTGGTGGCTGGGCCTGACAGGTGCCAAGAAGCTGTTAATGGGCAAGCCGTGATGAAATGAAGAGGATCACCAATATCTCCACAAGTGCAATTAGGTGAGACAGCCAGGTTCATTCGGTGAAAATACGTAGGAAAAGGGCCATGGCCGGACATAAATAGAATTTCATTTCTTGTCCAGCTTAATGGTTTCATTGAGACAGTAGGTTCCATCTCATGAATAAGGCGCCCTGTATTGGCATCCTTCCAGCTTTGTTGCCAGTTAACAAGAATCCATTTCTGACATTCTTGTTTGAGATGACAGCGTGGGAGTGGAACAATAAGAGGTTGGAGTGAGGATGAGGCTGCACTCTTCGCTTCCTTATCAGCTTCCTCGTTGCCTTCTGTTCCAGCATGGGCCTTAATCCATTTTAGTTGGATGGACAAGAAATTAACTAATTCAGCTTGGACAGAGCGAGCTATAGGACTTGTTGATGCTGGGTTGCTGATAGATTTAAGTGCTGCCTGACTATCTGACCAAATAGTTACAGGAAGTTGTTGCCTTTTTGCGAACTTAACAGCTTCTTTGATTGCAATTACCTCTGCCTGGAAAACAGAGTTCGCATTGCGGAGTTTCTGCTTCCATGTGTGGATTTTAGAGTTGTTTAGGTAGGCAACAAAAGCTGTGCCTACTCCTTCTTCAAGTTTTGATCCATCTGTAAATATGTGTAGAGTGTCCGGCAAAAACTGCAGAGGGGTTGCCTCATCGTCTATTGTGACGAGCGTGTTGATATTAAAAAGACCAGGGTGATTTGTATCCAGACTTAGTTTCGCCTCAACATCAGATGGTAAGGGGAGAAGAGGTTCTAGGCACTGAACTCCAGTCCTAGTGAGGTTGATGAGCTTTGCCTCTGCTTCAACTTTCAGATGAAGGGGGGAAGACCAGTAATGAGTTGTAAGGCTGAGGTTGGGGTAGTTCTGAAAGCACCAGTGATGCTGAGAAGGAACTTTCTTTGAATGGATGAGAGCTTTTGAGATGTCTTGGATGTGAGTGAAGTTCCCCAAACAGCAGCACCATGGCAGATCATGCGTTCAATGACTGTCTTGTAGAGCGTTATCCGGTAATGTTGGTTAATGCCCCATTCATTGCCTGCAATTCTGCGTAGTTTTCCTTGCAGAAGAAGCGCTTTATTGCCTTGGGAGATGATATGATTTTTGAAGTTAAGTTTTTTATCAAGGATCACTCCTAGCAGCTTGATATGGTCAGCTTTTTTAAGTCTGTGGTTTCCCCAAAGTATCTGCGGGCCACACTTTAGTTTTGCAACGAGCATGAATTTAGTTTTCTCCAGGGAAATGGATAGATGGTTTTCATCAGCCCATGCCTTGAAATGTGTAAGGGCTAGAGTTGAAACCTTTCCTAGCTTCTTTTCACTTTTGGCGCCAACAACGAATGTAAAATCGTCCGCAAAGGCTTGAAGGTGGATTTGGCTGCTCGTGTCAACATCTTTGCCAATATTGCCCCAGTTAAATTTCAAAGGTGCATCAGCGACAAGATTCCAAAGAATTGGGCCACTACAAGATCCCTGTGGGCACCCTATTGATTGGCTTCTAGAGGCAATGCCCATATTAGTTGGAAGTAGAACCGTTCTGTCGTTAAGGTTGTTGATTAGGAGGTTTGTAATATTGGCCGGGCTATTGGTGGCACAGAGTTGCTGCTTAAGTTTATAATGGTTTATATTATCAAAGGCTCCTTTTATGTCTATTGTGATAACTGCAGTGTGAAGATTCTGGCTACGAAGAGTCTGGATTTTCTTGGTGAGTGTCAAGAGGGCGTCATCGACAGAACGGCCTTGTCTAAAGCCAAATTGGTTTTGATGGAAGAAGCTGTGGTTTTCCAAATGAAAAGACAGTCTCTTAGTGGCAAGTTTTTCAAGAACTTTCCCAAGAGTTGGTAGGAGGGAGATAGGTCTATAGGAGCTGACATTAGATTTGTCTTTGCCTTCTTTATAAAACAGAATAATAATTCCAACCTTGAAGCACCGAGGAAAATAGGAAAGCGACAAGCATTTGTTAAACAAACTATGCAGGATGTTGGGAAATGACCTGTTGATGGTTTGAATAATAATATTGTCAATCCCATCGAAGCCTGGAGCTTTGCCTTTTTTTAGGGTGTTAATAACTCTCGCTATTTCTTGTTTGCTGAATGGGACGTCATCTGTCGCAGTTACATTTGAGACAAAGGCTTGGCTGTGGGTAGTGGGGAAAAGTTTTGCTAGAATATTTTCTGCAATTTCCAGATCACTTCCCTTTTGGCTACCAGAAGAATCAACAAAGAGATGAGAAGGTGGAACAGCCTCTTTGAAGATTGCCTTATAAACTTTGCCATAGGGAGAGCTTGCAGCACTGCAAAATTCCTTCCAGTTGTTCTTTTTTGTGCTTCTAAGTTGTTTGGTGTAAATTGCACGTTTGTTCTTATACTGTTGATATAGCCCCTCTTTATCTTGTGCTGTGGCCCTTTGATAACGCCTTCTGAAGGCTCGAAGTTCTTTTCTTGCGATCTGGAGTGGTTGTGTCCACCATTTAGGGGTTATCTTATGATTGGTTCCTTTGATTTTGTAACAAGAATTACAGCAAGATGTAATGGTAGCTTGAAGGGTCGAGGCAGCTTCTTCCAGTTCAGTGAAATTGTGGCTGTTAGTAATTGACTGGGTTAGATTATTGATATGGCGCTGGAGAAGTTTGCAAAATTTTTCATGTCCACCAAATTTGGTTTTAAACCTTTTAAATTGGAAGGAGGTAGTTCTATAGTTGAATATAACCTTTATATATTGATGATCACTTAAAGTCTCCTCGTCCAAAACTTCCCAAGTAATATGTTTAGCCATCTCAGCATTCGTGTCCAGCGTTAAGTCTGGCCATCCTTGTTGAAATTTATTGGTGAAAGTTGGCGGGGAGTCTTGTGAGTTGAGAATAAAAAGGTCATTGGCTAGGATGAAATCCACTGCTTGTTCCCCTCGTGAATCATCATTGGGGTAGCCCCAGATTTGGCAGTGGGCATTCAGATCTGCGCCAATGATAGTATTTCCTGAACAAACAGTTCTAAGAGCATTACAATCTCTTAACTATTAACTATATCATATATTCCTAGAGTTTTGGATTAAAATAACTCTTTTAATATAAGCTAAATTATGAAATGCATTAAAAGCCTCAAATAGTATATAGCGACAGTCTCCATTTTAACTTCCCGTTTCGTATTTGTAATAATGCATCGATATAAATTCATCGATAATGCATCGATGCATCGATATTCACTGGTAAATATAATAGCAATTCAAACTACATTTCCAATCAAATATATTTACATTTATGAATTATCGACTTAATGAATGTTAAGCTTGCAGTGAATTGTAAATTTCAAAAGTAAGCCCTATGCGAATTGGTTGCATTTAAAATTTAAAGTAGAATGCATTAAAAAGATTTTAAATATTGGTAGTAAATTTCTCATATTAACACTCTTTTGAATAAAATTTCAATTATAAACTGAAAATAAAAAATTCTCATGGTAAAACAAAAACTATTATGTTAAAAATGAATTTCAGACTTTTTCCCACAAAAATATTTGTAAAGCTTCTTTTATTAAAGCATTTTTTACTATGTTTCTAAATGTTTTCTTTGATAAATGTAATCTTATAAATACTGCAAACTTTCATAACAATTTTCGTTAGTTAATTTTTAGGTAATATTCATCCTTCTTTTATAAACAGTCCTAATGTTTTATTTTTAGTACATTTGCAAACATGTTTTTGTCTATCAATTTTAACATAAAATTTTGGCTTACAGCTAAAATTTTACATTATACTAGTCATGTAACTGACTAATACAATTTACTATTTTAACTATATGCCAAAAATATAGGAATGTCTGCTTGATTTTGTATTCAAAAATATTACTTAAGAATATTTTAGTAAAATATTATCTATATAAAGTATTTATTGTTGTAAAAATTGTAAAATCTATTATACGAAATACACTCATGGACACATAGAAAATATGATAATTTCTTTAAACTATATAGCTTGTGTTAACTCTATAATCACGTAAATAATATTTATTAAAACATATTTATTCTCTATTAATTTCCTTGTATATTAATTCCGTGTATGTAACCCATTGAGAATTAATAATTTTTTTCAATTTCCAACAACATTAAACAAAAATAAGAAAAACTTTTTTGTGTATTTCATTTAAAAATATTATACGAAAATTTTTAAAAAATGTATTCTTGTAAATTACTTTCAAGAACTTCTTATACAAAGGAGACAAAATAAGTACTTCTTAATGCATCTTGCATTTCAGTAAATAAATTTATGAAGAATTTAGGATTCGAGCCAATTATAATAAACCAAAAGGTGCTTTTTCTTTTCAGGGAAAATAATACTGAAATACTTAAAATTCGAAGGTACATATAGTTCAAAACCCCTATATCTGTAAAGTTATAGTTTATACAAAATTTCCATGACATGTATATATTAGTATAAAAAAGTATATATATTAAATTACAAATAGTGTTTATCTTGAATCAAGAAAGTTTTATATGACAAACTTTTACATTTCAAAAAGTGAATATAAATTGACTGAAAGAACTCTCACAAAAATAAATGGAATATTACTTAAACAGAAGGCTTTTGTCGTAATAACATCAATAACCTCATTCCTTAAGAATTAAAATGTTTTCAAATTATTTAAATAATTAAAACATTAAAAATTGTTTCAAAGTCACTTTTAATTAATTATCTTAAAAGTAAGTTTTAAAAGCAAAATTCAAATATGATATATTTTTAAAATTTCTCAATTTTGCAAAAAAACTCTAAAGTTTACGTTTTGCAAGAGCTATTAAATTTTACTTTATAATTTAATTAAAATAACTAAATATATACGTTTACTCGGCATAAAAGTTATTAAATATTTTAATTGATATAACAATTTTATAAAACTCATGCATTTTTAATTTACTCAAACAAAACATTTTGAGCTTAGTATCAGAGCATTATTTACACATTAAAATAAAATGTCATTATTAACTACTTTGAAAACACTGAAATGTATAAGTTACTTTATATAAATATTGTCTACTTCTTCACTAATAACTTTTTTTTACCTCAAAACATAAAGAAAAATCAATTTGACTGAAATAAGATATTAGCAAACAAAGCATTTCGATTAACAGGTATAAAAAATAAACTTAATGATGTAGAATGTAATCGATAAGAATTTTTTATCTGGCTAAACGAACTCGATTATTAAATCATAAAATATTACAAGATGCTAAATTTTCCAAGAGATATTAGATTTCAACTGGATGTAGTTTCTTAAGAAACTAAAAAAAATACTAAAAATTATTTTCTGCTAAATTAAATAGATTTTTTTGTGAAAGAAAACAATCTTTAAAAAAATTGAAGAAGTTTTTTATGGGGTTCGATAAATGATTGGGGAAGTGTTTGATGAATCAACTGTACTAGTTAAAAATTTTTTAGGCATTTCACTTTTTGAGAAATTACCCATGTGTATTTGTTACTTTTTATCGGTAAATGAGAGGAAAAACTAAACATTTTTTAAATATTTTTTAAGATTTAACCATTTGAAATTACAAAAGAAAATTTAATTTTCCGATAAAATAAAATACATTTAGCAAATATAGTTCTCAAATTAAATGTCTCAAATGACTCTTTCCTCAGATAAAAATTAATTAACAAGCAAAATTATTTTTATTGGTCATTAAAAGTGTTACATTAGTAACTAGTAATGAAGGTTTTTGGTTTTTAATGTAAAATTACGAAATAATTTTTTAACAATAAATGGCAAATTTCTTGAAATTTTGAAACGTTGTCTTTTTTTTAATTTTCTTGTAAATGTTGGTGTAAGCACATATCTTATAGCACATCTTCATTTATTCACAAATAATTGCAGCAAATTTTTAAACTCGATATATTTTTCTTGACATTAGATTCATAGACGAAATAATCAGAATTTTCAAAAGACATAAAGATTGTAAATACATATATATATATATATATATATGTGTGTGTGTGTGTGTGTGTGTGTGTGTGTGTGTGTGTGTGTGTGTGTGTGTGTGTGTGTGTGTGTGTGTGTGTGTGTGTGTGTGTGTGTGTGTGTGTGTGTGTGTGTGTGTATGCTTTAAAATTCATAGATAATTCAAAAATTAAATAATTAAATATGATGCAAACGAAATTCGTGCATTTTTTTTAAAAGTATTTGTTTTCAATATTGCAAATCTAAAATTTAAAATTAAATTTTATATTTGCAATATTGAATAACGAAAAGAACCAATACGTTTTTCTAAATGTATTAAAAACTATTTGATCTTTCTTAGTGAAAAAAGTAAAGTGTAAGATTGCTAATAGAATTGACTGTTTGCAGTTTAAAAAATAATTCTTTGAACGACTGATATTTTTCTTAAATATAATATAATCCTTATGTCAATAATGAGATTTATATGACGCATAGAAATGTCTTAATATTGAAATTTATTTTTCATGAAATTGTATAATAAGAGTTAAAATTTAAATATTGAGCAAAACTAGTCCGTCTACTATAATTTTTTAAAATCCAAATGTGAAGTTTTTTTTAAGTTTAATAGTTATATAATTATATCAAAAGTAGCAGGAAAGCATATAAAACATTTAAAATGCTTATTTATTGAATATTTCTTTGAAAAGAATTTTTGTCTATTTTACTGAATAAAGAACTTCGTTCCACAATTTATATTTGTCATTTCTTTAAATTCTTACAAAAGTAAATCATAATAATTAATCAGTATTCTCTTAGAATTGGTTAGAAAAAAAATGATTGCAATTTTTAAATTTTATATTTCATTCTAATGCATTCAAATTATAACTAACTTAATTTTTATTCTTTAAAATTAAATAAAATTTAAATTATTAAAAAAGTAACAGCTTAGCAAACGTATCAAGTTAATGTCCTTACATTTTATTATAAAAATTTATTTTGCTATTTAAGACCAGTGAAATTTGCGAATATCATATGAATTTGTAATTTACTCATACAAAATGTGTCAGATTTTATATATTATTTCGTTCTCTTATCACAATTAATTAAAGTCTGCCAAAATATGTATTCGCATATACAAAAATCCTTTAACAGAAACATCTCCTGGAAGCATCCATAAAAAACTATAATGTAAATGGTTTGTTACCTGTTGTATGATCCTTATTACAAGGGAAATATTTCATTACTTTATCTTATAAGCATGTAAATAAACTGATGATTTTTCATATTCTATTTATGATGCTATCAAATATAAATTTTGTACCACATGAATTTTTTTAAATAAAAAACAGCTATCAAATTTCTCGCATCATTTTGAGACTTCTTGTAGTTTTGAAGTATAGAAAAATGTTATAAGGTTGGTGGAAAAAAGTGTTTTTTCTTTTCTTATATTTTAAACACTACTATCAAATTTTATTGATTATTTTTTGTAAATTTATCTCAAAGATAAATTAAAACAAATATAAAAGAATTTAAGGAAAATATTGAATTTAATATTTTTTTAGGATTTTTGAAGTATAATACATAAATTATTTTAAAAGTATTTAAATCAATTAAATCCCCAGAGAAAGAAAAACTAATAAAAACAAATTAATGATTTTGCACATTTACAGATGTAATAAATCTGTAAATGCTAATCTATAGTTTTTAATAATTTTGTTATTATTTATTCATTTAAGGAAAATTAGTTTGTTTATTGGTTTTTAAATAACATATATTATTTTGTCTAAACCAAAAAGATTTTTTATGTGAAAACATTTTTAGGACTCTTGTTCTGTTGCGCTAGTGATTAATGGAAGGAAAATTTGCTTTTTTCCATTAATTAAAATTTAAGAACTGCATAATTAACTTTGAATTTTCAAAGAAAGGGAAATATTTCTCTGAGAAAATCTGTTTGAATAAAGAATCGAATATAATTCTTCTTTTTGGAGTAATTTAAAGATACATTCCAAAATGCACATGTTAAAATCATCAATCTTTGGCTGAAAAAGACACAGAAAAATTTCTGCAAATAGTCTAAAGTTCTTAAAAAGATACATTTTGCTTATAATTAAAAACCACTAAAAACTTGATTCAATATGTTTAAAATAATTAAAAGCATCAATTATCTTGAGAAGTATCATATGAAATAGCTTAAAAAATAATCAAACAATAGACAAACATAATTAAATACATCAGTCAAATTAATAAGGAAGAAAGAAGTACAATAAGAAATAGCTTATAAGCAATAAAACAACAGACAAAACATTCAAAAATATTCTTCGATAAAGATTTATTATTAATGGAAGCAAACTATAAAGCTCTTTTTAAAATCTCCACATAGTTAAAATAATTAAAAACATCCTTCATTCGGTTAAAGAAGAAGCAATATCATAGAATAGCTCAGAAAATTATCAAACAAAATAAAGAACTCTTTCTCTTGTTGTTGTTGTTTACTAATGACACTTGGACAAGCCAAGCTCGCTATGCTATGCGGATTAAGTCAATTGGGAGCGTCTTTCGTTTTTAATTAGAGCACCATGAAGGTGAAATTACGTCTTTGCTCTACACACATGCCATAGGTACCCATTTATAGGGCAGGCAACCATTCACACCTTATTCATACAAGGAAAGGACAAAGACAGGACCAGAGAGAAAAAGTACATCCATGCCCGAACCGGGATTCGAACCCAGGACCTCCTTATCCGTAGTCACGCACACTGACCACTAGACAAGCTGCTCGGCACTCCTTCTCTTAAAAATTTGAAATCATTTAAAAGAAGTGACTTATTAGGTATTCAAAATAGTTAATTAATGTTATTGTTACTAAAATTCATTGCAAAAAGAATTTCACCATCTAAAAGCATTTTCAAATATTTTAAAAGCTAAATATAAAACTCCTCCGAAATATTTGAGAACGATTTACAATAATATTGAAATCCAATGTATGTTTTTGTTAAATTCAAATGCATTATATCAATATAAAATAGCAGTTATATCACACAAAAGCCACTAATGATTATGCCACTAAACTACAGTAAGTTGAATGATTCGATTTGAAGGGGACATTAAAAATTCTATTTCAGGGATTATTGAAAATTCGTTAAATGCTAAGATGAATATTGTCATAATATCACAAAGAGTGATTACATTGTTAGAACATTGTCATAATATCACAAATAGTATAGCTTATTTTCTGTGATATAACTGCACAATTAACATTATTTAAAATGTTTTATGCGAAATGTCAAAAGTTTATTTATTACAAAATTTAAATTAACTACATAAAAGAATTCTACCCTTTACTAATTATTTTTCTAGCCATGGGCACTGAGTGACTCCAAAACAAGGCCGGGAACTGCCATTCATTTATCGTTACCCGGGGGGGGGCACTTGTGAGTCAAGTCACGCAAGGGATTAACATTACCCCAAATAGGATGGGCCACTTTCATTCATCGTTACAGAAGAAAAACAAGGAAACATATAAGAAAGTAGCATACATACCCAATCTGGGATTCGAACCCGGGATCAAAATCTTAACAGTCAGGAAAGCTTACCACTCAACTATGGACTAGCATAATCCACATGAGAAGAAGTATTAAATTATTTTCTTAAGAAATTAGTTCAGCAAGATAAATTCAAAGAGAAATGTAACTGAAATAATTTTGAAAAATTAACTATTAAACATTTTAATAACATTTAGCTAACTTTTACATTTTATCAAAAAATGATCAAAATTCTGTAATTAATTATATTGGTTCTTTTGAATTCTTTTGTTATTTAAATGTTCATATTCGTTTCGATCATTTCGGAAAGTAACTAATTTCTTACAAGTTTTCACAATTTTAAAAATATTTTTTTTTACTGAAGAAGCATTCAGTTAAGTAGAATTAGACTATGTCATTAGTTGATAATCTTTAGTTTTTAATATATTTAATGAAGTTTTAATATTAGGTAATTTTTTATCATGTACATAAAATACTGTCATTAATTTTTAACTCATTTTAATTATATTGAAATTACTCTTCTCAAATGAAAAATAATCATTTGAATTTTTAGCACAGAAAATATATAGTTTATATTTAATTATTATACATTTATCATTAAAAAAACTTATTCATACCATTTTTAATTAAATTAGGAAGATATTGAGAATTTTTTGCAGTTATTTAAATCGATATTCATGATTAATAATTACGAAATTATTTAGTTGGATTTTTATGTATTCAACCTATGATTATAACAAGTACATAATTATTAGAAATAATGAGCAGAAGAGTTATGTGAAAAAATTTTCTTATATTTATAAAATTGTATCTAATAAAATTTATACCAAATGTATACAGAGAAATGAAAGTCAATTATTTCTTTGTATTTGAACCGCAAAGTATAATCAATATTTCGTGAAAAAGTGTCATACATTTTGCTTTTAAAGCAAGTTATATCATCATTAAATTAATTTCTCTTGTTTAGTTTAGGTTTTACTTAAAGATTAATATTAAATTGCTCTTATATTCTTCAAATGCTATATTTTGGTTTATAATAAGCAACAAAGAAATACATATAACGCTTTAGGCTGAAGGCATATATAAAATATCTGAATACACTCAACCAAGTTATAGAGAACGGTGTAAGAAAAATTGCAATTCCTATTGATTAAGAAACTCCCGTAAAAAAGAAAACTAAGATAACGTCTATAAAATCTAAAAATAAGATAAATTATCTACTTATTTCTTATTCTGGATCACATATTCTTAGTAACAATTTTCTTTCCCTAGAGAGAAAACAAGCGGATAAGTGTTACCAAAATGTTATTGATGATATTTTTGCTTGTGGTGAAATATATTGTATATCAAAATCTAAGAGGTAGGATAACATAAAAACGCTATAAAAGTAAATTCGAAATCTAAAAAAACTTAATACATGGGTCTAATAATTGCTAAAACTTATCATAGCTTATTAAGAATATTTGTAAAAACTTCCTTACGTTTTTGTGTTATTAATTTAAAGAAATCCTAAATGAGATGGAAAAAAACATTTAAAATATATGCATATTTATTTTATTTATAGTATTAAATATTTTAATTTAACATTAACACAAAATCCAAAATTAGGCGTAACTAAATAATTTGATTAACAGTGATTTCTATCAGAGAAAATTTTCAGTTACCTAGGATAACTAATAAATAATTGTAAAAACTGGAGTATAAAACAGGAAAATTTAATAGAAAAGAAAATTATCTATAATAGTTTTAGTTATTGAAAAATAAAGAGGAATCGTTTTCCTTGTTTGCTTATGTTATTTATGAAAGGAAAATTAATTAATATGATAGTTAATGAATATAAAATTAATATAAAATTAAATCACTATGAAATTAAATTAAGTTTAAGAAATTTACATTTAAACTAGAAATTTTTTATTGAAATCATTTTTATATTTTTAAATTTCAATGATTTATTTCAAATAATGTAATTTGAAATACTTATGAAAATAGCATACTTTACTATATACCTCTATATTTTATTATATTAAAAGGAATAAATATGGAACTTATAATCTCCTTTTTTATCACTGCATATCATACTGACAGTCAATGAAATGTATGTTCAAACTGCATGTCTAAAAATTTCAAGCGTCATTACTTATAGGTTTTAGGAAGAATTCTGATACTTGGCAAATCAATAAGTAATATATTTAATCATCTAGAAATACGGAACTGAAACAGGGATGTTGGTGAATTGTAAATTTTTTAACCCTTTTATTTGCAATTTTCAAAGCAAGGAGTGTAAATGCATCTTAAAACACAAACTGAATTTTAAAATCAAAAATAAATTTATCTTATTTTTTATTTCATTATACATTCAACATAGCTGTAAAATAATAACTATGTATTCAATTTGAATTTTTAAAAAAACAGAAAACAAATAAATAACTATAAAATAGCAAAAATTAGCAAATACTTTTCAAAAAATGATAAAGTAATTGTATATCCTGTTGTGTGATGATTTAAAACAATTTTTCCTAAAACTTATTTTAAGATTTCAAAGTCAATAAATAATTCAGAAAATTTTTAACAAATTTTTAACTAAATTGTTGTTTATTCTTCAGAAAGAATACATTGAGAAAAGTATTAAGAAAAATTCAGCCTTTAAAAGGACACCTCATTGGCATTTCAATTTTGATCGAGAAATACAAGAAGTCCAATGCAAAAACTTCTTATTGAATAATATTTTTAACTATATTTGGTCATGATTTTAGGGAGACATTTTTTAATGTATAAAATTTACAAAAAAAAATATATCTTGACTGAATATTATTTTAATTATTCTTCATAATAATATTAGAAAATCATTTTCTACGAACTTAATTTTCGATATAAATTTCAAGTTTTCAATTGTAATGCTATATAATCTTTTTTTCCAACGGCAGGCACTTGAGAGTTTAACCCTATGCCACAACAAGGCCAGAAATCGGTACTCATTTTTCGTTACCCAGCGGGCAACTGTGAACCCAGTCACGGAGGTGAGTAGCGTTACACGCGTCATACCACCACAAACCCGTTTATAAGGTGGGCCACATTCATACATCATCACGGAAGAAAGGATAGAGAAACACTGAGAGAACAGAGACAGAAAGTAAAATCCATGCCCGAACGGGGATTCGAACCCAGGACCCACAGCTCAGGAGTCAGGAGCGCTAACCACTCAGCCATCAGTCGGCATGCTACATAATTAAATCAATAAATAAAATATTATTTATTGAAAATATTAATATTTTCAATAAATAAATTTATTAAATTTTATGATTAATGAAATATGAAATATTAAACGTTATACAATCAATAATTGAAACATCATATATTAAAATTATGTTAAAAGATAATAAATTAAGTATAAATATTTTTTAAACCTCCTATAATTTTTTCTTTCGTCTGTGTTACAGCAAAAAGATAATTCTAAAATAAATACATATTTATTTTTTTGCTTCAACACATGAAAAAACATATTTAAACAATGAATACAAATTAAAAAGTATTTTCTATTAACTAATTGTGGTATTTTGTTTAATGAATGTTTTAAGAGCAGCAATACTTTTAACTTATGTTAAAATTGGAATAAAAATTCATATATTTTTTAATCAAAAATGATTTAAATATAGAATTTAAAATATATAAACTTCAAATAAAGAGTCAAAATAGTTGCTTATATTTTTAATGCATGAAAATCAAATAAAATTACTTTTTCATTCATAAATTCAAATGATCCATCAAAATTAAAATAATTAGTTCAACCTTGGGTTTTCTAGGAAATATTCTCTCTTTCCTTTAGTTAAATGTTTTAATTTCCTTTTTTTCTGAAAAAAAATACATCACAAAAAAATATTCAATTGAGATAAGAATAAAATACAAAGATGCGAAGGAAAATATCTTAATTAACTGCTATAAAATGCAAAAACAGTACTTAGTGATACCACGTGAAGATAAGAATGACTTATTCAGTTTGATTAATTAAAAGGAAAAGGTGAGGTATTTCTTTGAGTTTAGTTCACAAAAAATTTCAAGTGGAAAAAAATGCTCTTAGAACATACAAGCAAAAGTAAAATAATGAAGGTTTTTCAAGAGTTTATATAAAATAACTATTATAAGACTTCATTTAAGTTGCACTTCCAATAAAGATACAGGATTATAATATACTACGTTTTAAATACTAGTTTTAATGCAAGCCATTATTTTTTTTTAATTCAAAGATATAAAGTGATAACTATACATATTATATTTAAGTTTCGATATCCAGAGCATTGTAAAATTTGTTTGTTTTAAAGACAATTCTTTCTTGAATTCCGTTTTTAAGCTATCATTTTTCAAATAACATTGCTGGAAAAGCCTTTTGAATCTTATTGGTATGGATAGTGTTGGGTTTTTATGGTTAAAAGATGTTTAGATTGTATAATTAATCATACGACGGACCAGTGTCTTTTTAAATTATTTATTAGACACAGACAAACATAACAAAGGACATGGGGATTAATTCCCACTCGAGAAACATAACCGTTCTCCTCAATTTCCAAACTACAACTGCTTTGTTCAAAACAATATCACGTGACGTGCGCGCATGCGCGAACATGCCGCCCGCCATTGCAATGTGAAACATTCAATATTTTCACACAGGTAAATAACAGTTAAATATAAATTTTACAAACATAAATTGCAATAATTTTACATAATGTAAACTAGTTAATAACATTACACAAATATTTGAAATGCACAGTACATAAAATAAACAATCAGCGATAAAAGAGAGAAGGATAGTGACAAATTTACCAAATTTATCTTTTTGAATAAAACATTAAAAAAAGTTCTCATTTTTCTAAAGGCAAAACACATAATTTGGATATTGGTCTTTTAAATATGCCAGATTTTGTTCTGACGTCCACGACACGAATATTGTTATCTTTACCAGGATATGTTTTAATAATGCGACCTAAAATCCATTTAGAAGTAGGTATATTTTCCTCCCTTAAGATTACCATATCCCCAATTTTTGCATTTTGTTTGGAAAATATCCACTTAGTACGTTGTTGTAAAGTGCTTAAATAAGATCTATGCCAATTTTTCCAAATCAATTGTACTGCCTTTGTAGTTCTTTGCCATAAGTTTAATATGTTTTCATTGATATTTACCAAGGTAGGTTCTACAATTGAAGTAAAAGATCTTCCTATTATAAAATGTCCAGGAGTTAAGATGTTTAAATCCTCTATATCTGAAGAGAGAGGGGTCAAGGGACGTGAGTTGAGCATTGCCTCAACCTGAACTAAGACAGTCAAAAATTCCTCATACGTAAAATTAGAGTTGCTCACAACACGTTTCAGATAATATTTGATAGACTTCACTCCCGCTTCTCACAAGCCGCCAAAATTTGGGGCTCTTGGAGGAATAAATTTCCATTCAATGCTCTCTTCCGATAAAAATTTAGCAAAAGTTTCTTGTTTAAGCAATTTATTATGAAATCCTCTTAGTTCTTTATTTGCGCCACTGAAGTTGGTCGCACTATCTGAAAAGATTTTTGAAATTTTTCCTCGTCGTGCTATAAAGCGTTTAAGGGTTGCAATCATTGATTCTGAAGTAAAGTCTGATACAATTTCTAAATGGGTTGCTTTAGTTACTAGACAAACAAATATACAGACATAAATTTTAGTTAAGGAACCCTTTCTTTGGTTTTTGTTTTTCATAAAAAAGGGACCACATAGATCTATACCTACAGAGTTAAATGTAAAATCTGGATTAAGTCTTTTCTTTGGAAGGTCACCCATTTTTTGATTACATATTTGAGGATTTGCTTTAAAACATGTGAGACAATCATGTGTTAATTTTCTACACAAATTTCAACCATTTAAAGGCCAATATTTTTGCCTCAGTTGAAACAACAAAGTTTGAGGTCCGGAATGCAAATATTTTTCATGATAGTATTGAATGATCAATTTTGTTAATTTACAGTTAGAGGGCAATAAGATTGGATGTTTATTACAATAACTTAATGAGGAATTAGTTAACCTACCTCCAACTCGAATTATACCTTCTCGATCTAAAAAAGGGGATAAACTTTTAATCTTACTTGATGTAGAAACAGTTGCATTTTTAAGAAGACATTTAAAGTCATCTTTAAGTTCAGCTCTTTGAGTTTCATTGATTAAGAACATCTCTGCATACCTTAATTCGTCAGAGGTTAGAGGTCCTACTACTTTATTCTCAGGATACTTGCAGTTGTGGAAGAACCTGAAAAGATAACTTAAAACACGAACAATATTTAAATACTTATTACTAATTTGTAATAGTGTTTCCAATAAGCTGGAAGAGTTAGAAATAGATAGAGTTATTTTTGAGTCATTAGTTAGTTCTGTCTGTTGCACATAGTCTTTCTTCATTTCACAAATATATTCTTCCTCTGGAACTACTGGATTCTCTTCTATAAAGGGTAGATTGGCAACTGACAGGAAGGTTGGTCCATTCCACCAGAACGAACAGTCAACGATAACATCAGCATTGGCTCCTCTTGATAAAAAGTCATCAACGTAGATACTTGTATCTAACAATCCCACAGTGACTCGATATTTATTTTTAAATCCTTTTAAATGTTTCTTGATGGTAGCTGACAACAGAAATGGGTTGGCATTTACTCCGAAAAGAACGCGTTTGAATCTGTAAATTTGGAGATTGCCTTTTCCATTTGCTTCCTCAAACCACAAGAAGCGCATTGCATCTCTGTCCTTTTCCGACAAGGAAACCTGCAGAAAGGCTTTCTCTACATCAGAGGAGATGGCAATTTTATTCAATCGAAATTGACTAAATAAATCAACGAGGTTTGGGTTCAAATTAGGGCCAGTCCATAGACAATCATTCAGAGAATGTTCATCGTTATCGTGTGAGCTGGTGTCAAACACTATTCTGATTTTAGTGGTAAGTCTATCTTCTTTATAGACTGCTTGATGTGGTAAATAATATATGGGTTTGTCTACGACTTGAGCTTCATTTTCGTCAACCCGTTCGATTATTCCTTGCTTCAGATAGTCTTTCAAAATATCATTATATTGAAGGCGTAACTCTGGATTTGTACAAAGTCTTTTTTGCAAACTCTGCAAACGTTTTTTTGCAACGATAAAATTATTGCTCAATTTTAAATCTTTCCAGTCCTTTTTCCAAGTTAATTCAACTTGGTAACGGCCATTTTGAAAAGTAGTTGTTTCTTCAAATATCTCCATAGCTTTATCCCCTTCTGAAAGTTTGGGGTCTTCGTGTTTTATTCCAATAGATTCGAGCTCCCAAAATTGTTTCAAAGTATCATCTATCGTTTCGAAGTCTTTGACAAGACAACACAATACCTTATTAGAAGATTGGGTATTGTTTAGAGTACCAGTGGCTATCCAACCAAACACAGAATCACACATCAGAAGCTTATCATTAATATTAAATGTATTGTGCTTTAGAATTTTAAAAAATAATTCAGCACCAATCAGTCCATGTATTTTTCCTGGTTTGTAAAAGGTTGGGTCAGCAAGCTTAATAAAGTTAGGCAAAGTGATTGAAGAAATATCCATAGGTCGCTGGTTCGACTCCGGCTCGACGGACCACTATGTTGGGTTTTTATGGTTAAAAGATGTTTAGATTGTATAATTAATCATACGACGGACCAGTGTCTTTTTAAATTATTTATTAGACACAGACAAACATAACAAAGGATATGGGGATTAATTCCCGTTCGAGAAACATAACCGTTCTCCTCAATTTCCAAACTACAACTGCTTTGTTCAAAACAATATCACGCACGGATAGTAAAATTATTTTTTATTTATTGGCAATCATATACACTCAAATCTGTTTTTGCACAATTTTTTCCTGTGTGGTATATGAAAATTATAACCCAATTAGAACATAATTGACAAAATCATAAAAAAAATTAAATAATTTCATCGGTTCTTTAGTTTTCCAATTTTGTCATATGTATTTCATCAAATTACTTAAGCTTTGCGTCTACCATTACATATGTATAGTTACCTAAGCACAAATTAGATTTATACATCCAATCCTATCAAGTTCTTAGTTTAGTACTGGTCTATACAATTTTTAGCACAAATGCCGCATAATTCAGCATGACAAATTCTGAATATTTTTGGTGACGAAAAAATGTTGCCAATGCGCTGTGTTGTCTAGCAGATGACGTATTGTGACCGCTCGCGATGACATAAATATTCTATATTTGCTAAGCCAGAATTTTCTACATAATACTTATTGGTCTCCACTTCTGTGACCTAATAAAAACGAGGTAGCCAAATATAAACTAGAAAGTCTGCCAAAAAACATCCCTAAATTCAAAATTTAGCATAACAGATTATACGGCATCTGTGCCAATTTTTCTTATCACTATATTTATTTAGCTTTAAATTAAAACACGTTATTTTCATTAAATTCTTTTTTTCTTTGATCACCGGTTTAACTATCTTGAATATAACATCCCTATGTCTTGATTTTGTTTAAAAAAATCCAATTTCTTATTATTTCTCTCGTAAGTTTTTGCTTTATTTTCTCCCTGGGAGTTTTTTATTAGATCATTATTAAAATCGCATAAAAACTACTTTTTAAATGTGTTGCGAAAACTATTTTATAGCTGTACTAGCGAAGTTTTGTGTGTTTATTTTTATGAGTGTTCTTTTATGCGGCTCCCATCCACCACATAAAAATGGGTTCGAGTGTAATTAAGCTATCCAATAATTAATCAAAAAACATAATAATAATATGTGTATTTGGAAGGAAATAAATAATTATGCAAATGAAACATTTCAATATTCCTTACTTTTTAGTGATGGATTTATTTTATATTAAATGTTTTAAAAACTTCCAAAAACTTCTTCATAACTATTTTTTTCCAAGAAAACAGTTCTGAAACATAATTTTAAATTATTAAAATACACAGAGAATTTTTTTAAAAAGAATAAATAAATCTTATTCTATTCGTATTTTTCAAAATAGTTAAAATTTACATTTTGAGTGATGTATCGTTTCTACTCTCATCTCTAAAATTGCAGATAAAAATGTACTTTAAGTTTCATTCTTAAAGACTGTGGCGCCACTTCAAAGCTCTCTTTACGGCTTGGAGATTTCGACGATTTGAAGTTCGGCAATTGTGTTTTTCTTGTGGGTTTTTCATAAAAACGATCAGTTATGTCTCCTAGAAAACAGCGATCAATTTTTGATCAAGTATCCGAGTTCGTCAGAGGAAGGATAGTGGCTTACCGAGATTGTGGATTATCTTTCATAGAAATCGGTAGTCGTGTTGGACGAAACCAAACAACTGTAATGCGGATATGTGATCGTTGGATGCAGAAGGCAATGACTGACCGACGTGTTCAATAGCCTCCACATCAGTGCACCACTTCACGTGATGACAAGCAAATTGTGCTCATGGCATTGAAGGATCGCTCAGCCACATCACGAACCATAGCACAGCACATTTAGTCTATAACATATCATCCAGTGTCTGCGCGTACCATTCGACGCCGTTTACAGCAGAGTGGACAGTCCACAAGACGTCCATAACTTGGTCTACCCTTGATGCAAAACCACAGACGTCTCCACCGCCAATGGTGCGGTGAAAGAATGATATGGATGGCAGAATGGAATGAAATTGTCTTTACTGATGAGTCACGCTTCTGTCTGAAACACCATGATGGTCGCATTCGAATATGGAGACACCGTGGAGAAAGGGTGCTGAACAAGAGCGTTATGCACCGCTACACTGATCTTGCACCGGGTATTATGTGTGGTATGGGGTGGAATTGGATATTATTTTCGCACTCCTCTAGTAAGCATTTCAGGTACTTTAAGCAGTCAGCACTACATTCCCGAGGTGTTGGAGCCAGGTATTCTTCATTACCTTCAGAGTTTGTCCACAGCCATATTTCAACAGGATAATGCGCAACCACACGTGGCACGTATTGTTCAAGGGTTCTTCGTCACTCGCCAGATGAAATAGCTTCCCTGGCCGGCTCCCTGTCCGGATCTTTCACTGATAGAAAACATGTGGTCCATGGTTGCTTAACGATTGACCCACATTACATCCCCAGCTGCCACACCAGATCAACTCTAGCAATGTGTGGAAAGTGTTTGGTCTGCTGCACCGCAAGAACACATTCTAAGTCTCTTTGAATCAATGCCGAGGTGGGGCAGTGGTGATCTCCAACAATGGCGGCTACTCTGGTTACTGATTTTGGCAGAAACCACACTTCACAGAAGTCAATAAATTTAATCACTTGATACTTGGTCAACATGTTATCTACAAAATAAATTTTGTTGTGATATCTCGTGTCATTCTTGGTGTTGCATTCAGGTAGCCAGTTACTTTTTTAAAAAATTAGATATTTGATTAAATAATAATAGATATGCGTTTTGTTGTTGTTACTAATGACAATTGGACAAGCCAAGCTCGCTATCCCTTGGCTATGTGAATTTAAGTCAATTGGAAGCGTCTTTCGTTTTAATCAGAGCACCATGAAGGTGACACACTTCGTTCATACAAGGAAAGGACAAATACAGGATAGATAGAGAGAGAAAGTACATCCATGCCTGAACCGGGTTTCGAACCCAGGACCTCCTTATCCGCAGTCAGGCACGCTGACCACTAGACAAGTTGGGCGGCTATATGCATGTATACACGTAGATGTATATTTATGCATACATATGTATGTACGTATATTATTTTATATTTTATTTCCTTTTTCTTCGTTTAACCATTTTTTTTCATCTTTTATCAAATAATAAATTATTTATTCACTTTTTAAGGGACTTTCATATTAATCCAGAATAAATGAAAAAGATAAGTAACTCTTCAACACAGAATTTTCTATTTACAAAGAATACTTTTCAGCAGTTATGGTTTTTAAAGTTATTGAACTACAAATATAGGACATCAATATGAAATACATACATCCCTGACTTTAAAACAGTTTCTTGAACAGAATCTTATTAATTCTTAAAATTGTTTTTTGAGTACATTTTCCTCCAATTGCTTACCCCACTTCATCTCATCAATACTTTGAAAACATTTCTTAAATTTTATGATCCCTTTTCAATTATTAAAAAACTCTAAAACCCCTCTAGAAACCTTTAATGAAATTTACATACATTTTCATAACAATAGTTTTAAAACGAATATTTATAAAAAATGCATTAAAAATATGCATTAAAAAATTTTTTTAAGAAATATAGAAAGCAATTATTTCATTTTTAAAGTTTATATATTTGAATGAAAACTATGTAGGAATGAAATGTATGAAAAAATATATAAAATACACTATATAAATATATAGAATATGTATAGCTATTCAATTAATTTGTAATGGTGGACGGGAAACAATTTTTTTAGGGTATTTTTTAAAGAAAAACAATAAAAGATAGAAAATATAAAGAACATTCCAAGAAAATATTATAAATGTTAAACATGTGTTAAAGTTTTCATATTTTTAAAAAAGAAAAACTTAACTTTCATAGGAGTAAAACTTCTTTCTAAAATATTTTTATAACTACCATTCTTTTCATTTTTCAGTTAGTTCCTTCAATTTCAAGCTTGAAGAACTCTTTTTGATTAATAGTGTTAAAAAGTTTTCTTCGAAAGAAAAAAGGAGGTCCCCAAACAAACTGTGTAAAGATTCTTTCCTCCCGGAAAATTCTTGTGTTTTCAAATATGCTATTATTAAATGGCTTCAATTATCGATCAAAAAATTAGCAAGGATAGGAAAGACAAATCCAGCATTTTTACTCTCAGGAATTTTAAATTGTATAAAACTAATTAGTTTATATTAACTAAATAAAAAATATCTTATCTATTCAATGATTTAAATCATGGGTTCTCAAACTTTTTTTTCTCGTGGACCACTTTCAAAGTTTCACTGTTTTCGGTAGACCCTCTGCTGCTATATCTCTACTGTATTCCCAAAACTCCTAAAAAATGTCACCCTAAATTGAAGATGTTAAGAAGAAAAAAAAAGTAGCACATTTTCTTATGTCCTATTTATTAAAATATTACTTGAAATATGCAAAATTAAATTAAAATTAAAACATACAAAATTATAAGCATTTATTACAATATACAATAAAAATATGCATAACAAATAGGCAGATATTTACTTTTTCCGGCACTGCAAACACTGACATCGATTTACTCACAGTTACACTTTTATGTTCAAAATCCTGGAAACAAATGAGTAACGTTTTGTTCGTGTCATTCGTATTTATACTAATGTAGATTGCAAGCACAGCGCAAGTCGTATATCATCCCTTTGCAGGTTTACACAAGCGTCCCGGTTGCACGGGCGGCAATTTGCAAGTCTCGACATGTAGTGTACACTTGTACTATTATCTATTGTTCAGTTCAATTCTGTGTTTGAACTGAGTCTCAAATATTTTTGAGTACCTACCTAGTGAAGGATGCTACCTGTCTACGTTGATAGGTAAATCCAAGCCAAAATTTTTGTTCTTTACTATGAAAACCAGAATATTTTTCCTGGACCCCAACTTACAAATTGTGAACCCCTGTTTTCTTTAACGTCTATATAGACCACCGTGTGGTCTCCTATGGACCCCTGGGCGTTCACCTGCAGCATTTTGGGAACCTATGATTTAAATTAATATTACTTTCAAATGACTGGCTGATCTTAAGATTAATCCATTGGACGCTACAAGTGGTGAAGCTGATAGCAACTTATACATTGGGATACTCAGTGGGTGTGCCATCTTTGCCCCGAAAATGAAAGGATAGGAAAACACACACAGAGAGATAAAGGAACATTCATGCCTAAACCAGGATTTGAACACGAGATCTACTGCTTCGAAGTTAGGGTAACTAACCATTTCACTATCGGTTGGCTAATTAAGTTAATATTATTATATACCTTATTTTATATATAATTAAAATAATTAAAATTTCACAATAACACACACATGGCTAAATAAGATTTATAAGCTCAATTTTTACCTATTTTCACTCTCATCATAACTTTATATTTAATTTTTAGTGCCATTAACTCCATCAATATTTACATTGCTAGAAGACAAATTTAGCTAACATAGCTTGCAAATTTTATGTTGTAATGAAGAATAAATATAAATCTTTTAAATATTATCAACATTTCACTCGTTTTTATCAATATTGTTAAATCGTTTGTAATGGAATATCTATGAAGCAATATCATAATAATTAATCGTAATTTAAAGTTAAATACAGCTTTTTATAACAATTTTATCCTATCTTTAAGGCAACAAAAAATTATAAGAAATGTTTCGAAGATTGTTTCTTCATACTTATACAGTTTAATATGAAGTATTTTTTCATCATGGCATTATTGAATATCATATTGAAACAAAATATTAAACATTATGATAATATTGAAAAACAAATACATTAATTAATGTACTTAGAGAACACTGCATTTATTTGTGAATCAAGTAAACAAATAATTTTGCGAAATAATTAAGGCTTTTATGATGCAACAACATGTTTTTATGATAGAAAATTTTTTGATACAATTTTAGAGAAATATAAATTGCAAGTATCCATGACAATATAACTAATATCACATGCAATAATGCAATATCTTGTAAATTATCTGGAAATTCCATGAAAATGACAACACTGTTAAAATTCACTAAACATGCATTTGTGCACAGCATATATATAGAATCGTTCTGTTAAGAACAAATAAATACATGCTATAATCGTCATAAATCAGAAATCATATTATAAACTTTTGAATTTACCTAAAATTTATTCAATTTGCTTTAGATTTATCTTAAATTTATTTAATTTACTTTGCATTTACCTTAAGCTTATTCAATTTGCATTGGATTTACTTTAAGTTTATTTATTTTACAGCAATATTAATTAGTTAAAAAGCACCAAAAATTTACTTTTATAAAAAAAATTTCTCTTAATAATATTATATTAATTTATCATAATAATTTCTTTTATTTTATCTTAAATTAATTAAATTATACATTATTGAGCTTCGAATTCATAGTTAAACAGAAAATGTCTCGAAAGCAATAATGCCTAAAAATTGATTCAGCATTAAAGTTCAATATAACAGTAATCTTAATCTTTTTTTTTAAAACAAAAAAACTAAATGTCACTTTCTGTCATTTAAATGCCTATCATTTTCACCAGTGAATTGTAAAATCAAGTTTCTCTTTAAGTAATAATAATGCTAAGCAAAAACAGCTTACACCAAAGTTCAGAAAAGAAAATCCGAGATCCACAATTCAGTTACACTTTTCAACTAAAACAAATTTACGTTTGATAGGAAAGAAAAAGTAATAAAAAATAATGAATATGGGAAATGTTGTGTCATAATAAAATGCATATCTTTAAAAAAATCTGGAGGGACGTAATATTTTTACTTAACCGTGCACGAAAATAAAGCTTTTTCTCTCGTAAAATTGATACGAAAATAAAAAATAAATAAATAAAAAATTTAAAAAAAATAATTCTTGTTTTTATTTTTGCACTTTTTATACTAAATAAGCTTTACTAACTGAATTCTCCCATTTTAAAAAGAGATGCAAAAATCAGTTAAACTGAAATAAGACATTAAGCTAGAAAATACTTCTTTCAATAGCGTTAAAAAGTTTTAAAAAACAAAAAATGAAACAGTTCTTGAAAAAAAGAATTTTATATAAAAAAGAGAAAAAAGGTACGGAAAAGTACTTTTCTATTTTTAATTTTTCGAAAGAAGTTAGATTGAAATAAAAGAAACAAGCTTAAAATAGAGAAATTTAAAACCTTTTATTTTAAGTTTAAATATTTCCTATAAATTTTTGAAAACTAAAATTGAATAACTTTTAAATCTTACATTTAAGACCATTTTAAAGTATGAATATCCACTTTAAATTACAAATGATTGTATTGAAATAATTAAAATATTAGAAAATGGTGTGCAAATGTATCACAATAGCTGTATCAAATTATTAATTTAAATTAATCCTTCTCTAATGGTAGTCAATTTTCTACTAACTGAAGATGTCTCAGTAACAACCCAAAAAAAAGTCATTTCTATTAAAAGTAAATACTGCATAATGGACTTTTTATTGGTATTTAATTTAACTAACAAAAATTCGACATATTTTTCAACTTTCCTCAAAAAATAACAAATAAGATGTAATGAACTATAAAAAACCATTAACGTCTATAAAATCTAAAATGAAAGGCAAAAATTTAATTTTGTTTACTAACAAATATTGATAATTTTAAATAATATAAATTCAATGAATTAAGAAAATTGATCTAACAATAAGTTCATCCTTTTTATTCCTTACAATAAAACATACACATCATTTTATAAATTTAGCAAAACATTTTATTAAAATAGCTCATTTTTAAATAGTTAATACATGACAATTTAAACTGATTTATTTAAATTTATATGTAGTTTGCATTTCATTTATATTAATTTAATTTTATATTTATATATGAATAAAACTCGAATTTGACAGCTATCAAATAGCCAATAAGAATGAAGTTAAAATAAAGAAAAGTACCACTTAAGAACACTATTCCTTAATTGTCTTGTTTGCATTTCATTTATATTAATTTTTAATTTTATATTTATATATGAATAAAACTTGAATTTGACAGCTATCAAATAGTCAATAAGAATGAAGTTAAAATGAAGAAAAGTACTTTACTTAAGAACACTATTCATTAATTGTCTACAAGTTAATATAATATCTATAATTATAAATTTAAATTAAGAATCCTTAAAATTTCTTTTAAAATAAGAAATGAAATCTGTAACATAATTTCTAGGTTGTTAATATTTATTTGTTGATTATTGTATGATTTTTATTAAAATCCAATATAAATTTATTTCAAAATCATTAACTCTTATACACCTATTCTTAGTAAACGCTGAAAACATCTTCGGGTTCGGTGTAGAAACCCGTTGATTCGGCAGTAAAATTTAATTACTGGTAACCTTGGAATTTTCAGCGCTTTAATTAACGTAGTTTTACAGTTGCCATTTTGTAATACACATTTTGGTGCCAATCTTGGAGAGAAAAAATCGCCAAAAATTTAAGGGATACCCTTAAATAATAAACTTAAACCGAAACTGCTTCATAACATATTTTGCATTTACACTCTTCCTTAATTTTTGTTATCCTGATCATAAATCTTTCTGTTTTCTGCTTTGCTTTAAATTATGAATATATTTATTGTAACGACGCGTTAGTTATTGTGTTTTTAATAAACAATTCATTCCTTTAATATTTTAAGTTAAGCACAAAATTAAAATGTCAAATTATTTTAATAAATATTATGTTGTAATGCTTTATGGAAATCCGTTAAATTGGATTCAAGTTCATTCATGAAAATATAAAACAAAATTTTATTTTCCTCATCTATGAGGTTGTTTCTACTAACGTGAAAGTTAAACTAAAATGGTATTTGTAAATGGTAAAGTAAAATGGTATTTGTTTAAGCATTTTATATTGGTTTCATTTCAAATGCAAATTTAAGAGGACAATCAGTTTCTTAATTTTTAAATTCCTGTTCAGATATTCCTTTGAAAAGTGGCATTTAAATGAACTAATGTTTTATTTCACACTGAATTACTTCTGTTCGTACAACAATTGTGTGATGTTGCCAAAAAAATCATGAAAAGTACTTAAAAGATAAAAATCTGCAGAAATTCCATTAATATTTTACAAAGCTATAAA
This sequence comes from Latrodectus hesperus, assembly GCA_037975125.1. NCBI lineage: Eukaryota > Metazoa > Arthropoda > Arachnida > Araneae > Theridiidae > Latrodectus > Latrodectus hesperus. Next base: position 110,924,441 of record CM075853.1, read on the forward strand.
CATGAATAGAAATGTGTTAACATGTAAAATAATGTATGCGTATAAAATGTAATAAATACTGTAATATTTAACGGTTTTCAGTTAAATATCATCTCCGTTTACTAAGTTTCTGTTGAACTTAAATTAACTAATTAGTATTAAAAACATTTTTTGAACTACTATACAAGCTAAAATATTCACTTAGAGCTGGATATTTCCTTTAAAATAAGATGTATATATTAAATGATATGTATGATTTCAAAACAAACTCTTATTGTCATCTTTTAGATGCAGAAATAAAAGATGTTTTACATTAAATGCACTGCATAGACTAAGTTAATTAAAATTTTAAAGTATTAATTTATTAATTTACTAAATAAAAAACGTCCAGCAATACTAATTTCGAACACAAAATATTATTTTATTTTTATTACAATGAATATCGAGTTATATTAGCATTGCATTATGTGTATGAAAAGTAATTTTTATAATAACATAAACCTGCATTTGATTTAGGTTTCATAATTTCTTTCTTTGAAACCGCAAGTCAACAAATATGTAAATAAATGTCAATCGCACCGTTTACCTTTTTACATATTTTTCTAATAATTATCTGTATATGTATATGTAATCACAGAAATTTAAAAATACATTTTATAATTATATTTAAAAACTAAAAGTAAGAATATATATACCTACATGAAAAGAAAACATTTTATGGCCCAATATGTTTTAATTATTTGCTTGGTGTATTAAACAAAATATATGTTCCATAATTTGATTGTTGATTAACAAATATCATCCTTTTAAAAATTTAATTCATTTATTTAACTTTATAAATAGATATGTTGTAATTAATATAATACAAAAAACTACACCTTGAATTTTTTAGTTAGAAAAAATTAAACTTAAAATTAACGTATACATATATTTCTTATATCATGATAAGAAGTTCAAATATGATATCGAATGCAGTACAAAATTAATACATTGAATTAAAATATTATAAAGTCTAGTTAAATAATTTGATTTTCTGATAAAAATTTCAAATGAAACACGCCTCAAATGAAAAACGTTTTACTTAAAATTTTCCGAAATCGTTTTACTTTCAGTACAGATGCAAGGGATCCCTATTCATAACTCACATTAAAAATGGATCATTCAAGTTCATATTTTTAAACTGTAAATACAATGTAATGTACAATGCTTATAGTTAATATAATAAAGTACAAAAAACTAATCAAGATGCTTTTAAACCGAATGAATTTCAAAAATATCAGAAAGGTAAAGCGAAGTCGTTTTTGTATTTAATTCGATAGCATTTTTATGACTCATAGATGGTTAAAGTTACACAGCCAATTTTACAAATTAAATTATTTTCTTCAAACTGATTATAAATGATCTCTGCTTTCAAAAGAAAAAATAATTTTAAAACAGTTCTTATAATTAAACCACTAAAAACAATTATCAATAAAAAATAATTTGTCACTTACTTTTAGATATTTGTAATTGTTTCATATTTACAGTATTTCAGCACTGGTTAATATTATATATGTATATATATATATATATATATATATATATATATATATATATATATATATATATATATATATATATATATATATATATATATATATATATATTCGGTTGAATAATTGCTTCATTTGTAAAATTATTTAACTTTCAATGAATTAATCTTTCCCGATTTGTACATTGCCATAGTTATATGATAAACTAATAAAAGAACCTAGGAAATTAATATTTACTCTTGGAGATTTTAAATATTTCATCATATTTCTCAATTATCTTCGAAACATGGGAAATATATATCATAAATAATGAATTATTAAACCAAATTATACAATTCTATTACCGTATCATCAAAAGACATGTTCTGAAAATTCATTATATAGATCACCGTTGCTCAAAATTAAATTTGAAGTAATGTAAATCCCATATTTTAATGTGATCATTGACATAATGTTCGTTGCATCTAACATAATTATAATTATAACTCAGATTTCTTCATTAAAATAGAAGAGCATTGTTGTTGAATCCCAGTTAAAGTATAAATGATTTAACTAGTTAACGCTTGTAATTTACATAATTTAATTCACGTCGTCTCCCTCATTACAACGCTCAAGCCTAATTTGGTAAAGTAGAGGTTAATTCATATTAGCTTCATGTGCCTTTCATTCAGATTTAATTCACTCACTCAAGCTGGGTAAATTAAATATTTTGTTGCGTTTTGCAATGATTTTATATACCTTATAAAAATTAAAAATCAATTTTACGAAATAAGTATACTATTAATAATTTCTATATAAATGTATTCATACATCATCAAATATAAAACTCTTCTAATTGAGAAAAAAATGTTGTGTTTTTTATTTTGTTTTAATATTATTGAGATAAAATTATAAAAGCAAACGATTACAAAAACTGGTAAACTTTCCTTTGATGAAATATTAATTGAAAATATTCGAAATATTTTTATTCAAATAAATAATACGAATTCAGATTATTTCTTAAAAATTAAGAATTCTATATCATTTATTCTTAATATTTTAATAATTAAAAATTGCTTAATATTGACAGTAAAAATGTTACTGTTGCACCAGATTGCTTCTTCGTATCTAGCGCTAAGTTAGGCTCTACCAATGAGCTACCGTGTGAAACTCTTCGTAATTTAGAAGCAAGGAACCAAGAAGATCTCCTAATACTTGATGTGCGTATTAGGAGATCATTTCACTTGGAGGTATCATTATATCATCATATCACAGAGGTATCATTTCACTTGAAAGACATCGTGACAACAACCTGTTTAGCATGTCCCTGCCACCATTAGCTGACACAAAGGATCTACGGTTGAACAGAAATTCTAACTCACTGCCTTCCTATTACGAGAATAACGCCGTGGCCAACTTGGTCATCATGTCTTCACAGTTGAAAATATTCTGTTTTTAATCATACAAAAATATATATTATGAAAAGTGCGTACAATTTACATAATTAATGAATTGTGCGAGGAAGCAAACTATTATATTATGAATGCTTATAAAAATCTGTGCTTTTTTGTGACTGTAGCAATATTCCTGATAAAGTTATCAACGAAATAATGCTTATATATTTAATCTTTCTAAGTTAAAAAATATTTTTTCTGAAACTTGTCTAGTTTTTAACTATTTTATGAGATATTTACAGTGACTTATAAATTATGTATTTAACTCGGAATTTCAAACTTTTTTCAATTGAAATTATAAATAATGTGCATATTAACAACAAAACTGACTGTATTGCTTACAATTTTAATACTAATTTATGATGCCACTTTTAATATTGTTTTATCGTTTTTTGTAAATTTTGTTGGCCAAACTAAACATCTAATATTTAAATCTGATTAAATTCATAAATTGTTTTACAAAATTGTTGCTCTTTTAAGCGATACTGGAGAGTTTTAATAGGGAAAGTACAAAATAAATTGTATTTGCTTAAAAACAGAAGCATATCATATAATCATGTTTATATTTCAAAATGGGATTTAAATTATTCTAAGAACTATTTAATTAAAATATGAAGGTTTAAACTTAGACTACTACACGGAGAAAATAGTTTAAAATAGAATTAATACAATAAACAAAATATTAAGTTACTACATAATGAAAACGGACAGGTGTTCAAACTAAACGGAGAAAGGTTTAAAAATTAAAAAAAGAAAGCTCGATATATCTATGATAATTAAGAACTAAATTATAAAATTTTATAGTTATGCAATTATAAGAAAATTAAAAGGAAAGTTTTCTCCAAATAATAAATGTGAATGTGAAGGAAAGATCTGGTGTACTATAGTAAAAAGATACAGACTTACAATCGTAAAAAACTATTGCAATTCAGTTGTTATAACAACCTTTGTTGAAACATAGAGGAAGGGATTTAAAAGGAATAAGTCCTAGACTTTTGAATGTCAACAAAATTTAAATAAAATATTTTGCAAAAGAAAGCTATATGAATTGAATTAAAAAAGCTTCTTTCAAAATTTATTAAGTTGGTGCAGACATGTAAGCATTTTTTTTTCATTATAATAGTTTACATTTCAAATCATCAGTATTTTTAAATAAAACAATGCAGAAAATAACTTTCGTAATGATTGAAAAAAATGTTTAAAAAACAGCAACTTCTGTTATAAAATCAACAAAGTTATCGGATGGAAGAATCATGTTACATGATAATTTTCTTAAAATGTGTAGTTATTATCTGGTTAACGTAAATACTTAAAATAAAAAATAAAGAATTAATTTAGAATAATATTTAAGTTATAAGCAAAATGTACTACCAATAACATTAATTTCAATATAACAAATTAAAAATTACTCTTATTTTGTACGAAAAAAGTTTTTCTTTTTTTTGTAAAAATTAAATATTTAAGACTTTTTGCAGTGAAAATTTATGCACACACATATAAATCGATATCGGAATCGAAAACCCGAAGCTTTTGTAAGTACAGACTTCAAAATGTTAAAGGTAAAATTGTCTTCTGAAAGTTGTTTATGTGACGACTAACGATAATGTTGTAACGTTGAGATGAACAAAATCCAATTAAACAATGCTCACTAGGCGGTCGTTGAGATGGTTACTGTTAATTATAATAGGCTTTTACTCGGTCGGCATTTAAGACAAAATAAGAAAGCAGCAGTTTAATTGCCAATATCTCTGCTAATATTTAAGCTTTATTCTGGTGTGAGACTTCAATAAAAGTCTGCTAGTATTAGGAAGTCTTGAAGTCATTGTAGTCAAAATGCTCTTATGGGGAATAATACGGAGCTATATCAAACTTCAAAAACATAAATATATAGTGCTTAAGATGTTAAAATATTTTCGAAAGTAATTTTTAGAACGACTTTAAAATATAAAATTATCAGTTATTTTTATTTTTATTAAAAAGTTCTAAAATTGTATTAAGACTTAACTAGGAAAGAAATCAATAAAACAAGTGTTTCCTTTCTACCTCAATGAAATAACAATGTTTAAAATGATTTTATATTATCTAGCGCATAACACAAAATTGAATCAAACTTTGAAATCTGCAACAATAAATTAACTTATTGAATCTAAGTGTGTGTGTGTGTGTGTGTGTGTGTGTGTGTGTGTGTGTGTGTGTGTGTGTGTGTGTGTGTGTGTGTGTGTGTGTGTGTGTGTGTGTGATATATATATATATATATATATATATATATATATATATATATATATATATATATATATATATATATATATATATATAATGTATCCTTACGGAAACTTCTTTTTTATAATAATATTTGAAAGGAAATTTTTATAAAATATAATATCTTAAGATTTTAAAAAAATAAACTATAAATAATGCTTAGATTAGTTTTTAAAACGCTAAAATGTACAACAAGACCATTGATTTTTGGGTAATTTATATATAATTTTCTTAAAAATATCTCTGAATCAAATATTGTGACTTTTATGGAGCGTTTTTGATTTAATTAATATATGAATTTTGATTCATCGCGTTTTTAAATGCTGGTAGCCCAGTGCATAAAGGCATGTGCAAAGTAATAGAAAACTTCCATAGCCAAGCAGTTTCCCAAGTAATTTGAACATCTTTAATGTTCTACTATACTTTCAAATAGCAATACTGTTCAACCGTTTACCATTCAAATAGCCAAATTATTTAGTTTTTGTTTTAAATGTAAGTAAAAAATGTGCACATACATAAGAGCCTCTCATTTTGATTGAAACTAATGCACATTTTATTAAATGAACCTATTCAAAAGTCAATTTTAATCAATGCAAGTTAATAATTTTTCAAATATACACTGCTGGACAAGTGCTAAGGACGGATAATACTATCATCCATAGCAACCACAAAATGAAAGGAAGCAAAATGTGGAAAGTTAGAATAAGTGCGGGATATAGTAAGAAGAAGTATGCGTATGAACATTTTTTCCACGACTGTTCATCACGTGATAACGTTCATAAGAGCTTTAAAGATTTTGACGTGTGTGGACAGTTGTTGTTTCAAATCAAAGTTTCACAGGAAAGATTTAAAAGACGAACTTGAAATTTTTGGCATGTCTTCCCGACATCACTTAGATGATTTTATGCGTGGCCAAATTATTGGAAAGATCGAAGAAGGGTGAAAAATAACAGATGTTGCCAGGGAGTTCGACATTGCTCACAGCGTTGCTTCACGGCTGTGGAAGTCATTTAAAACTACTGGAATGTGTAGTAGCCGGCACGGGGAAGGCCTTGTTAGAAGTACGATGCCTGCAGAAGACAGATATATCATCCTATCAGCAAAAAGGAACAGGCGCACCACACCTCAACAGGTGGCAAATCAGTTTCTTGCTGCCTAAGGAAAGGAGATCTCCCGAAAAACTGTTGCCAGACGTTTGAGGGGAGGAGGACTATACGCCCGCAGACCTGTTGTGTGTGTCCCATTGACCATACGGCACTGTACTGCCCGTTTGCAATGGTGTCGTGAGCATCGCAATTGGACTGAACAGGACTGGGCATGCGTACTATTCTCAGATGAGAGTGGGTTCAGTCTGTCATCAGATTGTAGATGCCAACTGATCTGGCGCGAGAGTGGTACATCTTATCGTCCAGAAAATATTCAGGAAAGGGACCGATATCCGACATGCAGTGTCATTGAGTGGGCCAGCATCATGATCAATGGCCACACACCTCTACATGTGGTTGCGAATGGGAATATGACGGGCCAACGAAACATTAATCAAGTTCTACTTCCTAATCTTCGTCTTTTCCGTGGTGCAGTCGGTGATAAATTTGTTTTTATAGACGACAACGCAACATGTCATCGAACACTCGCAGTTCAGCATTCTCTAGACAGCGATGGTATTCAACGCCTCGTATGGCCATCACGTTCTCTAGATCTAAATCCCATTGAAAATGTGTGGGATGCTTTGGGGAGGCAAGTTGCTGGTCGAAACTATCCTCCGACAAACAAGAACACCCTCATCCGTGCTTTCCCAGAGGAATGGGATAAATTGCCTCAACAGCTGCTGGATAATGTTGTGCAAAGTATGATACGACATGTGGAATGTTGCATCACACTCCACGGTGGACATATCCCGTACGAATACCTTTCTTCAAGGTGCCTGCTGACTTTTAGACGCATTGTTCCATTTTTCCGTATGCAGCATCAAATGAACATTTTTTTTTTCTTTCAGATGTTTCACTGCTTTTTTACTTTCCAGAACAATAAACATTCTTTATTCTAATGTCTGAACAGTGTGGCAACTATATTTTATCCTACTAGGCCTCATGTCTCGCTTAATGTTATGCTACATTGCAATTTGTGATCCGTCCTTAGCAATTGTCCAGCAGTGTAGTTTGTATCTCATCACGTAAATAAACTAGAAATTTTGAGAAGAGATGAATATACTACAACTCACAACATAAGGATTGTCCAAGGGTTAGAAATTATTCGAAAACAGAACCGAATTAATTACAACCAATCGTAATATGTTTTTATTGAATTTAACGCATTATAAAAACTAAAACTATAAAAGTGCATTTTATTCAAAAAACAAGTTTCTTTCGGAAATTATCTCTTGAAAGTATTTCAAAATTCAAACTACATGTAATCGAGATAATATTAATTCACAATATTATTTTAACATTAATAAAACTATTTAAATCTATACAGTTACATTTTAAAGTTTTCATTCATTGTGCTTTAAAATTTCTGTTATTGTATTATACATAACAACTTCCATTAAAATAAGTATCAAATTTTACGTATTTTAGATGATGAGGGAAATTTCACATAACTTAGGTACATTAAATTTACCTCAAAACTCTTAACCCATAATTCCTGACAGTTAAACAGAATCAAAACCGCGTATTTAAAAAGTAATTCTACAGAAATCAAAGCTCAGAGTAAGCTTAAAAGTGTCAAATATATCTATTATATAATCATTAATTTTATAACATTAATTTTCCTAACAATTGCTGAAAATCTCTATTGCAGGAAGCATAAATGGTTAATTAACCAAAATTTATGCTCAAATTCTATCCCAACAAAGTAATTTAAATCACTACATTTGTAATTTCTCATAAAGTCTGATTTCCTAGAACACCATGAAAAAGTTTACCAAATTACAGGTTATGATTTAGAATGAAATGAGAAAAAAAGCTTTAGATGATTAAAAACGGGTGATTAGATTAATTGACATGATTAGAAAACCTTTTAGATCAAAGAAAATTGCTTGAGACGTTTTGTTTCCAATAAATCAAAAGATTAAATTTAAAATTTAATAAGGATATAAAAATTACCTTATATTTATAAATTACAAAATATAAAACCCTTCGATATATTATTTTATGAAAAAAATTAAATGGAACAAATTTAAATAAAAAAAATAGTAATAAAATAATTAAATGAAATAAATATTTACTGATAAATTATTATATAATCATCTAAATCCCATATGTTTATAATGAATGGTAATCACTTAGTCATACTTTTAAATATTCTGAGCTATAAATTAATTTTATTTACTTTGCTCTGGTAATGAAAATATCCAACTTATTCTAACGTTTCATCAGATAAGCACCAAGTTTCCTGGCTCCGTTATAAAGGAAAAACAATTATTCCACGTGTACAACTTGACCCGAAGAAAATTTTCTTATATTTTCAAACTTAAAAAACGAAATGAAAATAAGTTATGCAAAAAAAGAAATTCCTTTTATGAAATTTATTGGTTTAAATAAATTTTAATACTGAATAAGTGACTTATAAAAATGCTTTTCATTGTATAATTATGTTAATTTTCTTCAAAATATTAGGAAGTGCTGTTGTGGTTCATGCGAATAAATCAGTGAATATGTACCATATTTATATATAATAGTGTTTTTAAAATTGCAAAGAGTAATTGCTTCGAGTGGTATTTTCTTACTTTTATGTTTCAAGAAAATTTAAGGACTTTTATGCACTCATTATGAACTATGGTACAATTGTTTTCTTTGAAGTAGAAGTTCCAAGTTTCAATCCCAAGCGCTAATGAAGAATTGGTGATCTTGTACATTTATTTTCTAATTTTGAATTCTGTTGATAGGTTGAGAAACAGAGAATTTTCCTGATGTTCCACTTTGCAACAAGTAAATGTATCCAGTGGTATACTTATGTCTTCTTGAAAAGCAAATAACAGTGAATGTTCAGAAACCTTACAACAGCATCCAGTCCCTTATAAAGTATGCACCAAATAGATATCATTCTTTCATTTTCACATTGCATTCTAGTATAGATCAAAAATATCTGCCTATGAAGTAGTCTACCAATTTTATGGCAAATAAAACTCGAAAATATGTCATTAAAACAATTTTGTATGATTTACTCGTTTCACAAAAACTTCATAGGTTTGAAAACAAATATAAGAAAGATAAAAATCAATTATTAGTCTGTTCTGGAAATACGGAAAAACTTTTAAACATTCATAAAAATAAAGCAATCTTAGATACATTACCAAAACCAAAATTTATAAAGTTTAATAAAATTGCAGGCAGCAGACGGTTTTAGTAACTCAAACATATTATTTTAAGTGCGCTATAAGCTTAAAGGAAAACTTTTTTGTCTTCAGATCAACAGGTCGTAAGCTTAAATTCTACCTGAAGCATGGTAGTTTGCAATTGCACATAAGCCACTTTAAATTGTTTGTATTGGCTTTCGTATGCAAAAAACAATTTTGAAGTTACCAACCAATGCTTCCTCTCTTGCAAATGAATGCATTTTACCATAAAATATACTTGAGAATTATTATATGCTGTAAATATGTGATTAAAATACCGATTGAAAAATTTCCTTCGAATACTTAAAATTTATGTAAATGATGCATTGAAAGAGTCCATTTGTTCGTTTTCGAAAATATTACTGTGACCAGGGGTTCATTGTATCATAATTTCTCCCTCTAATCCAGTAGATTGCCTCATCATGGTCTGTGATATTACAGGGGGAAAGAAATGAAAAATGTCTGAAGAATATTCTCCTGGTAGGGTTACCCAAGGTGTGAAGGTCATTCCACGTTAACCAACTAAACACACACAGCCAAATAAGCTAAATAAGTGCTCTACTTCTGTTGCTCAGGTCTTTGGACTAATAAAGACTGCCTTTTTCTCCATCTATGAATATTGATTTACTATCTAGAATCTCAAAATGACCCTCCGATGTGCCTTCGCAATTCGCCCTAAAAATTATAAATAATATCTCATACGGAAGTACGCTAATGTATACTGATAGTACCAAAGATGAGGAATAAGGGTGTACTTATAAGAGATCACAATGGAGTTGTCAAAATAAAAGAAAAAGATTTTAGCTCAGTTTTGAAAATGAATTTGTTGCCATTGATGAGGAGCTGATCTATGTAATGTCTTCTATGTACACTAAGGACATTTAGATTCTGACTGACAGTCGGAATGCCCTCTAACATTTGTAAAACTGGAGAAACGTTGGTGACAAAATTGGAATTCCAATTCTAAATAAATTTTAAAAAAAATTTCTTCCTCTTGTGATGCGCATATTCAGTGGAACTCCTCACGTGTAGATATTTGCGGTAATGAGGAGGCGGATGTCTTGGCGAAGATGGGTTTTGGGGAGGTTATGCTGCTGCTGCTTACTTCTAATTGTCTAACTTACTTTGAGCTGTATTCTGCTAGAAAACATTGATAAAATGACTTGCTGGCAGCTCAGGCAAATTCTTGATACCGTGCCAAATCTCCTGTAGGATTTCTCACTATGAACTGCTGAAGCTGCATTGAAACAGCGCTCTCCCACTTTCTTTAAAACCATCTAAGTCTTTCAGAGTAGTAAAAAAACCCATCCCATTTGTCCAACCAAGAGTATGTTTCTCCGGCACATATTTTAAAATGTCCTACGATCCTACGACGTTTATCCTACGACGACCTACTAGATTTACCTATGCTAGTCTTTGATTTTTTTGAAAGTGAATAAACTCATAAATCTCGTCTAGCAGAGGCTTGACACGGAGATAAACAACAACAACACACTTTTTCCTAGTTTTCAGCTGTAGGCATCGTATTTATTCCCGACTCTGAAGAACCTCTGCTAAAATAGGAGTTTGCAGAGAGTCAATGACCTAAAACACTGCTCTTGAGTCTAATAATAAGACAGCATTTTCGAATTTAAAATGCAGGTTCAATAATTGTTTTGGGGAAATTTTAAGAGTTTCTATCAATCCATCAAATGCATGCGGATTTTTCCCAGCAGAGATATAGAAAGAAAAAAAGGCTATAACTCCTGAACCTGCAGACTTTAGATCTTCACAATATAATCCATCAGTATGTACTAGTAAAGAATTCAAATTCCCGGGAATTTGGAGCTACAGGAATTTACTTAGAAATTTTGAAGATAAACAGAGAATACTTGGAATTTTGAGGGAATAAGCTTGACCAACCATCTTTCGTTTGATGAATTGTTTTGGCTTTACTATGGAGAGAAGTATAGTAAACATATGTAAATATACAAAAAATTACCTGTTTTGTCTTCTAGTTAAGAAGTTAAATAGTTTCATACTGAGAAAAACTAACTCGTTAAAACAATAAAAATAATCAATTAATTTTAAATACATGGATACAAATGCTGACAGTCAGAATAAGTGCTGACATTTCCATGTTTCTGTCGTTACGAATTCATAAATTAGTACTGAGAAAGAAAAATATTTCTACAATATTAATTTTTGAAAATATTTTAAATTGGTAACTAAAACAAAATTGTATTTTTTTCTCGTAAACCTTCTGTCATCCTAATTTGAAAACATAATAGTACATTTTTATTTCAAGAAATATCTGATAAAAAAAAAACTTCAAAAATTTCTAAATCATCTGAAAAATTTTAAAATTTGCGAAAATTTTCAAAATTTCCACGGGATTTAACAGGATTTATTCCCAGAAATAAACCTAGATTTTTTCCTCCTTTACAAGACTATACACATGTGTCCACTAAAGTATCGGGTATTTAGAATAAATAGTTTCCTCTGCAAGGTATTTCAGTATCTCTGTAGATGTGTTGCCTTTAGTAACTTCATCAATCAGGTTAGAGAGTATTACAATTGGATCATTGAAAGCGGGTTTGAAAAGGTGATGCAAATTCTTTGATTCTATAGATCAAATCGCAATTCTCTCTAATTGTGCAGACATTCTGTAGGAAGCCACATTGAGTCTTTAATCCACATCCACAGATTCTTCTTTTGTCTTGTTAATTAGTTTAGAAAGGATCTCCAATGCGAACAGTTTTTCCTTTAAAATTACTGCCTTTTCTTCTATGTTAGACATTATAGAATAATGTTTCGTCAATAGTAACATAGAATGGATAGGGGTAGTTTTAACAGCAACAGTGATTATTTTTAGTGTAGGTATGAAAGGTTTCTGGTTTGCCAAATATTTGATAATTTTCCATTATAAGTGATTCCCAATAATATTAAATTAAATGAAACTCAAACGTCTTATCGGTAATATTTAGAGTTGCTCTGTTGCTTGCCCATAAGGACTGAGCCAAGCGTTTCAAAAAATTCAATCTTTTTTAAAATCGTTTTAGAAGAGACTCAATATGTATTTTTCAACTCGATTTTTTGTCAAATGTGACTCCTATGTTATTACCAGTAGTAATCATTGAAGTGAGGTTTGAAGTTATCTTCGAGACAAAGTGTTTAATAGGTCAATGAGGATGACTGAAATCCAGATTTATGCAAACTTATTATAATATTGTTTTTAATGTACCAGTTTGAAAGTAATATCATAGAACAATTAAGTATTTTTCGATATGACAAGTTTTGCATTAAGTTTTGGTAAGTTTGAAAAAATCCCTATGTGCAATACAGAGCTGCCTCATCGTGGTGTACCCTAGGTAAGTCTGTATAGAGAAATTATCTGTACTTATGGCAGTTTCCATTGACTTTTATCTATCGCGAGGACTGATCGGAGAATTTCCTTTTTGTTCTGCAGTGGAATGCAGATGAGTTGTCTCTACCACACAAAAAGTGCTAATTTAATTCAAACTTTACAAAAAGAAAATATCGATGTATTAGCAATTATGAAAACAAATCTCACAGTGAATGAGCTGAAGTTTACGCAAATATAAAGGCAATAATTTTAGTGATAAAATAAATGATGTTTTTCTACATAGAGATTAAATTTTTATGTTGCTATAAGCAAAATTTGTATTTGGTCTACTTCAATCCACAAATACAATAGTAAACAAAATGGCTGACATGGCGAAAGATACCGACTCAAAGAAGCGGAAAGCTTCTACAGATATTTCTACGTCTCCTTCAAAGAAAATAATTCGTAAGAGCAATTGTTTTTTATGAAATTATTATATATATTCCACCAATGTTTATTAATTTTTGTATTTTTTATCATATTACACTATAGAAAATTGCAATGTGATCAAGAATTTAAAAACATGTTTTAAGCTAATAAGCTTTATTTAAAAATTTAATGATTATAAAGCATTAAGATCTTTTTTGAAAGAACTAACACTACTTTATATCGTCTGCACACTTTCAGATAGGCCATACCTTCATTTATGTATGTCGACTGGTGACATCAAAAATTTATTATTGCTTTAATTTTAAAAAATGATTTAAATGCTGAGTCAAATTTTGATTCACAAATTGTTTTGAAATATACTGGAAAATTTTTATTTAGTCCTTTTGTTGCATTCTATGACTTAGCCATTTTTATATTTGAACGAAATATCAACTCTTTTAAAGAAAAAGTCTCAATATATGAAGAAATGGATTAATACCGACTGATAATTAGAATATAAGTAAAACAAAATCTTAGGATTTACTAGCAATCAAAAGAGTAAGAAAACCAAATTTTAAGGAACATGTGAAAGCAGATAAGCAAATGTGACTACACATATCAAATGCTCATCTAAAAAACTTTAGTAATATATGGGATAAGAGGAAATACTTATTAATATTAATTTAGACTTTTCTGTAATGAAAAATAAAGTAAGATACTTGATCTTAATAATTACTATTTTAACAAATCTAGATAGTAAAAATTTCATCTATCTTTTAGAAAATAACCTATCCAAAATTTTTGCCATAAAAATTAAGGTGGCAAAAAATTTTAGGATGTAGTAATCATTACCATTGTATGACTCTCTGATAAATTTTTGACAGTATTTTTTAAATTATTCCCTTTTCATTTTTAGTTCTCTAATAGGAATCTCATAAATCTTTTACAATTCTGTTTTTATCATTCTGGCCTGATGTTTTCAGTTAAAATTAATTGCGCAGACATAAATATCTAAAAGCTTTCAACATTGTTTTTAAAATTACATTTTTTAATTTGATCCTTTTTCATTAATCATTCCCTAATCCTTTTTTCTTAAAATTATGGATTAGCTTAAATTTATTTCTATTCAGGATTTCTGGTGAAAACTAGAGGGTCCCTACTTTTTTTTAAATAGAGCTTTGTCAGAAATCTTGATGGTAACAGTTTTTCAAAATATGGTTATGATGTGCTTTGGTATAAAAATGTGCCAAATTTTATATGTGGGCTATACTAACACTTCTCTAAAACTAGTTTTTTTTTTTAATTTCTGGTTTTAAGGAAGCCATTTTCATAATTTTTAATAAAAAAACCTATTTGATTTTTATTGAAACCTAAAATTGGCTTATTGCTTGGAAAAATTAATGTTAAATCATAAAAAAATCAAAGAAATCATAGGGATTTAAGTTGGATGAGGGAGGCAGTTAAGCATTAAAAAACTCTAGATATTTTATTCTTTTTACAATTAGCATGGATCAGTTTTTTGATTTTTTACTTAATGTAGAGAATTATTACACCTTGCTTAAAAAAAGTTCTCTGCAAGTATTAGTGTTTTATTACAGCAAAAAGGGGGTATGCTGTCTTAGGAGTTCACTGTTTTATATACTCATGACAACATATTTTAAGACCTCGAAAAGGGAAAGTTAATTTAGAAGAAGAGAAGTTCTAGGACAAAATCAGCTATGATTTTGTTCTTATCCTCTATGCTGTAATTTTGATTAATTTCCTGCATCAATAGCCATTGTTACAGAAAAAAAATTTGCAAGCAAAATTTGAATGTATTTGGTAGTCTTGAAACTGCAACATTTGCACTAATTAAATGCCAGCAATAATCTCATACTGATACCTTTTTAATCTAGATTTCAGAATTTTTCATACTGTCAATCAGAGGAATGCCAACTTTCATTACTCTGAGAATTTGCTAAATAACAGCAAAAATTAGAGGCTCTTTTAACCAGAGTAGTCACATCTTCAACAGTTTTATTCGCAGACACTTTCTATTATCTTCTTAACAATACACCAATACTCCTGTCTATTTCACTTTCATAATCATTTTTTTCAAATCATTCTTTGACATGGATTTTTTTTAATCTCTTTAAAAGATGATATTTATACAATACAACTAAGTTATATTGATATTGTTCTGATAAATGTATTATGCAAAAAATGCTTGATCTTTTTACCAAGAACATGCTTAACATTGACAAAAATGTGCAAAATGAATTTTTGGGTTTCAATTGTTAACTTATGAATTTAACAAATTGAGAACTGAGATTTCATTTTAAAAACATCTTTAAAATGTTACCTCTTGAGTAGTTATTATCTCATCTAGAATTTTCAATTTAGAGCAAAAAAATATTTGGAAGCAATGATACAAATGCTGGAAAAGTGAGTGATTTATATGGGAAATAAAAGTAAATTAAGATGGGGAAAGTAATTTGTATATCAAAAGAATATAATAAATATGAAGTTATATAAGTTTCATTTTTTAAAAAAATAGTATATATGTAAGCACTTTAACATAAGTTAATATAAAAATTATCTTAATAAAGTCTCTAATAGATAGCATATTAAATTATAAAGAAGAAAAACTTTAAATTACTTTAATTTGAATTATTTATTTGACTAAAGAACTATTCAATAAAAAATAATTTTTATCTTTACAAACTGAAAGATTGGAAAACATTATCATTGGACATTTTAATCACTGATTTCTAAGTAGTATCTAAAAATTAATGATGTAGCCAAGAAATCTGTTTCCTACTTATAATTCTAGCCAAAATCTACTTAGCCACAGAAGAATAGTTGGTGCCCTTACCTTTGATTCAAAACTTCTTTAGTTCTTCCTCTACAAGTTCAGAAATTTAATGGTTCAGAATCCATTTTAAACTGTAAGGTTCTAGCTTCATTAGCCCTCGTATACAAAAAAAATTACTGTTGAACAGGAAAGTAACCAAAATCTAGTATTGTAAATATAAGTTCATTTCTTAATAAATTTGATGACTAGAATTAGCAATTTAAAATGAAACTAAAACTTGTAAAATTTTCTGAAAAATCTTTATGTATAATATTCAAGCTATAATTTGTTGAATGAGACTTGAATGAATCTATAATAATTTGTAAAACATGGTTACTATGTGCAGTAATAATTAATTACCACAAATTAATTATTTTATATATTATTAAAAATGTCGCAAGTTTCTCATTTTAAATAAGCACCATTTATTTGAATTCTTATTTTTACATAAAATTTTTGGTTGGAATATTCTTATGTTCTATTTTTTATTATTTTAGTGTTTTTTTTTATTTAGAGTAAGTGCCTCTGAACCTGTTTGTGTAAACCTATCAAGAAACCTTAAATAATTATTTCTTTTAATGTGAAAATTGTTCGCATTACTAATTTTACTATGTATTATTTGCATTTTAATACTACCGTACTAGCTTACATAAATGTCATTTTCACAGAATCACTCTATCATGCTAATCATTTTTATGTCCTATTTTATAAGGTTTAAGCTCATTTCAACATTAGGTTTAATTACCAGCTAAAATGTTGTTATTTTTAAATATTAAAATAATTTTAAATAGCTGCTTTTTAAATTATTTTTTACCTACAGTGATATAAAGTGACTAATCAAATCAGAATTCTTCAATCAAATTAAATTTTCAGGAAGTAATTGTCTAAAATTTACTGTCAAATCCAAAGGATTTGTCAAACTTCTAATTGTGATGCTTGTATATTTATGAGATGAGCTGATGTAATTTTGGGAACTGAACTAGTTGAGAACCCAAATAACAATCAGCAAACTATTCTTTTTATAGTCTTTCAGACTCTAAGTATACACCTTTGTTATGTATGCTTATAAAATTTAAAGTACAATAAAATTATTTGTGTAATCTTGTTATTCCATTTTAATTGTGGCATGTAATTTATATTTTTGTTGTTTTCAGGAAGTAATTCTAAGGATAAAAGCAGAAATTGTCCCTATCTTGATACTATCAATCGGTAAGAATTTTTGTATTATTCATGAATTTTTTCTAGAATATAAGTTAATAGTAAATACATAAAATCATTTCAATTCTTAATTTAGAATTGTTTAGTCCATCACATATTTTTATTTGCATTTTATTTTTATAAATACATTTTATATTATTCAAATTTTTATCATATCAAATGATTATTTAATCTGAATTTAAAAAATAAAATTCTGTTTAATATAAAATTTGATTCTGTTATTCGTTCTAAAAATAAATATTGTGTTTCATTTTTAGAAATGTCTTGGATTTTGATTTTGAGAAACTTTGTTCAGTTTCTATTTCCCGAATCAATGTTTATGCATGTCTAGTATGTGGAAAATACTTTCAAGGTAAGTTTTGGTTACATTTAAAAGATAGTACAGCAACTTAATCAAAATTTTATCCATTGAAAAATTACATATCAGCTTTCAAATAATTTATTATATTTACAAAGTTAAACGAACGTTTTAGTATAACTTTACTACTTTTACGAATTACATTTCTGTTTCTCGCATGTTTATTTTGATTTGTTTTGATAATTCAGGAATATAAAATTATTTTTAGTATTGTTTTTATCATAAATTTATTCCTTGTCTATTTCAAATTTTTATTTTTATTTTGAATTTATAAAATAGCAATTCTCAATAAGTGCATTAATTTTTAAATGTCTTTTTACTCACTTTCTTTTTTAATTATATTTTTAATCAAGATTTGCGTTTTGTTAAAGATATTGCAATAGTAAATAAGAAATAAAAAATTTTAATACAATTGAAAAATATTTTATGGTACAAAATTGTATGTTACATTGTTAATTTATTTATACTTAATCCCCATGAAGGATTCATATATACTGGCATTAAAAATACATAACCAAACTTTAAAGTAGTTTTTAATTTTTTTATTAGAGTATTTTTTAAAAAAATTAATATAAATTAAACAAATTACTAAATAATGATTTTATCTTTAATTTTCTCAATTGATCAGGGAATGAATTAAGTATTTAATGGTGACAAAAATAATGTAGAATATTTTACAATAAAAAAGTAATAGCATGTAAACTACAGAATTAAGTTAAACTCTGAATTTTAAACATTAGTAGAAATGTTGTGTGTTAATTCTTGAAAAATTTTCATTGAAGATTTGTTTTAATCATTAATAAGTTTTTTATACTTATTAACTACCTTTCTTTTGTTCAATTAAGTAATTTTTCAAGGAATCTAATTTCTATTGCAGCTAAATTAAGTTATGTAAATCCAGCATTTTTCCTATTCCACACAATCACAGTGTTGAGTCTCTTAATTTTATATAAATAGAATGGTAGTTATGATACAGTTTTGCTTATTTATTTAAAATAATATTCCTTATAAATGCATCTTAATTTTAAATATTTACTATTATGCAAGAAATTAATAAAATCTGAACTTTAACTTTTACATTTAGTTAAAATAGGAATCCGAATATAAATTGACAAAATTCTTGTGAAGAATTATCTTATCTTGTGAAACTAATTATAATCTATTTTATGTGTGTTTTGAGCATTTAAAAATAATCAGAAACATTTAAAGGAATTTAATTTTTTTTAGGAATTATTACAACTCAATTATTCTTTTAATAAGTTACTAACTCAGCAAGAAAGTTCTTTTTTATTTAAATTATATATTTATGACTCACAGTTTGAATTTGTAAAAATTAAATTTCCAATCTTAGAATTCTAAAATTTATATTTTATTACTAAATGTAATTTTCATTTTAGGTAGAGGTACTAACACCCATGCTTACATGCACAGTGTTCAAGCTGGTCATCATGTTTTTCTAAATTTACAGACTCTATGCTTTTATTGCATTCCTGATAATTATGAAATCATTGATTCATCTTTAGATGATATAACAGTAAGTTATAATGGTTAACTTGTAAAATTATGATAATTTTACTCAAAATGAAATGTCACATGATATTGTTTTTCTGAAGGAATAAAAAAGTGAGCTATTTTATTTTGTACTTATTTAAAGTGATAGAAATTAATATTTTTCTATGTAATAGAAGGATTTTTTTTTAAATTAACCTAAAAAAATTATATTAATTTTTTTATATATTATGTGTGCGTAGAAAAGATTTTTTTTAATTTTTAAATATTTTTTTTGTTACTATAACACCGTGAAAAAATATTTATAGATAATCTTCTTTGGAAAAAAATTGGTAAAAGACAATGGAACTGTCCAGGTTTGGCGGAATTTTAAATTTTTGTGCCAAACATTCCACAGCGATGTTGCCAACCTGAATTACGTCACTATGCGCAATATCCGGCTACCATTACCAATCATATTATTACTTCGACTTTAAAATCGCACGCATTTTCAAATTTCAAGTATCAAGATTTCAAATATTTCATTATAATGAAGTACTATAGAAGTATTTATAAAATTTAATAACTAGGAAAATTTTTTTATGAAACTTGAATTTTAATATATTGTTCAATTGCGTTCACCTTTAAAAAAACTTCAGTGTAGCGCTACGTACTACAGTGTCAACCGGGCAATAAAGCTAAATTTCTAATGTTCACAAATTTCACTTTTATTTAAACTTGAATTTTAATGTACTGGATAATTGTGCCCACATTAAAAAAAATTTTGTACTGCACTATCTAACATTAACATGAAGCATACATTTTTATAAAAATTAGAGCTTCTAAATTTAAATGAAATTGTAATGAAAAACTCGTCTAATCTTCACTGCTTTCGCATTTATCGTATGTGGCCGACAAATATTCAGTTTTTATAGTATCCCAAATATCCTCAACAGTGTTTTCTTGATGGTTTCGCCTCCATACCTACTCTGTGAGGTAGGAGTCAAATTAATCAACATAAATATATGTAAATTCAATAAATCAAACATAACTCAATATATCATAAATAATTATTAATATCTTTCACAATTCACAACATACTAATTCTAAAAATCAAGTATCAAAACTTAATGCTTCTAGATTATTCTTTAAGTGTTTCAAGTGTTGCACACAAAACGCGTATGTCATACATGCATAATCGGAACGGTTAAGCCAATTTGGCACACTTTATCGCACGCTTGGCTCATTTTACCCTTCATAGTTCTCTACTCTTTAGTGAACAATGCTTAAAATGATAAAACTTTGCATTACATTTATATATAAAAAATACAATAGTAAAAAAAAATTGTTGTTTGAAGTTGCATTAATTAAATGTTATTGATTTCAGAGTAACTGCTTAATAAATGCTAAAAGTTTTCTAATTTATGTAATAAAATTATTCTGAATATATTATTTGGAGACAATAATAAATGAAAACAAACACTATTCAAATAATAATCTATCTTTTCATTCATTTAATAACATAAATTACAGTAATAAAAGGTAGTCATTTTAGTGTAACATTTTCAATATTTTAAATCAAATCTTTACTTAATGAATATGCTTAAAAAAGCATTGCAAGTTAAAATATAAATATTTTATTATATTTAATTAACATACAGTTTTAATTTTTTGTGATTTGAATTATATATAAAAAGAACATTAAATGTAGATAATTATAAGAAAATTATAAAATTTATTTTTCAATTCTAAAATTCATAAAAAAAAAATATTTGTAATTTATGTTTAAAAATCTTCTATTAAACTTTAAGGTTTTATAGAACCTTATTTTACTTTTTAATTAAAATATTGAGTTTTTGAAAATAATAACTTAAATCTTTTATTTATTTCTATTCTTTAAAAGTTATATTCATACTTCGTTTTATTATTTGAATTAACTTATTATGAAGTTCAATGAATTCATGCCAAAATTGATTTTTCTAACTTTCTTTTATTTTCTCATTGTTTTTAGTATGTATTAAAGCCAACATTTACTGAAAAAGAAATTGCAAATTTAGATTTGAATGACAAATTATCCCGTGCTTACAATGGTACAACATATATGCCAGGTAATATGTTTATTGATTTAATTAAAATTTAATATTTATTCTCTGATATCAAAATATTTAGCCTGAGTTATTAATTATTGTTTGTAAATCCACATTATTAATACATTTTTTAAATATTAAGGTACCACTTAAAGTAATATGATGGTATGTAATCTTGGATTTTTAATAAGTTTTATTAATTTCCCTATAATAGATGTTTAAGCAGTATAATAAAGAGTGTAATACAACTCCTTTGAATGTATTACATTTCATTAATATGCTAGACAATCTAAACCGACAAATAGCAAGGATACTGCTATTTGTTGGTATTAAAAGCAAAGAAATCAAAAACTTATAAATGTTGTATGAGCTGATACCTACTGTCTCCTATGACTTATCAGATTTTGGTGATGAATCAATAATCATACTATTTTAGATAACAATCTACATATATTTTTGAGTAACTCTTAACTTTACCTGCCTTTTTTGCTCATTCTGAAATAGACATAGCTGCTTTATGGTCTTAGTTTGAATTCTAAATGCTTTTGAATTCCAGTGGATCCCTTGCATTGCAGTATAACAGCTATCTAGACTACTAGATGAAATAAAAATTTAATTTCTTGAATTTCTTTTTTTAATTTTAAAAGTAGCTAATATTTAATTTAGAGAGTAACAGCTGTTTATTATCATTAGTATTCCATTCTGTACTAATAAAAATATTCAAGAGTTTTTCAAACATAACAATGAAATATAACATCTTGCTTTGTTTTATCAAGTCCTATGATTTAGATGAGATTATGATATTTTGGATATGTAAAATTCAAGCTTTATTATTTTTCATCACCATTTGCATTTTGAAATTAGATACTACCCTCAAAGAAGACAATCTATCATTTCCTTTAATTATTGTGCATAATTTCTTGTGAACAATCTGCTATTCAATAAAAATGTTTGGCAGTCTCCTATTAATAAATATTTTTCATTATTTCACTAGTGTTCGTATTGTTTGGTTACCTATTTATGTATTGTTTTATTTTTATTCAATATTTTAAATGTGATCTAGTACAATATGAATAACTATTTATTTTTGTTTGGTCATTAAATGTGTTTTACAATAAATTTCTCACTTATATAAAATACATGTTTAATATTATTAAATTAAAAAAATCACTTTCCTTATTTTCAATAATTTTGTATTCTGGAAAAATTATGTGAATTTTGTCATTTTAGGTATTGTTGGATTGAATAATATCAAAGCCAATGATTATTGCAATGTTATTCTTCAGGTAAAAAGTAGTTTTCTTAACTGAAATTTCAATGCTAAAATTAGTTAGACCTTTTTAATTTCTAATGTATACATGCTTCATCAATGAAAAGAAATATATTATGTTTTGTGGAAACTAACCTATATGCTATTGTATTATTAAATATATCTTAATTGTAAAATTTAACTTTCTATTTTTGCTTTTAGTTTTACACAGAATATTAAATTTTTTGAAATTTTTTTAAAACAAAATATTCCTACTTTCATAGAAAACATTTTATTATTACTTGTATATTGTATGTAAGAATACTAAATGTGCTTCCCATAAATTTGCATATTAATTGTGATAATAAAAAAAAGTTATGGAAATATATATTAAGATTTATTCTAATACTTTATTAATCTTATGAGCATATATAATTGTATTTTAAGTTTTATTTTCAACAAATAAATAAATTTCCAAACTTTCCTAATGTTTTTATGATTATTATTGTTATTTAATTTTTCATCTTCATTCTTCCCAATTTCATAACATATCGATGATAATATGATTGAACTACTTTTAAAATGTAATTCATAAACATTACTGTATGTAAAAATCAATATTCTAATGAAACATTACTTTCATTGATTAAAATGTTACTAGTGGCATGGATTATAGTATGAATGCTTGTTGTAATACGTTAATCTATTCAGGCAATGCAGCTCTCATTTCAATTTAGGTACTTTATATTTATATATTTGATTGCAGTTAACTAAAGTAGTTTTAAAAGACTTAAAAAGATTTTTAAAAGATTTTTGAGGAATCAAAATCTAAATTTACTGTAAAGATTTAAATTTCTGTCTGAAATTTCAAAATTAGTTAAATTGATAAATTCTAAAAAAAATTATTTGTGTGAAATATATTTTTATTTTATTCTTTTAATCAGTAAATTGTAAGCACTGCTCTGTTTTCTAAATATTTTAGTTATATTTATAAGTAAAGCATCATTTATAGGCATTATCACATGTACCACCACTGAGGAATTTTTTCTTGCGAGAAGAAAACTATGCTTCTATCAAGAGACCTCCAGGTGATACAATGTTCCTTTTGGTTCAAAGATTTGGTGAGCTGCTACGGAAACTGTGGAATCCAAGAAATTTCAAAGCCCATGTGAGTCCTCATGAGATGTTGCAGGCTGTGGTTCTGTGCAGTAAAAAGAAATTTCAAATCACTGAACAAGGTAAGTGTAATTATTATGCACCATTTTTAGTTGGTAAGGCATGCATCTGTGACAACACTACTCAATACTTAAAGTTTGAAAGCCAGCAGTGAAAACACGTTGAATGTTAACGTGCCAACAATCTGAATGAGCAGCATTGTACTCGTTGATGACATCTGTGTTGTCTGAATGTTTTTCACGTCTTCATTTCTTATATTAATAAATATGTTGTTAAGTTGTAACTAACTCGTTTATGTAACATACATGCAACCACACATCTTTCGAAAGCACTATCATTTTGGTTAAGAACTAAAATGAATGGACGTCTGTTCTTTTGTAATAGATTCTGATTCCATATGAACATCATTTACTGAGTGTAAATGGTATCTTTCTAAAAGTGGTATCTTTCTCAGCTCTGCATTTATAATTCTATGCACCAAATGATTTCTTATTTGTTTCCATCTTATCAAAATTTCACATTAATATTTGAGTTTAAAAATTAAATAAATATTTGATATTTAATTTTTATTTTAAAATAAACCATAACATCTGCTAAATATGAAATGAAGATGGAAAGTAAAAAAATCAAGCTAATAAAAAACTAAAAAAAATTATTTTTAAATATGATAACATTTTTGAGTAGTTGGTGAAAAAATGGCATCTTTCTAACAAATAATAAAGGAAAAGTTTGATTGTGTAATAAATCAAACTTAAATGCTTGCCAAAGGCTCTATGTACAGTGACCACCTAACATTTCTCATCTCAACTTATTTGTACATTACTGAAAATAAAACAAATATTAACTTATAGTGAATATTAATCACATAATAATACTCCTTTAAAGTTCCCTCAGCTCATTCAACAGCTTTAAAAGAAATTGTATATAGTTCAGTTGGAAAAGTGGATTAGCGCACCCCATAATGCCAGCCTAGCTGGCACAAGACAATAACAAAAATGTTGTAATTTCCCTGTATCTATCTTTCTTTTAAATATCACTCTGTACTGCTGCACTTTTATAATTGAGCTATTGTGAATTTTGTAATTGACTGAATTAATCAGAGGCTTCCAGTCAGAACTTTGAATCTTAAATGCTTGAAAGTCAAGTATGAATGAATTATTCATTGAACAAAAGTTACAGTAGTACATGAAAGAAACGAGTAAAGACAATTTTCAAAAAGTAAATCTTATGATTTCAATGGAGTGTTTAACTAACCTACCCTCATATGACATTGTTTTGAAGTTCAATATAAATACTATTCGTACATTTTGTAGAAATAGCCATTAAAAATATCCCTAAGTTTTAAATTCAAATATGTAGTTTTTTTTAGGCAGATTTATATTTTTTTCCATTCCAATCCCATCTTATGCTTGGGTGTTTGTCTTGACTCATAATCCTCTTTAAATTGTATATTTCTATCTAGTTAGGCGCTGCTGGTAGTTGAATGGTTAATGCTCTTGCCTTCAGTTCAACTGTTCATAGGTTTGAATGCAGCCTTGGACTTGGATGTTCATAGTGATTTGAAATCCATTTAAAACCATAGGTCTCAGTGTAATTAACCCTCATGCAAGAAATGACCATTAAGTGACAAACAAACCAAAGCTGGTCTAATTAGTTCTTGTGAGCAGGAAAAAAAATCATCATTGAGCTAAAAGAAAATAAACTAGATTTTCTTCTGAATTCTTGAGGGATTACAATGTATATCAAACACGTTACTGGAAAATTTCATAGGCAGAAAATGCAAAATATATTTTTATGCATTTACAATCCACACAATAGAATTTACACTAGATGTAAATGCATATTTTTAAAAATTATGCATTTACATCTAGTAAGAATTCTATTGTGTGGATTAAAACCAAGCATAAATTACCAATGTACACAACTCTATTTCTAGCTCAAAGATAAAATTTCATCCATTAATTAGGAGAACAAGACTCGAGATCAAATGTAAGATTCCTCATAAGGGTATGGGCGAAGCCTCAGAAGCCAACTTAATATTAAAAATCTAATATATAAGCTTCTTGGACAGCTTTTTATGTGTCTTTGGTCTTTCTCTACAAATACATGCTTAAACACACCAAGATATTTAATTGGGGAGTATAATCACTTAGTAAATTGTATAAATGTTAAGAATTTGGACTTTGACTATAAACCCTTGCAACCTCCTCAACCACAAAAGAGAAAGGAAATCCTCTATACATCTTCAAATTTTCGTCCATGCAAATCTTACTTTCCTTGTTTAACTCCTGTCATGAAAATGAAAACTTGACATTTGTGTTCATTGATACTTATTGTAAAATGACAAATTTTCCCTCAAAGAGAAAGCTAATGCATTCCTCCATCATACCCTCGGTAAAATTTGTGAGGAAAAAAGTAGCATTTTCTTGTATGCATTTTAAATAAAATAATAAAATTGATTAAATAAAGATAAATAGTGTTAAGTAAAATAAGTGCATACTTCACAAATGTATTTTTTCCCAGCGATAGTAAGGTCTGTTGAAAATTTTCTTCCCCAACTACTCCATCGATACAAGGAAGGAATGTGGAAATGATACATTACACATCCCTTTCTAGGCACATGAAAAATTACTATTATTTGGTACTAGGTGCACAAAAGTTTGAGTAATGCACAATATCTGTGTGCATAGTCAATATAAGTATAGTATTACCTAGATTAAATTTGCACACAGCATTATTGTAATTTCATGTAAAACTCAAATTTCTTTGTGTAACACTGTACCTAACACTTGATGGATAGGTGGCATGGTATTTTTAGGAGGAAATTGAGAAAAAGGTAGGGGGCAGATATGTTGTAATCTCTGTGCTGTGTAACATTCAAGGTATTTTTCCCCATAATTGTGCACTCCTTGTATTAGAAAAAGAGCTTTGTGTGGTCTGTGCCCCTTACTTGTTTAACACCTGCCTGGCGAAGAAACACTTGCACGCCTGCTTTTGCTGTATATTCTGCACTTGAAGTGATAGTAATGATTTACATTTCTTAAGTTTTCAAATTTTCCTAAATGATTAATTATCTTTTTTTGTATACTTTTATAAATTCTAATTAATATTCAAATTTTGTTTCTGTATTTTAAAAGATTAGAAATATTTTTTTATTATTTCTTTTATTGACTTTAATTTTAAACACAAAAACAATCATGTATATATTTTATGATTAAGTTACATTTGACAAATTGAGTTTTCAAAAGTTAATATTCCATTTATCTATTTTATCATTGCTTTAAATCTAGAATTATATGTAATTAAATTATTGCAGAAATTATATAATAGTATCGTTTGCTTTATTTTTCCTAATAAAAAGAATTACTTCTTAATTCATATTCTGATTCCTTTAATTTTATAAATTTTTGTATGTAATTGTTTTTCAAATTTTGTTAGAACACATGAATTAAACAAAAAAAATCTTTTTAAGGTGATCCAATTGCTTTTCTATCCTGGTTTCTTAACAGTTTGCATGCTGCATTAAATGGGACAAAGAAAAGAAATAGCAGTATTGTATATTCAACTTTCCAAGGTTCTTTAAGAATTTATACACGTACTTTACTTCCAATAGATGCTGTAAGTGTTTTGTTCAATTTCTCATTATAGAGAACATTTTTACTATGTCACAGCTGTTATAATATTATTTAAGTACTTATTCATATGTCTGATAACCTATTAACAATGTTTATATAAAAATGAATTTTTAAACTGACATTTAAAAAACTATGATTCTGATATTAATCATTGTCAGAATCACAATTTTTCAGTATATTGTATTTATTATATTCTATTTTTTGTAAAATAATTAAGTGTGTATATATTTTCATATATTGTGTGTATGCATGTAACTTTAAAATTCATCTTACCTATAATTTGTATACATTTTTAATGTTTTCTAATAATGTTGCCAAATGAAAAAATGGTTATATTTGTTATGTCCTAAAATACTTTTAGGGGAAAAGTATGTCTGCAAAAAAGTACTTGGTTATTCACTGTCATTCAATAATTTCACAAAAAATTTATATTTTATAGTAATAATATAATGTAATTTCCATTATTTAAAATTTTATTTTTGATACTAACATTGTTATGCTCTGAAAATACTGAGTTTTAGAAAGCCTCATCTGAATTATTATAATACAAACTTTATCTTAATAAAATGCATAATATTAAAAACATAAATTCAAAGTGTTAAAGATTAATGTATCAATGCAGTATTAAAGATAGTGAGAAAATATAGCATTAGGAATCAGTATTTCTGAAATGTTAATATGACAAATTGATTTAAAATGTAAAAAATGAAAGAGTTATCAGATTTCTTGATTAATGAAAAAAATATATTTAAAAAACAGACTTTAAACTAAATATAAAATAAAATTCTAGATTATTCAAATTTTATTTCAGAAAATAATTCATATATTCATCTTTTGAATGTAAGACAAACTCCAGCATATTTTATATAGTACAATAGCCATAATTAATTATATTACATTTAATTATAATTATACATGCATATAGTACAAATATTTTAATTTTTTGTAATTTTTATAGTAAATAAAATATTAATGGGATAATATGAATTTATTTGATTTGCTTGATTTTGCATTACCTGTATTCTTAACTATATACAGGTAATGCAAAATCAAGCAAATCAAATAAAATCATATTACCAGTAATACACAAGATTTGAAAGTTTTTTTATACACCAGTTAGAATGCAATAATTATATTGCAGTATATAAAATATTTATCTAAATGATATCTGATTTAGGTACCATAGAAAGTGTTTTCTTGTTTTAAAAAACAAACATGTGATTATATATTTTTAATTTGGAAAAGCATGAGTAAAACTGTTTCACTGATTATAGGCAAAATTCTACTTTCCTTTAGACTGAAGAAGAAAAGCAACAGTTGATGTTGAATGAAGATTATCAAGGTATGTATTTGTTAAACAATGCATTGGTCTTTGTGTTGAAGTATGTATATAGAAGTTATTAAAATAAATGAAAGTTTTTCTATTTCAAAAATCATGTTTATAATTTTAATGTAGGTTTTCATGTGATCTAATTTAATTTAATTTTTAAATCTTCACTACATAATGTTATGGCAAATATATTAATTTTTGCATTGTATTGATCAATAGCAGTTCATTTCTCAGTAAAAATTATAAAAGAAAAATATTTTTATTTCGACATTTTGCTGAACTGGCACCTGAATTGTTAGTGCTCTGGTCTTTAATTCAACTGGGTTCAAACCTCACTTTAGGCTTGGAAGTTGTTAGTAATTCAGAATCCACTTGAATTTGTAGGTCTCAATCTAATTATCCCTCATGTGCAAATAATAATCAATAAGCATCAAAAAACTAAACTCTCTTCTCCTTCCTAAACCTGTTGCAGAATATTTAAGCCTATTTGGATTATGGATGACATTTTTGATGGTTGTAGTTATGATATTCTTAACATCTAATTACTAATACTGAATTCTTATATTATGAGTATTATTTTCCTGCAATCTTATGTCATTATTAACATGTGCTCGTAATTTAAAGCTTGCAACAAGTTAAAAGATCTATTCATTAATTTACATTTTGTAATTAATTTTATACTCATTATTTTACTCATTTTTTCCTTATGTTATATCACTGATTCACATATGTATTATACTTTTGAAATTTCCTCTTATATTAAATATTTATATTGTTTGTTAATTTTATATTATTGAAATATTTTGATTTAAAGCCCCTACTTCCATGCTTATTAATCTTTAAATAACTATTGGGAAATGTGTTAATTTGTGCATTTTGTTTATTACAATTTTGTTTTATAAGTTATTCATGAATGTGAATTTCTTTTTTCTTCCTATTAGTAATAAATATAATTTTTTTTCAATGAATCATGAAATTTAACTTTTTAAGATCCTCAATTACTTAAAACGATAGCATTAAATATAAAATTAAAATTAGCATACTTTTTAATTACTAATACAAATTAATAACTAATACATTTTATTTCAAACACTACTCATTCTTGGTCTAAGTTATTGTTATTCGATATCTTTTATATTATTTTAATACTGTACCATGTTTTTTAAAACAAATTACACTTGAATAGTTAAATGTTTTCAATTTGTAATATTAATATAGTTGTATTTCTATCAATTTCTGATTTTTTTATTCTACTACATAGTATTAAATAAAATTAAGAAAATAATTATTTTCTTATATATATAAAATTTTTTCTCTTAATACATTTTTTGAAAATATCTCCAACAGGCTACAGAATCATGAACAATGAAATTTTAAGTATATATTTTTGAATATTTTGTGATTAAATGCTGTATTTACAAAATATTATGAATTGTTTTTATTTTGGCTTTAAAATTAAATACTATTAAAATTATAAGAAACTACTAACATTATTCTAATATTTTAAAACATTATTATTAATGTCATAGTATTAAATGCTTGCTATTACTTTAATTTATTACACTATTTTATGTTATATCCCTTAAAAGACTTTCATATAAATTAATTTGTTTCTTTTTATAACTTTCAGAAAAAGTGGAAGATACCACTTTCCTTTATTTAACCCTTGATTTACCACCTCCTCCATTGTTTAAAGATGAACTGACTGAGAATATTATTCCACAAGTTCCACTTTTCAATATACTTGCAAAATTCAATGGGACTAATGAAAAAGAATATAAAACATACAAAGACTCTAAAATGAAAAGATTTGAAGTTACTAGATTACCACCATATTTGATATTATTTATAAAGGTAAATTCAGACTAATTTTTTTATATAATGCTGATTTCAATTACTTTAAAATATATTTTTAAAAATAACATAAAAGATAATGTTTTAAAATTTGAAGACCTCCAAGTGTAAGATTAGAATTTATCATGTTTTTTCTTACAAATATATCATATTTAGTTCATTTATTATCAATGACAAAATAAAACAAAATTTCTGTTGCTTCTAATGAATAAGTCATATGAATATTATTTGATTGATAAAGAGATTGCTGATATTATATAAAATAATTTTTTACCTCTTTTGCATTATAGAAATAATATAAAGAATCCATACATGTCTATACAGATCTACTTTTAACTACATTAGTATACAGATACTAATGTAGTTAAAAGTAGAATTGCTTAAAAAACATAAAAATTTTAAAATAATTCTGTATTTACTTGTATTTGTGTTAATTCTATCAATTAATTTATTGAACAATCATTACTTTATTATATTGTCATTACTTTATTATACATGTCATGTACATGCTTACGACTGTAAAGTTTGTAAATCTGAGTGAATGCTCAAACCTAGATGTACTGCTATAAAATATTAGCAAATGTTGGCTGAGTCATATGAATATACCAAAATAAAGTGACTTTTAACTTATATACACCACTGGCCATTAAAATTGCTACACCAGGAAAGCGGCACACCACACACGTGAAATTTGCATGACAAGAAGAACTTGCTGTGGTATGCAAATGATTAGATTTTCAGCGCATTCATACAAAACAGGCGACAATAGCGACATCTGCAATGTGTATAAAACCAGAGATTTGACAGCACTTTTCTCTTACTCAATTTCCGTTTCAACATTGTTTTCGGCAAAGAAAGTTGTTGTAATGCCTCGTGTAAGAAAAAGAAATGCCTATCACCATGTGTCTGACTTTGATCAAGGAAGGATTATAGCCTACTGGGATTGCGGTTTATCGTACTGCAATATTACTGCTCACGTTGGTCAGACCCCATGACTGTTAGCAGAATATGGAATCGATGGGTTCAGGACAATCATACGGAACATCATGCACCCATCACTAACAGCAGAGAAGACAGACATCTTATCCACATGGTCACAAAGGATCGTACAGCCATGTCACGAACCCTGAGTCGAGAAATGGAGTCATTTTCAAGGCAACAAATTTCTGCTCGAACAGTTCGACGACGATTGCAGCAGCATGGATTGTCTGCATGGCAACCATGACTTTGGCTACCATTGACGCTGCGTCACAGACAGGAGCGTCTTCAATGGTGTGATCAACAACGAACCTGGACGCGGGAATGGCATCACGTCATCTTTACAGATGAATCTCGGTTCTGTATACAGGACCATGATGGCTGCATCCGTGTTTGGAGGCATCGTGGAGAACGCACATTGCCAGCTTGCATTGTACATCGCCATACTGGCCCATCTGCTGGAGTGATGGTATAGGTTGCCATTGGATACACGTCTCGATCACCTCTTGTTCACATTACCAGCACTTTGAACAGCAACTGTTACATTTTCGGTGTGTTAAGGCCCGTGGCTCTGCCCTATCTTCAATGCCTCCCTAATGTTTTGTTTCAACAGGATAATGTAGGATTGCATGTTGCCTGTACTGTTCTGAACTTCCTTGATACAGAACAGGTTCGCCTGTTACCCTGGCCAGCATGTTCTCTTGATCTGTCACCAATTGAGAACGTGTGGTCAATGGTTGCCGAGCGACTGGCATGCCATCACTCACCATCCACTACTGTGATGAACTGTGACATAGTGTTGAAGCTGCATGGACTGAGATCCCCGTACCTGCCATACAATCTCTGTTTGACTCCATGCCTAGGCGGATAAATAGATAAATGCTGTTATTGCAGCCAGAGGTGGCTGCTCTGGGTACTGATTTCTCAAAATCTATATATCCTAATTTCCTGTAAATCTAATCACTTGTTCTTTCCACTATAATGTATGTGTCCAATAAGTATCTTTCGTTTATTTGCGTTCCTTCTTGGTGTATCAATTTTAATGGCCAGTAGTGTACAAGACATTAATATATATTTAAACGAGGATATGCTAATTGAGCATATGTAATAACTTCTACTATATATTAATTACTATTTAATTTAGTTGAGTAAAATGGAAAGAATTCACCATCAGTGTCTGTACATTATTCTTTCTCTGTTAAGTTGATAATTTCTTTTATTTAATTTAAAAAACAATTGAAACTCATATCTTGAAACATATCTAACAAAGCCTAATTCAAAAAATAACAGTAAATTCCTTACAATTAAATTGTACTATTATTGCAATACATGTTGTATAAAGTTTTAATTAAACTAAGTTTTTATTCTGACTAAAAATGGGTGTAATGACTAAAAATATGATTTATTAATGTTATGCAGTAAGGTAGAAAATGGTTGCAAACAAATTTGCCTAAAAGTTTAAAGCCGAGCTGGCAGCCGAATGGTTAGCGCTCTTGCCTTCGGTTCAACAGTTCGTGGGTTCGAATCCCACCTTGGGCATGGATGTTTGTAGTGGTTCGGAATCCACTTTAAGCCGTAAGTCCCGGTCTAATTAGCCCTCGTGTGCAAAAAATGACCGTTGAGCGACAAACAAACAAACAAAAGCCTAAAAGTTTAGCATAGGTAAAATATAAATGTCAGCAACATTTATCAAAATAATCTTTGTGTAACACATTTTTTACTGCTTTATCTTTACTGCCCTCTAATAAGATATGAATCAACTGTGCTAATGTATATAGTGAGCTCTTATACTGTTGGCAAGGCTATTGACCAGCGATTGTACAGTAATTTCTATTCTTTCAAAGTTGTCGATTTCAAGCTTTCTAATGATCGTATGTAATATCTGGAACTGTACATAATTTGAAGATCACCATATGCAACATTTGTGGCAAATAAATGATTTTAGCTTATTAATGTTCAGCTTTTCAATTATTCACAGCTCTCAATTCCATTTCATCATGTAGCGGTCTTGGTTGTTATTTTAATTGCAATATGTGTGATTAAAGTTATTTTTTAAGCAATAGAATTCCATATTCAAATTTGGTTGTTGCAGAAACTTTTACTATTATTTTTATTTATTGCAAAATAATTGTAACTTTAATTTTGATCACAAAAGTAGATTTTAATAAAAGAGAAAAGGGTAATTTAACAAATTCTGTTAGCTATTTTGTATAGAATTTATTTGTTAAAACTGAAATCTTAACAGCATAAAAATTAAGCTGAATTTTAAATAAGTTATGACTTTTCCTAAGGTTATCTAGTTTTACTTATGTATATTCATTTATTGAATTATAATTAAGTGGAATTAAACTAATAATCATTGAAAAATCTGTTTTATTGAGCTTTATGTGTTATTTGTACTTAATGTATTTTATTGAGTGTAAAAACTATCAATAAATATTTCTTAAAAAATTTATCTTTTCAGAGGTTTACAAAGAATACATTTTTTATTGAAAAAAACAATACCATTGTAAATTTTCCTATCAAGTAAGTGAGGAAATATATTGTTCTATTTGATGTTAATAAATGATTTATATTTTGTATTTGTATAAAAAAATTTTTATGAAATATTTGGAGTATTTTTCCAAAATAATTTCTAATATATAATACCAACTAAATATAAAATACTATCAACAACTCATTTAAATAGAAAATTGACCTTTGTATATTGAGTATCAGAATTGAAATTAATTTTACTCGATAGTATCAAGCTCCTAATAGTGCTTCAATATGAATCATTCAAATTTCTAAGTGCTCTTCATACCGAGATCAATTTTTAATGTTTTGTTTTAATTTCTTTATTTCTGTTTTTTAGAAGGTAAGACATTTCCATATACTAATCCTATAATTTAGAAAAAAAGAAAAAAAAAACGAAATGTCAAATACTTATTAAAACAAGCGATTCGAAACCAACGACAGGCTTATTATAAAGAAAAAGCAGTTAATGCTTGTTGGGAGAGCCTCTTGACCTCTTGCATCCCCAGGGATCTACCTAGAGCTATGGGGGTGTCCTGCTTCAGGCTTCTCATTGGGCATGATTATCTGCAGGGACACCTGCACCACATTAAACTTGTGGACTCACCTGACTGCATTTTGTGCAATGAACATTTGGACATGAATGGCGAGCACCTTTGGATGTGTTCTGCCCTCCAAGAGGCCCGCGATTCTTCAACTCTCTCCTCTCCTGGAGAAGCTTCATTTCTCTATTGGACTGCATGACTTATGATGCTCGAGAGAGCTTATATAAGGACGTAATTAAAAAAAAAATTAACCTCTAATATTAGTCGTTTTCTTTGTTCTGTAAGTTATATTAGAATACAAAGTTTTCTGTTTTATCATTAAATATTTTACTGGTGATTTTAGAAGAATTTGTTTTACACAACATAACCTTATAAATTTAAATTATTATTTGCAATAATAAATTGCATCGTAATTTAATTCAGTCACATGAAATCTTATAATGAACTGTAACATTGTGTTCTTATTTTTAATAATTTATTAGAATCAACATTTTATATTTTTCAAAAAGATTAAATTTTGAATACTAAATTTCTAGGGAAAAATAAACAATCAATACAGAAACTTATAATATTTTGCTTGAAATATCTTTAACATAAATATTTATAAAATATGTTACTTAAATATTACAAAAGAAGAAAATACTAGAAATGCATATCAGCTTATTTTTGTTTGAATTTTTTAATATATTTCGAGTGCCTTTTTTTTTAAATCACAATAATCACATATAATTATTTATTTGTTAAAATCCTTATTTTTATTATTTCAAGCTGAATATAATACTTTAGTCATATTCATTTAACAATAATTTATCCTATCAAATTTTGCCTTAACCTATATTTTTATAACTTTTATGTGATTTTATTAATAATTGTAAATTTCAAAATTATTTAATTCATTTTGATCTATGATGTCACTGTCAAATTCTTTCATATTTATGCTTTCTTTTTAGGAATGTTGACTTTACTGAAATATTCCAACCAGATTTACGAGATAAAAGCCCTAAAGCTATATATGATTTGATAGCAAATATTGTGCATGATGGAGAGCCAGGATCTGGAAAAGGAACATATCGCACTCATATACTACATAGGGTAAATGCCGCTGAGTATAAAATAATAATTGTACTGTTATATTTTTTATTGATTTTGAACAAGCTTCTGTTTATATATATATATAATCTTTATCTTTTTACATAACATTTCAGTTTAACTTGTAATAAATTTTGGAGTTTTGAAAGAATTAGTTCATGTAGTTTCTTTTATACCTTTATATAGTTCATTCACATAAATTTAGTGCTATTTTTAAAAATCAAAACCACAAAAAGGAATTTTAATACAAGTAAAGGTTTAAAAAGAACATTATTAAATTTTTATTACCCTATTACCAGTCTTAATTCTATTGTCTTCATGTATTTAATATGCTACTAATGCTTGTTGGTTTTAAGTTAATTAGTCACTGTGAATAAAAGTTAAAAATCTGGAGTTATAAAATAGAATCAAATGAATTCGTAAATGTAAAATTTTCTATTTCTGTATTTTTAATTTGTTATAATATGTATGAAACAAACTGAAGCTGTTTATAATGCTTTAGTAGAATATTTTTGCTTATTTTTTAATTATGTATGATCTTGCAGAATCACTAATTAGGTTCAGTATTTACAGTTTCTGTTTTTTTTTCTCCTTCCCTATTAACTCATTTCAACGAATTGATTATTTGGTAAAAAAAAAATTTTTATATGCATGTTTTGTGTTGCTTACAAATGAATTATTTTCATTTACATATTGCTGTGTTAACATCCATGGAAATTCAAGCAATTTGATTCACAAAAAATTTGTAATATTGTTTTCCTTTCATTTAAGACAGAATAATTGGTATTATCATTTAAATATTATTTCTGGCACAAACTGGCCATTAAATTTGATAAATGTTCCCTTTATTTCAGTGTTGTCAGCTTGCAATAAAAATTTCATCATTATGAAAGAAAACATTTCTTTGCATTATATTTAGTTGAAAATAATGGTGTATTTTTTGTTTGTTAATCACAAAAATTCATTTAAAATATCTTTCTATGCTTAAAATCCATTATATTAATCACATCCATGCTGTAAAATATAGAAAACTATTTTTGAAATTTAAAAAAATGAATATTTTTATCCATTGATGTAAATTTTATACATTACATTTTGGGTGAAAATACATGTGTGTGTCCACAATTTTTGATTATATATATTATTTTTATGGTTTGCTTTCCTGAAATAATTAATGATTTCAAAACCCAAAAGTTTTTACTCAGTTCAGATATTATTTCTAAAATATTGAATCTTCTATTTTTGTTTTTGTAATATTAAATAGATTAAATTTATTGCATCCTTTGAAATATTTCCCAATTTACATTTTATAAATATTCTGCATTTTTTAAAATTCTTGTTAAACAAAATTATATGTGTTCTACATATAACTGAATAACAATGAGACAGATCATGTATTTTATTAAGATATATATATATATATATATATATATATATATATATATATATATATATATATAATATAAATGGTATATATATTATTTCATTAATAATTGATACAGAACACTGATATTTTGCATCAGTTCTTTGAAGTAATAAGATTCTTTGAAAGATTTGTTGGAAATAGTACTACTTTTCCTCTGGAAACAAGCATTATGGAAAAATAAATAAATCAGAACTTTTTAGAAAGTTTTTGAACACCTCAATAAGTATATTATCTTTCCCTAAGAACCAGCTTGCATATAATTAAAATTTTCTGTGAAATGTAATTTATACTTACAGTAATAATTGAGATAAAGGGGAAAACTTATTAAGTAATATTTTCTTCTTAAAAGATATCCCAATAGCTTCTAGTTTTAATTATCCTTATTACAGATAAGTTTATTTTTATATTAAAAATAGTTTGGAATTTATCATGATATAAATTAATGCATGTATTATATATAAAAATGCAAAGTAATAAATACTATTAGAATACCTTTTTCACTATTAAATCATTGCTAAAAATGTACTTATGATATAAATATTTTGTGTGTAGTTAAATAGAATTAACCATAGATTTCAAAAGTACATTTACAATTTGTTTTCAAATTATCTTTTATATTTCTTTTCAACAGGGCTCTGGAAAGTGGTACGAAATGCAAGATCTTCATGTTACAGAGATACTTCCACCAATGATAACACTGTCAGAAGCTTATATACAGGTATAAAAACATTCTGTTGCCTATTAAAAGATATCAACTTTAAAGTTAAATTTTCAGTTGATACCTTCTAATAGCATATTGCAGAAGTTGTAAGCATTTATTTTATAAATTTCATTCAAAATACCACCATTTTATACTTTGAAATTATATATATATATATATATATATATATATATATATATATATATATATATATATATATAATTTCCATTTCTGTAGCAATTTTGATATTATACAAAAAACTGACTCTGATTTTGTGAAACAAAAATATTCCTAAGTATCCCTTTCATTTTAATAAGTCTTGGTTATTATTTTTTATTTTTTTTAAGTTCATTTCTTCGCATGCAAACAAAATAGTTGGATTATTTTTATCTTAAATGTGTTAATTTTGTTGTATTTCTTGTTGAAATTAAATAAAAGAAACAAAAAGACTTTTTTTCAGTGTAGCTATTTATCAATTAGTGCATATAGATCAGAGGATTTAATTTTAAGTTATAGTATGTACTATAAGATTTTTATTTTATAACATGTATTTATTCATGATTATTAATATGAATATATATTAATAAACCTTGAGTTTTTAAAAACTATTTTTTGTTTTAAAAATAATTTAATTTTCATAAGTAAATTTTTCAACTATATAGTCCTGTAAAACATTTGAATATATATCATTTATATACTTGTGTGACTGTCATAATGAATTAAATTAATATTAGATTTATGAAATAAATAAATTTTTACTCGGTTATTATCAATAATTTAACAACATATTAAATCTGGTGCATTAAAATTCAAAAGGTTAAATTTCTGCATCAAGAACCTATCATACATTTGCCTAGTACAACAAAGTTTTACTGTAGATTATACTAAATAAATTCAAATTTTTTTTTTAAATGAAGTTGCTGTCTTACTTTATTTGTATAGCCAATTCAGTTAAATTTAAAAATTCAAAATATCACAGAAGTTACCATTTCTAATTAATAACAGAATAAACTGTTAGATTACATGTAGAAATCTAGGTATCACACAAAGGAGTTATCAAATTTTATAAAACTTAAGTTGTTTAGTTGATAACCTAAGTAATATCCAAAACTTAATTTAAAATGGTTAGAACTAGGAGACTCAATTACTATTTACAACTAAGAATAAAAACTTGAAATTTCTAACTATTATAATTGACTTTTCTTAATATTTTAAGCAAATGAATATAAAATTTTTTAATTCTGTTTTGTTGAAAATCCAATTTTCTTCTCTCTTTAATTAGAATTGAAATTAAGGCATTCCTTTTTATTTTATTTAAATTATAAATTTTAATAAATTAGATGCCTATTTTGTGTGTATAAAGATATTTTATTAATTCACAACGTTTGATAAATAATTGTATTCCAGATATGGGAAAGACGGCCATCAGAAAATGCAACACAAAAGAATGGAAATTAGGCAGAAAACTGTACTATTCATTTGTATATAAATGCATTGTTCATTTCTCAAGGCATATTTTGTTGAACTCAAGGATTAATAAAACTTTTTTCTTTATTTGTAGTGTGTTTTTATCTTTGTAATAATTTGGTTCCTGACCAACATTTCTATTAAAATCTATTTACAAGATAAAAGTAAAACTTGCAATAAGCATTTCATTTTCCTATCTTAAGAATCTGCAACATTTTTATTCCATGAATTTGAATTTCAAAAATAGAATATGGTTTCATTTATACTTCTTTTAACTTATCTAAAAATTACCATTATTTGTATGTCTTTAAATTTCAGATACACTTAGTACATAAGACATAATGATTACTTTGATATATGCTGATGCTTCACAAATTTAGTAAGCATTCATTTGTATAGAAAAGAATTTTCAGATAGTGATATATTTATTTACAAACAGAATTT
Source organism: Latrodectus hesperus (assembly GCA_037975125.1). NCBI lineage: Eukaryota > Metazoa > Arthropoda > Arachnida > Araneae > Theridiidae > Latrodectus > Latrodectus hesperus. The sequence continues at coordinate 110,964,125 of CM075853.1, forward strand.
AGACATTTTTAAGTTGTAGAAAAATTTTGCTCTCTCCATTGATTGGTATTTAGGTAATTTATAGATAAATTGAGATTGTAGACAATAATTATGACTTTACTCTTATAGAAAGTTTTTATAGTAAAAATTTTAGTTTTCTCTAACTCTGATCACATACTATGAAAATATTATTTTCAATACAAGTTAATTAATGATGAAAACATTTCAGTGCTTGACAGGTTTGGAGATGATACATTTTTAAATTTAAACTAGACAAAATAATTTTGAAGTTGATTAAATAATCTATTAGTCTTATCTTTAAGTAAATAATTTATTTTCAAAACAAAATTACATAAATGAATTAGAAATATTATAAATTTGTAAGAATTTAAAAGGGACAACAGATGATGTAATTGAGGTAATGAAACATTTTTCGGAGTATCTTGGAACAAGCTTCTAGAAAATGTACACTATTCAGAATATTTGTAAGTGTAAATATATATTTCACATTTATATTCACTTTTAAATCAATAAAGATGAATTATTTAAAAAAGTGTTAATGCATAACTTAAGATTATTAACACTCAGAATATTTAAATATACAATATATTTAAATTAATTAGGTTTTTATAAAATCATTAATGTGACTCAATTTTTTCGTTTCTTCTGACGCTAAACTTAAAAAAATTCCATGTTATTTTTATGATAAATATATAGTTTAATAAATTTAAATAATCAAGATCATAATATTTTCTTAAACATTTAATTATAAAATTTATCATTACACAATATAAAATTATACTTACATTCTTCAAACACTGATGGGTTTATATTTAAATCAAGTTCAGAAAACTCAAAGCGCTTTAAATAAAATTGATTTGGCAAAACAGATAATAAACTTTATTAAAAATTTAAAAGAATATATTAATACAATATTTAGCTAATAATTGTTTAAGTATAAATAGTAAGGTGCCTGAATTTGACAAATAAAATATTTGATACACATATCTATAAAACAGAAAAAATATATATACATATTTCTTATTTACATGTTACTTGAACAAAAATTCAAAGTGTATATTCATGAATGATTTAGAGCCACATAAACCTCAATATGTAACACCAATAACAATTTATTATTTTCCATTTGGCTAAGATTACACTTTAAAACCTCAAAAATAGAAATATTTTTAACACAGAAATGCTAGAACAAATATTCCAGATTACTGAATTAAGTTAAAGTGAAAACAGTAGAACCCTATTTAATATATGGTGAAATGCTGGTAAACAAAGCACAAATAAAAAAAAATCTCATTCACACAAAACTTGCAGTCATGAGTTCATCTTGCCAATATTATATTCTTCTACAGTACTAGCCCACATATTCTTCTGAAAAATATAGCTCAAAATGATTGCTTTCCTCATGGTGATAAAACATAATGCTTCAGTCAGAAATCTGGTAAAAATGCTTGTGTTTTTTTATCTTTTGTAAATCAAATCTACACATGCTGGGGTGCTGTCATAGCTGGACCAGAATAAGAGCTGGTGTCACCATTTTCAACATTAGGAAGGGAGCCTGTTAATCAACAAAATTTTATTCAATATATTAAAATTTTCATTACAAATATTATTAAATTGGTAGATCCTTAAAAGAATCTACAAATTTCATAACACTGAATACTTTTAAAAGAAAGCATAATTTCTAATATTGTTTGTATTATTTGGTATTTATTTTTTAACGATGTAATTTAAGCTAAATCATTATAAACAAATAAAAACATAAATACAATCAATTAACTTTAAAATTAAGAATACTTTAGCATAGTTTTATAACTAATAAATAGGAAAGATTTCAGTTTCATAACCATTGAATAGTTTTTAAAGTAGTTAATAACTTTGTACAAAATAAGGACTTTCACAAAAAATAAGATCACAATTTAATGCTTTTAACACACCGCTTCATGTAATTCCCTTTAATTAAGCAATATAATTCAATAATGTTTATGTTTTATGATATATTGGAGAGTGTAAAACAAAACTTTCTTCTAAAATTCATTGTCAAAAATAATTCTCATTATAAATGGCATTATTATTTAAAAACTAATTATTTAAAATAGCTTACATCAATACAAGATGAAACAATTTCTTAAATAATTAATCTTTACCTACTAAATATGACTCTTTTGCTATCTTATAATTGTGCTAGAAATTTTCTATTATTAAACAAACAAAAAATCTCACTGTATTCTGTTACAATAAAAAGATCAGATTACTGTAAAAATAATTAATACTGATGCTACTCTTATTTATGCTACTTTCTTATTTAGGTTATGCTACTCTTATTTATTTCAGATATGTTTGCAACAAAATTCTTGTTTCTATTATAAAGACATTTGAGGATAGCACAAAAAATTTAAACTTACCAGTTGTGCTTGTGGGTGCAGTTGATGATATTGTCAGATTAGCTAATGTGTCTGTGGGTAAAGTAGCACTAACAGTTATCACAGGCATTCCAGGTAAACTAAGAGTAGTTGTTAAGGGCTGTACATTCGGTGTATTGTTCAAAGTTGCATCAATATTATCCAGTTTACCTAAAAATATATAAATACATCCACTATGTCAAAAAAAATCTAAAAGAATAAAATGTCAGCAAAGTTTTAAAATTTCTAAAATAGATCAAGATAATTTATGGTTTACTTTATTTGAAAGATTATATTCTAATTAAAATTATATCTAATTAAAATTATATTAAAGAGACTTTTTAAATTAAATATTTGCCAATTTTACATCAGTTTTTCATAGAGCAAGGATGGGCGTTAAAGGAACAACAATGGACCATCAAGATATTTTACAGTGATTGCCAATGCTAGTTTTTATGATCCACACACCTAAAAATATACTTGTGGAACCCTGATCATCATGGACAGTGAATGTGAGACAAAAAAATTAAAAGCAAGTGTGACTGAGAAAAATCTACCCACACATCGCACATTCTCATAACAGTTTCTGAAATCAAAACATATTTATATTTAACATAAGAGACTAATTATTAAACCAGATTTCACAAAATGCTATTTACGTACACTCTGTAATGAATTGAAATCAGCATCTACATTAACAAAATTTGTTTAATGGCATCAGTATCTTCATTTGGCATTGAAATATGATTCTTAGAGGAGAATGAAATTGGAGCACTCACAATTTTTAAAACATTAAGACCAATCTCAAACAGAATCAAGTAATGATGATAGAGTAGCTATTTTGAAATTGGATATTTATATGCAGCATCTGATTCATGTGTAAATAGAATTTCTTTCTATATATAAAACTTCTTTCTTGCTCTTTAAAATTTGTCTGCAATGTAAGCAGTTAGCCCATCATTGTAACTCCATAAATGTGTCTTCAGTGAATTTTCTTTTATAGTATGTTGCTATTAGCATACAGTCATTACCTTTGTGTCAACCAATGGAGAAAATCCAAAATTGACAGTCTGAATTTCAGCTTACTCAATATAAAGGGATAATGTTTTATAGCATGCTGTTTCAGTAGGTCTCATATGCTATCAGGTCTCTTAACATTATTAGTACAGTAATTGCTTTTAGCATTTCCCAATGCTAAAAGTGGATTTATCATGTCAAATATGTCAGCAATAATTTTTGAAATAATAAAGGAGCTATCAGAAAAAATAAGGATTCCTTAGGCTGTGAAAACCACTATGATTGAATTTTATATATACTCAACAATGCATTTGTTGGGTCATATCACTGATAACTGCCTTTTGCATTCATATTTTGATGTGATTCTTATAAAAATAACATTGTTATTCATGATACCACAATACTTGTTCATAAATTAATACTCAACAAAATCATTGAATTACTATGCATAGTTATTCCACATTTTCATTTCTAGAATGTATTGCTATTATAATTTCTTCAGATGTGTTAGTGTTACTAACTTCATTACCCATTTCCCAACTTCTTCAAAGGTATCTTACGAAAGTTTCCACAATGAATTGATTTTCCTTCCAAGACCGTAACTACACACCTTTCCATAAGACTTCACAAGAGTGATGTCTTCTAAACTAAGTGCTGTAAGGAGAATTTGTTTTCTAGGGCATGTATCACATTCTTGAAATAATACATGATAAATAGTATAAGAGATTACTTTGTTTCAATGCTATTAACTATATTTCACATATCCATCAAATGCATTATATCTCATATGTTCAATGAGTTTGAAAGATATCATAAAATATTAAAATTAAGATCATATACAAAAATATAGGGTAAACAAAAATCTCTAGGTAGATGTGGAATCACTCACTTATGTAGTAATGTATTAAAATGTTGATTTTTCCATATGATTTATAGCATGTTCCTTGTACTGTTGCTAAATATAAGATATACAGGATATTGCTTGTTATATTTAGCAAGCTTCTTTAATATAGCAAGATTCTGACACTCATTTCCAAATAAAGAACATAATTTTATATAATTATACTTTTCTAATAAAACAAACCAAAATGTCTCCTTTTTGTTTTTTGCTTTGTCACTCTATGGTTACTTTTCTATACTAGGACTAACAAGACTGAGACAGTTCACAATGGATTTTAAACAGTTATAAACATTAAAGCCTAGGTAGAATTTAAAAACATTGAACTGAAACGTTGGCCAGTAAACTAACCATTCAGCTGTCAGTTCAATTAAACAGTTCAAGGATAGAACCTCTCAAAATTTTGATAAAACATCAAGTACTAAGAACTGTCTTTGGCACACTATATCTTGGACTTGGGAATGTCATTAAACCGATCAAAAACTTGCTTATTAAGATCCACACATCAGTAATTCTTATTAATCATACATTTTAACTGCATTTAATGAGATTATTAATGTAACCTTTCATCCTGTCTAAGCTGAATAAAATGGGATGTTATTTAAGTGGTAGTTCATTATTTGGTTCTTCCTCATTACACTCTGTAGCAAAATAAAAGTGAAAAAAATAATTTTTACTAGAGCAAGGATTCATTAAGTCGATTTTCAGAAATTTTATCAAAATCACTAACAATGAAAACACATAAGGCATAAAAGAAACACATTAGAGAGAAAAAAGTAAGAGAGAAACCCTCTTTTAAAATTATCAGTAAACATTTGAAACAATGCTATGAAACTCTGTACAGAATCTTCAATTTTTGTTAACTCTTAATGGTTTTGTTTTCCTCAGTTGTTTAAATATATATATTGAGAAATACTAAGAGCTTACCACCAGAAGGAGCTACAACTACAGGTTCAACTGGAGGAGCAGATGGGAGAACAGGAGCTGAAAATTGGGCTATAATATTAAAAAATGAGACAAATTTTAGTTTCGATTTACACCAAAGGAATTAAACGAGGCATGAACAAGTAATTATTAACAGTATAGAGAATGAAGACCTCAGATATAATCATGTAATTAAACAATTCCTTAATGTATTAATATTCTTAAAGGAAAGTGTTTCACTGTACTGACATCCCATTTTCTTTTATGCTCATTATAATTATATTAATTGTAGGAAAAGGTTGCGAGAACTTTTATTATTCACAATGCAGGTGAAATGTAGTAATGAATAATTAGAGTCCCTATTCAGACCACTGTGAAGGGAAAAAAGTAGATCAATGGTAATTCTTATTCCTCAAAAAGTAGATCATAAATTTCTAAATCAGATTAATATGCATTTAAAAACATGAGGGAATAAAAGGCAAACATTTACTGACAAAACTGATTGACAGGAAAAAGATTATATGCAATTAATTCTACATGAAGCATAATTCAATAAAACAGTGTTGCAATCAAGCTACATATTAAAACTATAGGGAAATTAACAAGATTGATTAAATTATTTAACTTTTAATGATTGTTATAATTGTTGTCAGAGTTACATGTATGATTGTTTGGACTACTTTGCTTCAGACATTCTTTTTTGTCTCAAATAATTTCACATGCCAAAAATATAAGAAATTAGATTTTCTTGCTACTTTAATTAGATCAATACCATGTTTAACTTATATATTCCAGAAGGTTTTTTTCCAATACACATTAATAATTGGAGTACCAAATCGTAATACAGATAACTCTTATGCTACACACAATGCAAATGTCTTTAATTCAGGAATCAAAACAAGTTATGTATGAAATACAAAAGAAAAGAGTATGAAAAGACAAATCATTATATTCAATGTGATTAGAGCAATAACTCATGTCTGTGTAATCTGTTCAACAACTGTCAGGTAAACTTTTTATGATGTTGTATGTTTGCCTCTACTTTCTAGGTGAATAATATTTAATTCCATATTCAAAACATAAGTTATATATGGTGAACAGGAACTCAAGAACATTGGAAAGTGCTAATAACTTAATTTTTGTCAAAATGTTACACAATAATTATGAAAAGGTTAATTAATATAAAAAATATGCTACATCTGTTAAGAGAATTTCATGTCTGAACTGAGGAATATAGAAATTCTTAAACATAAAGAAAATCTTAGTCCTTATATGCTAGGGAATTACTGAAAATATCTTTAATCCCCATAGAAGGATTTCTTCCTAAATTTTTTTTCACAGCTTAGGAATGTTTCGTAAGCCAAATTTAAATAGCTATTGCATATGTTAAGAAATCAGGTGCAACAGGTAGGAATTTTCTGCTGAACAGATACCAATGTTTATGACATCTACAATGGCAATTTGGAAGCAAGGAAAATCCTTAACAGCGAATGAAATTTTCAACAGCCAACTGTTTACTTATATGAATCCACAAAATACTTGAGGATACAAGCAGTTAATCTGATAACTTTTAAAAGTTCAAAGATTAAAACCAATTGTCTTGTTACAATTCAAGCCACTTGCATTTTCAGGTTGAAGATGAAATAGTACAGAAAGTATTGTTTCATTTTCCTCAATCCAATCAAACATAAAAATGAATGTGCACATTAAATATTTGTCAATACTAATATTTCCCAAATAGTGTAAAAAGTCAGTAGTAAAGAAAATACGATGCCAAATCGATAATAATATAATTAAAACAAACTTAAAAGTTTGCAAATAAATATTATAATAACTTTTTGAAGTACTATGATTTGCTTGAGTCAGAAAAAAATATAAAGAAACTGTACATATTAATGTTTAATTTTTATATAACTCATTCTGATATCTAAGTGATTTTGAAAGTTTTGTTATAAATTAATTAAATTCAAAAGACTTAATTCAATTTTTACACAAAAGCAAACTTGTTTGACAGCTGAAAATCATAATTTAAATTAAAATCAAAAGTATGTCAAAATTAAAATTATTTCATTGTTAACTATGTCATGCAATAATTACGTAAACAATAAATTTATTTAGTTGGAGACAAATGTAACTAACTTACACACATTACTTAAAATACTTTATACAAATTAAATATTCACACAATGAGCAACAAATCAAAACTAATAAATCTTAACATTGGATACAAAAGATAGCAAAAATAACATTTGTTAATCAATATTTTATTAACTATTTTTTATTTTTTCCTCAAAAAACATAGTTTGCATAGTTTTATTAATATTCTTAAATAAAATAAAAGCAAAATATTTATAAAGATATTTGGCTGGATAATGAAATCAAGACTTCTCATTTTCATCAGTCATTATTGTAATTTATGAAAAAATAATTCCTCACCAATAGGAATTTCTTCAATAATAATAAAACTTATAATCATCTTTTACAGGTTTTGTACAGATTTCCAAAAATCAAATTTTAGGAGTTTACCAGGAGTCAAATCAAAAATTTCCAGAAATACTGACATGCATGTTAATTTTTTATTTTAAAAATTGTTCTTAACTAAATATGCATATAATTATGTATATGCAACACATTTTTCAACTATACTTGCACATAACAGAAATAAATAATTGAAAAATTAATAAGAATATATTTTATTTAAGTTAGAATTATATTTAAATATTACTTTAAAAATCTTCAATGAATTTACAGCTATAACAGAAAAAAATTATTTAAATAATCAATACTTTTTATATTGGATTATTTAGTGTATAAAATAAAAGGTATATTTAGAGTTTTTAAATATCTTCAATATATTCCTATTAATTTATTTAGTATTTCACACACACAAAATAGTATAATATATAACTTCTTTTCAAATATAAATATACTTACTCAAAACAGATACAACTATTATAAAGTTTCCAGTATGACTTTTCTTCCAAATTATTATTTAATAAAAGCAATTCTAAATTTTTCTTCTGTTTACTTTCAAACTGTTTTAAAACAATATAATTTCCTATCCATATTCTAGACTTTTCTATTTTTTTATCATTCAATAGATTTTTTCTTTTTGGGTTATTTATGTATACAAAATTTTGCTGATAATTATTTAAGTTTTCATAAAAAAAAAACACATAATTACAAGCATTCTTGGCTTTTTCTTGTAATAAGTTGGAAAAATAGAGTGCAAATCCAAAAACTGTTAAATAAGCACACTTTTTTTCAATACAATTAAATTGATTTGCAATAACACTATTTGAAAACATTGCTCAAAAGAGATAATTTATGTTGTTACAAAAACTATAGTTGAATCCTCTGTTTAAAACTTCAAAGCTAATATAATTTCAGTCTTTAAAATTTCTTTTGAAGAAATAAATAAATCTAAAATTTCAGAACATGCTTTAGGTTCACATTCTTTAACAGAAACTGCAGTAGAAAAAATATTTTTTTTTTTTACTTTCATATGGGATTTGATTGTCATTTCGTCCATATTGACAGAAGACTTTCTTGCAAAGCAAATGATGGGCTTGTTTGTCGATCAACAGTAATTTATTTGCACACAAGGGTTAATTAGACCAGGACCTACAGTTTAAAGTGGATTCCGAACCACTACAAACATCCATGCCCAAGGTGGGATTCGAACCCACACAAACTGTTGAACCGAAGGCAAGAGTGCTAACCATTCGGCTGCCAGCTCGGCGCAGATGATGGGCAAGTGTTTTTACGGAACCATACACAAGCCAATCTATGTATAGATTTCCCTGAAATGATTCTTTCTACCTGGTATATTAAATAATTTATTTCAGCCTTTATTTCATTGGTAAACAAATCCAATGTGATTCTCTGAAATTATAAGCAGTTTCTACCAAGGGAGACATGGAATGTATATTTAAATATTAATATTCAACGAATTTTATACATTATAAAGAAAACAAAAGCAAATAAAGAATAAATTAAAATCACTTGTCTGATTGGAAAACATCATTATCTTGTTTGGTGATTACTTCACTTGACACACATAAATCTAAAACCACTAAACCAGATTATAATGAAATTATTGTAGCTAGATCTTTAAACAGTTATGAACACAATAATCTAATCTTGATCCTGCCATCATCTAGCAGAAACAATAAGAGCTAATATTCAAATAGATTTTTCGACAATTTCATTGAAAATTTTAAAATATTTAAACAAAAAATCATAGTATTTTCTAAAAAAATAAATGCATCAAAGTAAGGAAAAACTCCAGGAGTAATTCACTATTTTCAAGGAGTCAAGTCAAAATTCCAGGAATTGAAACTCCTGGAATTCTGATTAAAATTTTGATTAATCCTGGACATTGAGAGGGCACTTAAAAATATTTTGAAATTTAAGGATTTTCTAGGAGTTGTGCAAACCCTGATTTTAACAAATGTAAATTTAAGATAAACAAAAAACAATTAAGGCAATCGATAAAAAAATGTTAAATTATGTAAGACATTTGATGTAACTTTTATTATAACAACATCAGTGTGTGGTTGCTAGTCCACCATCGGGCACCTCCCTAAGTGGCAGATAGGGGAATACTTCCCAAATATGGGTGGTACCAGGGAAATGAAATACCCGGGGCGGACCAAAACTAGCATGCAGCGCATGTTTCAGAGTGAGCAGCTTCTACAGCGTCTGTTCTCCATGTTAGGAGTGGCTGGCTTTTGGGGTCTAAGTCATACTTCAACCTCTGGTGCCCCAGATCTTCAGGTCCTTGAAGATGCTCACTTACTCTTTACCATGAAACACATCCATGGTACTTTGCCAAAAGATTGTGTGAGACCTTCAATCTTAGACCAAAATCTTATCAAACTGCCTTTTCCCGCTATCTGAGTGGGCACAAGGGAGGAATCACCTTTCAGCAGGGGCAAAGGACATTTCCAGACTGTCATTGGTGTTCCATCAATATGGCCTCCCCTGGACATATCTTAACCTGCCTAAATTTTAAAAAAGACGATGTGCTTCTGGACCCATCACATTTTTTAGACATTTTAGATATTTTTGGTTTTATGGGGGTTGTCTAGCCTAGCTAGACAACCTGAGATTAGTAACAACAGCAACATTATAACAATATGATATAGATTTACCATTGATATCATTGACTACAAAATTTCAAGGGAAGATAAAAAAGTTCAGATACAAGTAAGAAAAATCCTGACAAACATTTATTAAAGAGAAGGAAAGTTAACAACTTCTAATATATGGTATTCATAAATACACAATATTTATTCTACATGGAAATGATAATCACTGCATTTTAAATTACAAATAAAGCATATTAATAACAAATAAAATTTTTACCTATAGCTCCAGGAGGCAGGCTTTGATTTGCATTTTGTTCTGGCTGTGAAACAAAAGATTGAGAAGTAGGTGGTGGATTTGGAGCATTTAACTGAACCTGTAATATTTAACCTTATATAAGACATGTTCACAAACCTCTAAAAATTGCTATTTTATAGTAATACAATTTTAAGATACACTTTATTAGAATTGTCTTCATTTTTTTCTAAAAACTACACATTTGACCCTATAAGGCTACATATAAACAATTCTTCCTAAATGATTATTAAGAGCAACATAATCAAGAAAAACATACATCTTTTTGCTTGAAAAATCCAACAATTGACAAGTTATCTTGTTATCCAGACCTCTACTCCTACAATTCATAACATCACTATCCATTTTAAAACTTTAGGAGGTTATTTTAATTTTTGTCTATGTCAACCACATATTTGAGAAAAAAAATTCTCACACAAATAAACCATTCTTTATAAATGTTTGAAATTTTTTGTTTCACAAATAAATTTGTGACAAAGACAAATTATCTATGAGAAGATAAATACAGAAATTCCATCAAAATGAAAAACCCATATATATTGCAAGTAAATATAAAAACAATTGTCAAAATATATCAACTACACCTAAATGATTATTAGCCAATATCAATGTTTTAAAGATTGAAGAAAACTTCGAAACATTTTGATTATTTAATTTTTAACTAACATAAATTCATTCTGCTTTGTTTGTCACTCAACAGCTATCTTTTGCACATATGTGTGAGCTAAACCAGGACCTACAATTTCAAGTGGATTCTGAACCACTACAAGGATACCTGCCTGAGATGAAATTCAAACTCACAAACTGCTGAACCAAAGACAAGCGATTAATAAATTTGTATTCCTAAGCATCCTTCACTTGTTATCATATATTGTATACACATTATTAATTACTTTGATGCATCTTATTGCACTATGACTTAATTTGTACAAGAATACTCTAACACAGATAAAATACAAACTAACTTTCTTGAACATTAAATTTTTCGCTTTCTTCCTAATTTTTTCGTCACTCACAACAAAATTTCATGTACTCTACATAGAAAAGAATATAGGTACGATAAATTTATGCATTTAGAGAACATCAATTATAACTTAAGATTTCCATACTTTTGTTCTATTAAAATAAATGAATTCTTAAATCAAGATTATTAATATATCAAATTGCAATTATAACCAATAAGATTTTAAAATTTGAATTCAATAAAATAAAAGCAGAAATAGTAAATAAAATATGTAGATGAATACAAAAAGTAATTATTTAAGTGGAAAATTCCCTTACTGTAGAATATCCATCTACTTGAGAGCTCCTAGGAGGAAGCTGTGTATAAGGATTCTTTACAACTTCCACTTTAGCAGGGCGTGTTGGAATGCGATGTAAATAACCATATCCAATGCCACAACCAAGACTGAAATTAAAATAAATGAATTATATAAATTTATGCAAATATCTATTTGATATATACAATATGTACATTTAAAATTATGTTATGAAGTTGAAAATTGTGCATCAAAATATTAAATATAATAATTACATATTTAAGTTTAAATTATTAAACGTGAATATGTGAGCTTTACAGTATAAGAATTACAAAAATCTGAAAATTTGTAGTATTCATGATTTAGAATAATAAATTGTTATAAATTATATATTTACACACCATTTTATATTGAACTTGCTGATATTACTTAACACTTCTTAATATTGGAATAAAAATGTAAGGAATTTAATTAATTTCTTACATTTTTGTTGTAATCAATACTAAAATATTAGTTTCATAAACTTCCTATTAAAACATACTTTCCTTATGTATAAATTATCCAATTTATTAATACTGATTTGAAATAAATTTCTCTCCTACAAGATAAAGAAATTAAATAATAAAAAAGTATATTTTATTTATTCATTATACTTTCTTTAATACAATATTTTTAATTTTAAGGAATCTGTATATTTCTAATTTCATTAGATTCTACAACATCATAAATGAGTAATTTATTTAGATTGAAAATATGAATTTATTTATAACATTGAAAAGATAAATACAAAACATTTTACAAGAAAATGTCCTAATTTCTTCTACAACACTAATATTTTCCATTTTTTTTAAACAACTTTGCAGATAAACTTACTTTTCCTGAATAATGGATCAAAATAAAAATTCTAAATTAAAAACAATCTTCATCATTTATTCAAGAGAAAAAACACTGTTCAAGAAAATAAATGTTAAGCTGCTTTTATTGGCATGCAAATAATTCAATAGTTTCGTAGCTTTGCTATTTTTAGCTTAGTTCTCAGATTAACTTTAATATTTTATATTTTTTCTGATTCACAGAAGCAGAACTGTTTAATGATAAATAAAATGCCAAAAGATATAAAAATTCAGGGTGGAAAAGTTATCAACAGGAAATTTCTTTTATATTTAACAGAAAATTCAATTAAGGTATGCCACTAAAAAATAAAAGTAAATAAAAGACTAACTAGAATTACATGTTAAATTGCAGATATGTAAAGACATTAAAATTATAAATCCAATGTTATTTCTAGGAAATATAATTATAAGTAATTAAAAAAATCTACTAATTTCTTACCTTCCCTCTCCTCCCCAGTTTTTATTCGGAGTTATTACTACTTCTCTACACAAATCTGAGACAACGTTATACACATAAAGAGTTAAGGCCTTGCCTTCATGTGCTTCAATCAGACTGAACAGATCTTCAGACTAAAATAAAGCAACAAGCTTGAGATGGTGGTGAACTAAATATTCAATTTTAGATCAAACTAAAATTAATTGTTTATGCTTTATATAACAGGAAATTGCAAGATAAAATAACAGAAAATTGCAAGAAAAAAAAAACTAAGTGATGCATTTTAAAGTGATAAAAGAAAAATTAGACAATTAAAATTAGATATTGAAATAGCCTCTCACAATTCATAAAAATTCTTATTCAATTAAAATATTACAAACTAAGCATTTGAAAATATTGTAATATATTCACGTGATTTGTGCCTTATTAATATTCATCACACTATTTAATAAAAATTGAATGATTTTCTTAAATTATAAATAATAATGTTTAAGTTATTAAAATGTATAAATAAGAATTAAACATTTAGTTATTTTAATATGAATCTTATTCAATTAAGCCAAATGAAAATAAATTTTATAATAAGAAGCACAGAAAATAAAATATTTACAACAAATTTAAAATACCTCATGAAGAACTGAATCTGCTCCAATTATATAATCATCAAATGGATATAAGCCAGCCAGATCAGCAGGAGAATGAGGTTGAATTTCCTGAAGAAATATGAAATTTCTTATAACAAATATTATTAATTATAATTAAACCAAAATAAAATTAATGTGTCATGTTTAATCTGTTTTACAAATATATACAACTAGGTTGCTTAAAAATAGTATGATATTAATACAAAATGTATATAACAGATAGTTAACCTCAATTCTTTTTATAAACAAAAATTTTATTCTAATAATCTAAACCATATAATTGATCAATTTCAGAATACGTAATAGCTCTGAGAATAAATTTATAAGTAAACAAAGAAATTAAACAAAAAAATATGGTTGAAGAGATTAATTTCATATACCTAAAAAGTTTAAATAAATTATTCTTTTAGAAAATAAAGGCAATTTTGCTCTAGAAATAATAGAAGAATTTTAAAAAAAAATTATAATTTATTAAAGAAAAATTTCAATTTAAAATAAGATAAGTTTTCAATGAATAATATCAACATTCCATTACCAAAGTTGTTAAAAAAATTATCAGAATGTTAAGAAAAAATTAAAAAGATACATCAGCAAATCAAATGACAGTAAAATTTTAGAATCAATCACAGTTTAAATATTTCTACTATAGGAAACAGAGCAAGTTATATTTACTGGATAGCATTTTACTAACGATAGACTTCATTGTAATATACACTACTTCTGATAAAAAGATCACCATAAAAATAATATAACACATACCATTAATGAAGCATTATTTCATAAAATGAAGGATATCTTTTATCAATTATTATTAACATATTATTTTTGGCAAGTCTAAGACATTTCTAATTTTTTAATTTTTTTTAAATTAATACATTTAAATATATGTAAAAACAAGGTTATTTTAAATATTCATTACCAATAAAAAATTATTTTATAAATTAGGAAATTTTTTATTTCTTATGTATATTTAAAATAACCTTGCTTTTACACACATATAAATATATAACCTTATTTAGTATTACACATACATAAAAACATCAGTGATGACTAAGCTGGTGGAGAAACCTAATTTCATTAACATCCTAATTCATTTGATTATCTTGCTGTGATAAAAGACAAACATATGATCATTAAATGTACAGCTGCTAAAGAGTAGAGAACTGTTAAGAGGGTAAAATGCACAAAGTCTACGATAAAGTACGCCAAACTGGATTAACGGTTCAGAATGCATTTGTATGACGAGATTTTCGTTTTATGATGTGGGGTGATCATATGACAAGTGCAAAATTCGTTTTGTGTGCAACTATTGCTTTTAATGAGTAATTTTATTTGTTTACAATTTAAGAATTTGCTTTTTTGCTCCTATATTTGGACTTCAAATTTTTTTAAAGTTATACTATTTGTCACTTTATAAAAAACTCGTATGTTATATCTAGTATTTTTAGGATGTTCTGAACTGATTAAAAATCTTATGGTTAGTGACAGTTCATTGAAATTAATGTTGTAATACCAAAATTTTTGCTCATAATTTTAAAAATATCATTACAAATTTTTTAAAACTACGTTGTTTGAATTTTTTTAAAATTATATTATTTCAAATTTTTATGTGGTTAGCCAATAAAAGATCTGTGCAGGGTGCTAATCAGAAACCTGGTAGTTTGATTCATACATCACAGAGTAGGTTGGCGGAGTAACCATAAAGAAAATACAGTAGAAGATTTCTTCGAAGCTCTTAATAAAACTGTTCTTTCTTGGCCAGGTGAGTTATTTTACTTTTCATTAAAATTTCATTCAGAGGGATTATTAGAAACTCAAGTTTTTATAAAAATGTATGTTTACATAAGTAAATACAGCTTTAAGTAAGCTTTATTGCATGCTTCACGTTAGTGTTAAATTGTGGCTTACTGAAATTTTCTGAAGGTGGGCGTCACATGCCCGGTTAAATAAAATTTGAATTTGCATAAAAAATTAAATTCCTTTAACGTTAGAAATTTAGGTTCATTGTCCTAGAATCACTGTAGTAGATAGCACTACAACCAAGTTTTATATTTTAAGGTGGGCTCCTCTGCTTGGTATACTAAAATTCGAGTTTCAATAAAAAATGTTTCTAGTTATTATAATTTTAAAGCTTCTGTAGTATGTAATTATGAAATTTAGATATTTGGAATTTGAAGTAGTGTATGATTCTAAACTTAATGTGATCAGTATTTAATAAGGAGTTCGAACGTGATTCGCATTTAGTAAGCAGACATTGCACTTAGTGATATAATTTAGGTTAGCAAAATAGCTGTGCAGCGTTTGGCGCAGAAATTGGAAATTATGCCAATCCTGTACAGTTCCACCGTCTTTTACCTGTACAGTAATTCTTAAAGCAAAGATAATTTTAGTATGGAAAATACTGGGAAAAACAATGTTTTTCACTTGTCATTCTTTGCATATGAGGGATTTGTAATTTAAAGTGAAGCAAAGGCATTAACCATTCAGCAGGCACATTGTATTCAGAAAAATACTGTGAGTTATTTTAATGATTTTGTTAAAACTAATAATCTTAGAATATTTTTGTAAATTAAATTTCTATATTCCAAAAAATGTTTTCAAGGCTAGAATTCAGAAATTTTATATAATGTAATTGATACTTATGCATTATCCCCTCAACCTTTTTCACCATAAAAGCATGTCAAATTTTGCAAATTTTAATAATCATATTTTTCAAAATGTGAAGAAAAAGTACAACAGTTTACTCATCTCTTAATTGTAATAAATAGAAAAAAAACTACATTTGTAATTTATATGTTGCTGAATTGTACAAAAATAACATTTTTTCCGACCAACAGGATAAAACCATTTATATAATGGAAAGAAATTATAAAAAGATATGGAAGAAATTATAAAATATAATGGAAAGAAATTATAAAAAGTAAGTAAATAAACAAACTTTTATTCTCTAATCAAAATGATTAAACTCAAATTTAAATGTTGAAAAACAATATACAACAACAAAACAAAATAAAATTTCCATACTTACTAAAACATGCCAAACATTTTCATTGACTCCTTCAAAAGAACAAAATCTAATGCTAACACCAAGTAGACCTTGGCCACCCCATGTATTTGAAGGGGTAATCTCAACATCTCGCACAGTTTGACTCTTTGTACTGTAAACTGTCATTTGCAAAGGTCTTTCTATATTGGCCTTCAGTATTTCTTTCAGTGTATCATTATCTTGGTTCTAAAGATGAAATATTTTAACAGTATAATCTATTTATTACGGAAATCATAATCCAGAACAGAGATAAAAAATATTTAAAGATAAAGATCTTTGTAAAATTAAATTTTATTATAAAATTATAAAATAAATTTAAAAATTTACAAAATAAACGGTGAAAAATAATTTGTTTCTAACATTGAGATTTTAACAAGCAAGTGAATGTTAAAATCTCAATCAGAATAAAAATTTATATGTATGTTCCAATTATTTTGATCATTATTAAGTTGTCTATTCTGTTAAAAATTCAACAATACAATCAAATCATAAAAAATATTATTGAAAGTGTTCTCTGATTACATGAAGTTATTTACAAGTTTTGAATTACACATGAAACTTAATTGTGATCATGGAAAATATAGCAGGAAAAATGATTTTAGAAAAATTAGTAATAAAAATAAATAAAAGTGTTGTGCCATGTCTAATGCATTAAAATTGCAGTCAAAAGACATCATAAAATAACTCATTTCTAAATGAAACTCAAGGAATAAAAACAGAACACCTGAAATAAATATTAAGTCCTTTATTTCTTTTCTCTCTCTCTCTTTTTTTTTTTCAACTTTTTGAAAATGAATATTAGTTTACTCAAACGTTTTTTAGAACAATTTGCAATTTGATTTTCATTTAAGGTAACGTATGAAATTATTTTACTATTATCTTAAATAAAAAAGTATTTTCATAACAGTAAAATTCTTAAACAATTGAAAATTTATCCTAAACATGCAACTAATTTAGTTTTCCTTCATAATTTATCACTATAAAAATGAGTTTAATGTAATAAATAAGTTACACTTGTAAAATACTATTAACTGCTAATATAATTTAACTGGTTCAAAAACAATTGTATTAAAAACACAGTATGAATTACACTGTTCAAGTAAGAATAGTAAAATTAAAAATATGTAATTATTTTCAAATATAGTAAGCTTCAAAATTTAAGAACAATTTTAAAAATAATCTAAACTGATTAAAAAAGAGAACATAGCACTTTTAAATGAATCTAAATCAATTTTAAAAAATGCTAGATTGGATAAAAAGAATATTAAATTGTGAAAGAGAACTCTTGTTTAAGTATATCAATCTCAATAAAATATTTTCAGATCATTTTCCTTTATAGATAACAGAATAATCATGAATTTAAAAACTATGAAATTTTTAAATTGGATCATTCTGTTTACTAAATACTTTGAGTATTTAATTATATTCAATCTTTAACTGTGTTGTATTTTCAAACAACGATGCAGACAGAATCACAAAATATATTTTTTATAAAACATAAACATTTCAGAATAAATCATCATGGAGATCAATTATTCATATAATGGAAACATTTTGAATCACTGATAACATTTTTTAAAATTTCTCAATGATGAAGCAGGATTTATGTTATTAATATTTAAGTCTATAAATGAAAAGCTTTAAAATAGAATACTAACAAGCCGAGTTGTCCCAACTGCAACAATGAAATCAAAGAAAGCTTCTAAACCTGCTTTAGCTCCAGGAGAATTATCTTGTACCTAAATATATATACATATATAAATACAAGAATTAAATAGAAAAAAAATATAAGAACATTAGAGTCTGAAATTCTTATATTCAGCAAATAATATCAACTAAAGAATCCATTTAATGATATACTAAAATGAGATTACATATATTCATAAATAAATCCAATATATGATAGAAATCATTTTTTCCACCTACATCTCTCTTCTAAAAACCAAATCTATTTAATCTAAGTATATGTAACACAAAGGTTTTGGGGACATTAGTGATGTTTGGCGACATTTGACAGAGCAATAAAATTTCTGATCTGTAGTTATTTGTTTTTTGTTGTTTCTTTATATAATGTATCATATATTCATTTATCTTTTTATGTAATGTTTAATCATTTATGATTTACACGATTTCTTCATGTTACATTTATGAATTTGTCATATTGACCATTTATCATTTTTCTTGTCATATTATCATTTTTCTTGTTTTCTTAATACTAGTTGCTTGCAACAATTGTAAAAACATTTCATTGTTGACAAGAGTTTGGCAGCAAACATTGATGTCTCTTTTCATTACTGATGACTTTTTTTTAAATTGCACCAAATGTGTTACAAATACTGAAATTATACATGTTATTTTTAAGGGTTCTGAAGACATTTAAAAATACGAGTAATTAAACTGGAGTAAGCACTTTCTCTTGAAAGATTTTCAGAATAGTCTGGTGTTTTAAACCTGAAATGGTTATTGACAAATTTGGCTTTATGAAAATGTTTAGCTTCAGATTAATATTTTGCTTAATAGGTTAAAGTTACATGTCACAAAAATAAAAAATAGAACAAACATCATAAAAAGTTTAAAATTCTTTATTTAAATTTAATGGTGTATTAACACACTGTCAGTAAAATACATGAAAAATAAAACAAGTTGAAAATCCACTTCCTATGCATAGCTCAAGCTTTATAGCAAATATTGATTTCTTTTACATTTACCAATTTCATAACATTATAGTTAATTTTTATTAACATGGAATACTTAGACATTTGATCTTAATACCCTATTAAAATCTGAATGCAAGTACAATCGGGTGATAAGATTCCTCATTCTTAAAATTATAATCGATCCAAAACTGAATTTATTCATGCAATATACTAGGCATTTTAACAATAATATTCTTTAAATTATATATCTGTGGTTTTGGTGAATAAATAAAGCACTAAACAGTAAGTATAGTTAAATGGCTGCAAATTTATTCTCGACTTGCAACATAAATTATTTTCAGCATGAGAGAAAGAATTTTCAAATTTTTAATTTAGTTTTGAAATTAAACAGCAAATTTTTAGGATTTCACAATCAAATCATCATACTACATTAATTTACAGGGCCCCTGCAATATTTCTTTCTGTCATTTATATAATGTCATTTATAGAATAAAATTTTCCAAATAGTGTTTTCTAAGACATCAATCTAATAACTTAAACTTTTATAGGTTCAATGTTTACTTCTCCTCATTAAAATAGAATAAGGCATACTAATATGCAGTTCTAATTTTGCAATAAATTATTTGTTTCATTTATTAAAGAACATGACATTCCATTACCAATATATTTATAAATTTCCCTGTATACTGACATTAAATATAATCAAAATATAATTCTACAAGATTATTATTATTCAGTGTTTAACCGAATATAAGCCATTAGTAGAAGGAGGAACCGGCAAATTTTAATGAACGCAACTATTTTTACGGCAATAAATTTAAATACTTAAATTTGCAATTAAGATATTAATTGATTGCAGAAAATCAATTATATTATTTGAATCTAATATTATTTCTTACAATATTAATGCTGATTTATGACAGCCATAAATCATGTAACCAAAACAAACGCCCGAGTACATATATACTTACACGCAGGACATGATATCCTTCGGTTCCACCACCAGGGACTAGAGTACTTTCACCGCTGCCCATTGGGGGCTATATAATTATTATAAATCACGTAAATTAGTAAATAAAACAATAAGCAGAAATTTATTTGTAGAAACAAAACTAAAGAATACGTGGCACGATAATCCGACACAAAATGACAACAAACAAGTACTGCTCAAAATTGTTGCCATTCTTACTAAAATAAATTTCTTTTTCCCCTTTGAGGTGACGTTTTGTTTCGTTTTTCAATTGGAATCCCCGTTGGAAATCTTTGAATTTTCATTGAAGTAAATGAATAGATATACTTAATTGAAAAAATTTTAAATTTTTTGGGCAACTGCATTGATTTTTTTATGAATTTGTTGGAATAACAACAATGAAAAATCTTATAAATCATCTTAATAATCAAAATTATTACGAATAAAACAGTGATCGAAGAAGTTATAGAAATAATTAATACTTACGCATATTTAAAAATGTAATTATAATAAAGATAATAGAAATCGTCATGCTGAAATTTAAAGATGAGTTCCAATGGAAAAGCAAGTTCTCAATTCTTTGTAGAGAGCTAAAATTTTTTTGATTACAATGGCTTTTTTATTCGATAAGCACAAAAGGATTTAAACAATGGTGTGGTTACACCTAAATTCCTTATAAGAATATAATTAAATATCTTTTTATATATAATATTAGAAATATATAAATAATATTAGAAATAGTATATATAATATTAGAATAGAAATATATAAATAATATTAGAAATAGGAAGTTTTTACTTATATCTTTTAACATGGATACCCTGAATTTTCTAGGATACAGCTCTTGAATTTGTAAGGCAAATAACATTCCCAATACTTCCGAATTTCTTATTTCTCTATATCATCCCACTTAGTACGATTCAATTTTAAAAACTTATCACACATTTATTTGAATTACTATTTAAATATTTGTCTCATTTGTAAGACCATTCTTCTTCTTCTTCTGCAAAATTGAGTTTGTATCGATCATTGTTACCTCTTAGCACTATCTGTAACAACTATCCCTCAATTCGTGTTTCCCTAGTTCCACAATTTGCTCAGATCTCCACTATGTCATCGTCCAATAACCCGCTATTGGGTCTGGGTGTAACTCTCTAGTATGGATGAAGGCCTGAAGTTATTTAGGGAGGAGTAAGCCTCATTTCGCCTCCCGTGACTTTCTTCTCTGTTCCTCCATGCTGTTATTTCCAGCAGATAAGGTCTTATGAAATGATCCCCATCTGGTCAGAAAGTCCGGTCATGCCAAGAACCACTCTGACTTTCACAGAAGAAGATGGTTTAGAGGTCATTTTCTACCTCAGGTGAAGGGTTCATTTAACAGCACCTTTACAAGACTATCTGCAGATACCAGTGTTTTCGCAAAGTCTGCGGGGCTAGCATGAAATATTGAAAGGGTTTATTCTCTGCTATCACTTTTCATTTCTGAATATGTCACTCAGATTAGTATAGTCTAACCTCTTATTGTACTATGAAATACTGGGCAAGAACAAATTACTCTGAGAAGTTCGCCAGCAAGCTAGAGGCTCCGTTGGAGCACCTATCACCGCGGTGCCAATTGGCCCAAGGCGCGGATCACCTAACACCAGGGTTTACGGGAGCTGGTTCGCGGCCTCTGATTCATGTTTAGGCTATCCTGTCATTCCTACGGGACATTCGGCTATCCACCTTGCATGCGACATATGCAATTTGTGGCTGTGCTCAAGCCCCAGGAAGGTACACGTACCCCCTGGTTCCAGGTGTAAGACCATTAAATTCAATTATCATGTTCCAATTTTCAAGATGGAAAATTATTTTCAATATTATTTTAGTCACTTTTAACTTTAAAATCTTTGTCTTTTCTAAGTACTCCTACTGTTTATTTTTTAAAAAATTAATTGATTTTCTTACCCTGAAATTCAATAAGAAAATTTTAAATCTATAGTTTGTCTTTTATTTTTATTTTATGTGTGAAAGATCACAAAAAATTAAGTTGAGTAGATAATTGAAAATTTTCTAATATTTTTACTTTAGTAAAACGATTTAAATAGAATTTTTTTAATTGTATGTGTTGATGAAATTCATTTAAGTTTTTTATGTTAGCAAAATTTAATACTTCTTCAAGATCTTCAAATCGGGCAGTAAAATATAGAAGCAGTTAGGAATAAGCAAAACCTAAAAACATTAAATTATTCTCCAAAATTTAAGTAGATATGGAACAGAATTTTGAAGGTAATGAATTAATAAATTTGTTGAATAATTTATAGCTTAAGTGTGTGTATGTTTAAAATAATATTTTGAGCATGCTTAAGTTAATGTTAAAATGTAGAATTTTTCTATGTCAAACAAAAACTTTATTTAAAATCAGTAATAAAATGGATATTATTAATTAGATTACAACTCCAACTCGTTTAATTTTATTGATTCATATTAATTTTAAAAATTTCTAATTTGAGAAATTTCACTTAAGGTTACGACGTTCAAAAAAATTAATATAGTTTTACCAAATTATATCAAAATTTTTCATTTGATATAATTATCTTCAAAAAATAATTCACATTTTTTACTAATTTGTTAGATTCAGGAGGATAATTTAGATTAATTATTGCATAATAAAACCATTTTTTCTTTATAACTTAGCAAACAAACCGAACCAATACGTGGGGAGTTTAATTCTTTTTTTAAATTTATTATTTATGTAATTAAAATAAACAAATTATTTCTTAAATGGATAGTTAGGACACATATTTAAGATTGAATACATTTAAATAGATGTCACTTTTAAGTATGGGGAAGATGAAAGGTCATGGACATATTCAAAGTCATGGACATTGTCATTTAGATTACATTTTGATTTAAAATAGGTGGTTTCAAAAGAACTTAGCACTGCGACCATAGGTCTATTGTACTACACCCTTCAGAAAGCCCAATTTGAAGAGACCAGTGGCTGAAGAAAAATTCAATAGACATTTTACAGGAATTTCCTACAATATCTAAGGTTCAATCAAGTGCTGTCTTAAGGTTCGAATCTATATGCAGAAAATGTTTCACATTCAAATAAGATGTGTATTGAAGTTTCTTCCATATAATTACAACCTTTATACGTAGGATCATCTGATAATCTCATTGTGTTGAGACGCCTTTTAAGGTGGCAGTGTCCTGTAAGAAGTCTTCCTATTCTCCTGAACACTGCTTCTATTCAGCATTAATAATTCTTTTTGCCTTTTACTAGGGCATGTACTTATTTAGTAGACTTGTTTTTCTTTGATCACTGGCATTGAGCCAATTCGTAAACTGTTATTTTCTGAAAAGATTTAAAACGCTCTTTCTGATCAATTCGTTTGAAATGACAGTAATTTTGCAAAGAATTATTTTTAGAATTTCTGGTAGCTTTATTATAAGCTGTAAGTGCCAGTTTATATTTCTGCAACTCACCATTCTTTTTAGCACTATTAAAGAGTTTTCTACATTGTCTTCGTAATTTACTTAACTCTTTAGACCACCAAGGAACTAACCTTTCCGAGCAAGTATTACTGACATTACAATTTTGATAATATGATTGGAGAATGGCATGTTGCATATGATAACGGCCAACTCCAAATCTGGTACCATAGATAACTTACCTAAGTCACCTACTTTGACTAGAGTTTCTAGATCTTTTTTGTAAGAACCCTAATTGGTATTTCTTAGGTTCCTACCTACCACCGCTAGTCTGTTTGCTTCTAAAACAGAAAAGCTAATATATTAGTGGTCAGATAAGCTTATTTCATCAAACACTTTCCAATCCTTAATGAAACCAGCGCACTTAATGTTGCTTAAAGTAATGTCAATGACTTCTCTTCTATTTATAGTAATAAATGTAGGTTCATTATTTTTATTAACGATAAATAGATTATAATACAAAATGTATTCTAGAAGATTCTCAACCCGTTTGTTGCAATCACTACTTTCCCACGTAGAGTGGTGAGCATTTGCATCACATCCTATGATACTTTTCTTACTTAATTTGTTATAATCTAAAAGACTAACAATTTGCACATTGAATGTGTCCTTATCTTCAAAGAGAAGATATGAAGATGATTTCATCTTTGATTCCTTACAATAAACAAGATAATTTTACAGCAGTATTATCTCCATTTAGAGGTAACTAACCAGAATAAGGGCGTTTAATTTGTTGCCAATAGCAATGCATGTTCTTGGTCTCAAACAACATTTTTCATAAAACATGTTAAAACCCTGAACATGTAGGCCCAAAACAAAACCAACCTCTTTGAAGAACAATTACAAGTCCATACTTTTTGAATTAAAACAATGTCTACCTCCCCTCAAGTCATCTACTTGCTAAGAATAGCTGAAGCTGATCGACTATGATGAAGGTTGATCTGTGCTACTTTGATGATACTTACCATAGTAGTATCCAAATAAGCTAAGAAAAAGCACTGCTTCCCATGTGTCCACAAGTAGGAGACTTACTTACTTGAGTTTCCTGTAAAGCCTTTTCTATCTCATTCTCAGATAAAGAAGAGCTAGGGTTGCAGGGTTATATCAAAACCAGAATCTAAATCCAGTTCTTCAATGTTAGGTAATTCACTTTCCTTACTAGAAGTAGGAGAGGATTTACTATCTTGAGAGGAAGTTGCATCTTCTGGCGCTACTTCTATCTCTTCAATGCTCTGAGCATCTTTTTGGTTTGGATACCTTATAATTTTAAAGATCTCCTAGTCTAAACCATAATCTGCCTTTTTAATGGCTTCTGAGGTTTCAATATCAACCTCGAAGATCTATCAAATAGAATGTGTCCCTACAGATTTTTGCAGTGCTCCATTCTAAAGATTTCAACTCGGGATTGAGTCTATTAAGCCGTTTCAGAAGGACGGCAAGATCCTTGTTGTGAATGTCATTCGTCTTGCAGGCCACCTTTACCAGATTAGGAAGATCACAGGGGTCCAGAACACTGAGTCCCTCACCAACAGATAGACACTTGTTACCATAGATGAATCCATTCCATGGTTTCAAGGTAAGGAGGAGGATCCGTGTCCCAAATACTAAGCTGAAACCACGAACCTTAGGCAGATGATTTTTTAAAGGGACCTCATCTGTCTTGCTAAGGATCCCCAGCAGTATGGAGTTAACATCGTCCTTGTTGTGTTTGTTGAATAAGAATTCATTCTTTACAATGGCTCTTTTATGGCATTTAACAGCCTGAGCAAAAGTCCCAGGTTGATGGTCCTCCCCGGTCTTCTTGGTAGCAGTCTTTTGAGACCTAAGTCTTTTGGTGCCTCCCACTTTTGTGTAGTCTCCACCTGTTCCCTAGCCTTATTACGATGCCTTTAATTGCCCCTTTGAGTTTTTGTGAGTACTCCTGGCTCCCTAACTGTTGCGTCTGTGTGTTTTCTTGTGGCAACTTCACTTCTTTCAGCAGCAAGATTACCAGTGCTCTTCTTTGCGCCGGGAATCTCTTACTTTGTAACCATTTTGCCAGCTGATTGATTAACACCAGGAGGTGCATTCAATCCTTTTTATCGTTTGTATTTTATTTTTGTCATTTATAGAGTGACCTGGAACTGTTAGAAAAAATAGGGTTACCACCTGCATAGCCTCCCTGAAAAGGTGGAAGACAAACATTCAACGAAGTTTTGCCTGGTTCCTCGAGGGGCCCGTTAGCGACACCATAATCCTGGTGCTATTCATCCATCAGCACAGAGCCTAACATCTTGGATGGTTTACCTTTATGTATTAGCCATGTGTATTAGCACAGCCTTCTCACCATGGGTCTAAACTAAGTTTTGGTTCCAGACGTACATCACCTGTGCTACATGTGTTAGCCCTCACACCACTTTGAGGTTACAGAATAAGATTTTGTGAAGAAACATTGGCATTTACTATCACAGGTACAAAAAAATATGCATACAGATGCATTCTCATTTATTCAAACGTATTGTCCTTATCTTTAATAATATTTAGTAAAAAAGTCTCATTTTCTTTCTCTCACTTATTCCTTTTATTTTTTTAAAAAAAATCAAAAATTGAAGTTTATAATTAGCAGACAAATGAGTTTCATAAAAGCTGAACTGAAGAGAAAAGTTTTTATATTGGACCTCTGCATTTTATAATTTTGCAGAAACATATTGATATGTTGATTTTCTTTATTGAAAAGACCATTTCTGTAGAAAATTTCAGTACATTAGTTCAAAATCAGTTTCCTTCCGTTATATAGTAAAACGATGAGAGTTTTGAATTTCTTCGCTATGCTTTTTAATGCATTGAAGATCATTGACAATGAAAAAGAATGACGCCAACTTGATTTATAAATTACCACTCTCGAAATAACGAAAGTTTTTGATTCCCTCGCAATGTCTTTTAACATATAGAAGTTATATATTGAAAACAGAATAAATACATATTTCTTTGAATAATTAACGTTCAAGAAATCAAATTCCGTCACGAGAACTTAGCGGTCTTCGATAAATCATTTAAGAGATTTTAATCACATAAATCTGAAAGACAAGGATTAATTCGTGAGAGAAGTCAAAGCTCATCAGAGTAACATAAAACAATTTTCACTGCCTTTTACCAGATTAGGTGATTAATATCAGGGTTAATCATTAATATCAGGGCTCATTTTCATCCCTATAACAATGCCCTTTAATGGTTAGTTTTTGATTTTTTGCATGTTTGAGAAGATTCCTGTAATGCTATCATGTCCGTATCTTTAAAAAACTTCAACTGTTGTATGTAAAAATTAATTGGACAATTTTTTAAGTACATCAGAAAATTAAAAGCCAATGAACAAACTCTTAATGAGAAAAGACAAGGCAGGATCATAATTTTTATATGGTGCTTTTCTTTTTTACGGAAGATATTTAATATTACTTAAATGAGAACCTCTTTGCAGCGTAGATGAATATAAACAACGGTTCTCTCTTGTAGAGACTGATATATCGACCCGTAGAAATGGAATCAAAATGATAAAATTTTTTAACTTATAAATTTAATGATGATATGTAATGATCAGCAAAAAGCATTAATTATAACATTAAACTAATTTCACAGTTAAATTTAAAAATGCATTTTTTCAGTGTCATAAATCATAATCCTTAATTTATTCAGAATGATAAGAAGTGATATAAATTCAAGCAGGTTATTATATTTTTAGCCATTAATAGTGTTTTTTAATGCTTTTTCTCGACTGCAAGAAATATTTCTACTTTCGGCACAAGGGACAAAGCTGATGTCATCTTAAGTTTTGTAGAAGTGCATAGAATGGGTAAGCTATCATACCTCCGACAATGGTCGTGTCTCCGTAATCTAAAAGTAGGAACTAAGCAAAAGATAATCAGACTTGTGGCGTACCATCCCTAATTATCTTTTCAATAGATGATACTGCGACTACGACCTATTTTATGCGCCTCATCTGCTGTTTGTGAACTTGATGGACCTTTTAGTTATATTCATAATAGAGCTCACTAGCTTCAATATTGAGAACTATGCCTTTCCCAACCAGGCTACAGGTATTTTCATCAATATATAACAAATAGAAACAGGAAAAATGCAAGAATATGTTCCATTTATGAATTTAAAAAGTCTTAACAATATTCTTCATATTATTCTTTTGCGTAATGCCTTAATTGCCAGGTCAAAAAAATTAGACATATTTAGAGTTTCGAATGCGATGATGTTTTTAATTTTCTATACAAGCTCATAAAAATGTATGCATTCTATATTATACATATAACGATTTTATTTCTTACACAAATGCAATGGTCAGAAAATTACTATCATTATTGTTAATTTTTGAAGGTAATTAAAATAGTTTAAAAAGTGCTTTTTCTGTTCTTTATAAATATATATTCTCAATAAGGTGTAAAAGCAATTACGAGTCTGTGTTCTTAAAAATAACGTAATTATGTTTTTCACAATTTCTTTCAAAGCCATGATACGATTCAAGATGTCATATGATAAATAGAATTTCACAATAAATTGATAAATTAAAAATGAATAATTTATTAATATTTACTAATTAATACTTAACTAAAGTCCGATAAAAATGACATTTTTTTATATTTATCAATCATTGTTTAAAAGTGGAATTTTTATCTAATAAATGTTGTTCGAAAAACCTCTTGGTCTCTTTGTTTCTTAATATAACTGCTGAATGAAGAATAATATTGCAATAATAAGTCTTAAATTTGCATTATAATAAACTATCAAAATGTTTTCATTATTGTTGCCTCTCTAGTTAAAAACCCCGAAAATTTTGAAGCTTTTGTATGCACTAGGGAATTTTGAAGGAATAAACTTAAGCAATCCTATTTCTTTTAATAGATTGTTTTGCTGTATATATATGAAGCTCAGTGAAGCAGATTTATAATCATATTATATTTATGCATAGTTTAATCATTAGTTTTTATATCTGTTAAGTAATTTTTAAAGTTAAATATATAAAATTGTGATGCTTTATTTCTTTTCTCCTTTGATAAACTTTCATAAAAGCAATGAAAAGATTATGCGTGAATATTAAAACTGTGAGAAACAGCATAGAAAAATTTCATCAATAATTGCAGAGTAACAAATGACAGAGAAAAAATTATATTCTAGGTGCGTCTCAAAAGAATTTAGCTCCGATATTTCATACAAATTTTAGAGCTATATTTAATGTAATGTATGAAAACAAACTATTAATTGAAATTTAATAAAAAATAGTTACTTTCGTTTCGTTGGAAAAAAGAGTATTTTTAACTTCATTTTTTATTTTTCTATTGTTTGAATCTTACAGTACTCAAAATGAAAAAAAAAACTATTGCTTTTGGCATTAATTTATTTTTTTAAAAAAAAAATGTTTTTTCAGATGGCAATAATTTTTTCACATATTAGAAATGTTTTATTTGCAAGAAAACTATTCGGTTTAATATATATTTAAATTCCTTATATATAATAGTATTTCACTCCCTTTATAGTATCATATTATAGGAAAAAATTTAAGGAACTAATTAATTTTTTTTTACGTTCTCTGCAATAAACCGCCAATTTTTTAAAAGCTGTTGAACAAAAGGCAACTATAAGCACTTTCACTTTTCCACTTCTAATTAACAAATGCATGGTATAGTATTCTTTTTTCATTATAAAATCTGTAAAAAATGTGTTGACATTTTTTTATTTACTAAACATAGAGAAAAATACCATTTCGTAGTTACATGAATTATTTCTAATTTGAATATAAATAAATGAGCAACACAAAGGTACTGCATGAAAATTTTGCACAAAAAAGGAAGATCATCTGAAATCGTATCATTTGTAATTGATAAGACGAAAATGGACACTTTTTTACTATTACTTAAAAGGACTTTCCTACAAAATTATATTAAAAAAACACTGAATTAGGAATTATTGCGTTCAACTTTTTTGAAATGCTTTATGACATTTTTGCTGCTATAAATAAAAAAAATTATAAAATAAATAGATTTTTCATGTTTTATAAATTTTAATTGTTAAAAACTTTAAACATTTTCAAAGTTTCTGAAAAATTCAAAATTTTTCCACTATTTTGAAAATTTTCATCGGGAAAAATCGAGTACATTCCGAGGAATGAATCGGGTTATTTTTCAATTTTACCCCCCTCCCCACACTCACATACTACTGTTGGCAGGTGTGTAACATTCTTAAAAAGTTTTGATATTGCTGATGTAATATGTTTGTTAAAGAAAATTACCTTTAAATTGAATATTATACCCATAAATTAAAAAAAAATTAATCTTGGATTTAAACTAATAAATGAATATTGTTATTTTTCAGGAATCACCAATTTTTATACAAAGTGTTTTAAATTTTTCAAATTCCGATGAGTATGCAAAGATTTAAATAGCAGTTGATAACGAATTTTACATTTTTTTCTTTCAAAACAAAATTTTTACCACGGAAATTTTTGGTTTTCCGAATAATTAAAATATATACTAGAATATTCACCTGTTTGGATTGATATGCCCCAGTAAAGTCTCTTTGAATGAAAGACACCAGTTTTGATCCTAACCACTGTTGACGAGAGATGGGCCTCATTTTTTGTATATTTGTCTATTGAATTGAATGCATAGACTTTTTCCTGGTTTCTCCTTCTCCCATTCCTTACAATACGAATATGATACACTATCTATGAAAAAACATCTACTAAAGTAACACGTGAAGGGAATTCAAATGCCTTACAACAATTTACATCTATTTGAGTATCTGATACACGTCACCAAATATTCTCATATTCTGGCCCCCTCAGTTGAATGTTTCTCGTAAAAAAGTATCTGTTGTGAATTTTAAAAAAATGTCTTGATAACAAATTTGAACTTCTAGGCTGTCCATTACTCTAAAAAAATATTTCCGAATTTCAATTCATCATTCAATTTTATAAACCTATTGGCAGGAATGTGTTATTTGGTGTTGTTATTTGTTACACCAGCATACTTTCTTGTACATATCCCTGAGTTGGGTTTTAACAGTTTGGTAGAAGCAGCCGGATGGACTCTGAAATTTTGGATCAGGGACCAAGCAGAAAACCCCTAATGCTTGATCTCCAGCCACAAATAGTGTCATTTCACTTGGAAGGCATTGAGACTACGATGCATTTAATGTGTCCCAACGACTTTTAATGAATATGATGGGTTTTCAATTTAGCTGAAATTCGAACACATTAACTCCAACTATGAGAAAGACACTGTAACCAATCAGGCCACCACAACCTCATGTTCTTTGGTGTGAAAAATTCAAGGCTCATGTCAAATGGTTCAACGTGGTCTAGTGGAAGGGCATTGCTCCTCAGAGAAAAGATACCGGATTCAGTTCAAGTTACTGATGAACAATGAGAGAAGGGTATTGATCTTCTGCTCTCCGCATGCACATCGATCGGAGCCGTGCTTGAGAGTTTTTTTGGTTTCCTTGTTTGTGAACAGGTGTAAATACGACAAAATATTTTTTCAAATTTTGTTGATGAATTTTATTTTACAGTGGTAGAAATTTATTCAAAAGACATTGAAAATTTCATATGAGAACTATTTTATTTACTTGTTTTATAAGGATAGAAAAAGTTTAAGAATTTGTTTTGAAAATATTTGAGAAACATCAGACACACTTTAAATGTCGTGACCTAGATTTATTGCTTTAACGATTTCATGTTGTGCTTATCTTTTATCATCATCATTGGATTAAAAATAAAATCATTCTTTAATCTAATGGTTAAATTGGAAATTTTTTCTTTAAATGAAAAAAAACACAGAAGAAAATTTAAATTTTATTTTGTATTTATGTCGACGTTACTCATGTATTTATTAAATGTCCATGTGAATAAAAAATAAAACCAAATCTCAAATTTGCTACAATCTTTCCTTTTTCCAAAATTTATTAATATTGATGATAAATAAATTAATGCCCTTAAATAGAAAGGAAATAAAAAGAATGATATGCTTGTATCTCTTTTGCATACAATAAGACAAATGTTAACAGTTTTTCATTGCGATAAAATAATTATTTATAATGCATTCTTTTTTATTGGAAAGTTAGTAGAAGATATTTGTCATTGTTGACTAAAAAATTGTCAATGACTTTCAATCTTACAATAAGAAGTAGGTTTCTTGATCAAAAAAGCGATAAACTATTTTTTTGTTCGATTTGTATTAAATAATTATAATATTTTCATAAAATCAATTTTATATATTTTACTATAAATTTCGATGATAATTTGAGTTTAATTTTAATGATTATAAAGTTTAAAGACATCATTTTTTACACAAAAATAACAAACTAAATAAATAAGTTCGAAGATATTTATATCGAAGGTAATTTTGCGTCTTGTGGGTTATCAAAATATTCATCTTTTCAATTATTCCTTTTTAAAAAAGGTATTAACTTACATAAAGACTATACTTAATTCGTAGTTTCTTCTCTATCATTAACCTGAAAAGACTTCTTCAATTTCAGTATTTGACTTAAAAAACGGGATTCTCAATTTCAATTGTGAAAATTTAAATAAAAGTACTACTTTACATTTTAGGAGAAGTAAATAGAGTTGTTTTTAAATTGAAGTTTATGTATCAAAGTACATGATGTATCAATACATGATGTATCTGCAAGCACATCAATCATTTATAATATTAGAGACGTATTAAGTATTGCTTTTTATTCTTACATCACAGGAAAAACTTTAGTTTATATTTAAAGTGGTGACATGAAATATATGTAAAATGTCTCTCTTGTTAGCAGAAAATCATATCAAATTATTTCTTTTAATACGAGAATTAGTTTAAAGTAACATGAGAATAACATGAGGTAATCCTACACACTGCCAATACATACCTTAATCCCTATTTGAAATAGATATTTCTGGTTACTATAGCAACTAACACTATCCAGACTACTTCGCGGAAGTTATTCTTGCAGTAGAAAGACAATAGAATTTATACCACATATATTTTCCTTTGTTTCTATTATGAATGATAACAAATACTTCCACTCCCGAAATTCTGTCCTATTACGAGATCATGGTAGATTCTAAAAGAGTTTCTGTTTAAAAAAGATAAAACTTATATCCTATAATTTTATACAATAAAAATGTACAGTTTGAAAAATCCAATAAATTTCTTTAAAAAAGCTCTGAATAAATAGTTCTTATAACTGCTGAAAGATTCTCAAACTCTGAAAATATACAAACGAAGAAATGTTTAAAATGTATTCAGAATTTGAGATAATATTATCAAAGTACACTTTAATAACAAAATATATTAAAATTTCAGTATTATTAAAATATGATAAATTTACTGCAATAATTTTAAATTTGTCGTACTCTTAAAATAGTGAAATGTTAAAGTATTCATAAAAATTTGTATAAATACTAATATAAATGTTATAGTATAAAGTATTAAAAATATTTTATGGAAATAAATCGTAATTTCCACTTCAATACCGGGGAAAATATACTTTTTTTTTAACAATTATAGAAAAATTAAAAAACGTAATAATTATTATCAATATTCGTTAATATGTGTTTGAAGAATGTTGAACGTAATAATAAATACAACAGTTTTCAGAAAAATATGACTTTATTTACAAAAATATATTCATATGATATGAAAGTGAATAACAAAACCATAAAAATGGTCCCAATCATTGTTACATAAATATGGATAACAAAAATGACATGTAAATGGATTATCATTACAGGTATTGTGCGTTTTCCTGTTAAGTAGATAATATATTGATGCAAACTTTGAATTCAGTTTCAAGAGCGAAAGAAGTGACCAAAGCGCAGACATAAATATTACACTGCACCAATGCTGTCAAAGAGACTATTAATGGAGTGAACTTACGATAATTACTTTCAGTAATTGTAGTATAGGTTTGCGAATTATTTCCAATGCAACTTTAGAGATTACGATTCTTCAAGGGTGGCTCGATTCACATTTATTTAGTTTGTGATACATACAAAAAGGAAATATTTTGCATCTCACAAAAATATATAAGATTGTTTTAATTATTTTCTTTTAGTAAAATTGATTTAATTTTACTCAATTTTTTATACAAAATGAAGCGTTGTAAACATATTATTTTTGCAAATATGTTTTATGTCAACATTTCAAAATTAATTTTACATACTATTATACATTTAAATTTTTTGTATATTCTATAGTTAGATAATATATCTTCTATTTTGTCACATATTACTATGACAAAAACGAATGTAATTTACAAAAAACATAATTTTTCACACAAAAAATAAAGATTAAATAAAATGATGTATGTATTCCTTTGAAGAAAAAAATGCCTTGTACAATGAATTCTTAAGTCATATCACTGTAATTCTGTTTAATCATATTTGAAATCACTGAATATTAAAGTATAAAAATCGATGCTTACATTACAATTAACAGGCATAACAAAATTTGAATTTTTTTTTTTGATAAAAAGTTGACAGATTTTAATCACTTCAGATAATTTTTGTGAAAGAATTTAGGATTATTTTAAATTATTTTATAAATTTAATCAATAAATAAGCATTTTATATTAATTAAAATAATTAGTTAGTGAACGTTCAGTGAAAAATTTTATTGTAGTTTGAAATTAGCAACCACTGCTAAAGCTATCTTATAAAATTATATTGGAAAGAATATGTTATGGGAAATAATAATTTATCAGTAACAATCGAGTTATTTTCAATCGAATAAATGAAATAAAGGAGAATACTTGTGTAAGCATTTATGTTTTAGAAGCGTAAAAGTATTTTATCTTCTTTTAAAGAGGGTAATACAAAGCAGTTTTTTTTTTATCATGATTTATATGCACCACAATCCGAGAAAATGCTTAGCAATATATGCAGAATATTATACCACAATGAATAAATATTAAATACTATGTATGATTAGATATTTTAACATCAATGGACACATATAATTCAGTGGCACAATGTGTTCTTCTAAACAGAGTTCAAAATGAGAAATACATGCGTTAACCCATTTGAGATGGTTAAACAAACTTGAATTATTTCAGATTACTCTCTTCTCCCAGTAAATGAAATTTTCAAAAGAATACGAAAGAATTTTTCAAACATCCATACGAAGAGCTTTTCTTTTTAATTTTCTCAAAGTCAAGTAATTTGTAAACCTGCTATGGTAATAATTTTCAGTTACTCATACATGTCATTTACGATACATTATTGAAAACATCCTCAACCGAGTTTATATTTTGAATATGTATTAATATTCACTACGAACTATATGCAAACAGTAAATCTTCTGGATGGTGCAATGTCAATATTAATTAGCAACCATTCACGTATTCAACAACTCTCGAACTTTCACTTGATTAAAATTATTCACAGTTCCTAAATAGGTATATGCCAATTTCACATCTGTTTTTTCATTCCACTAAACTGACGGATGATAAATCTTTTCATTTTAACAAACATCAGAAATTTATATTTTGTATTTATAAAATTATATATCATTGGAAGATAATAATGATTAAGGAGACAAGAGTTTGGAAGGTTTAGAATGTCCATTATCATAAAGCTCGAATGGTCTATACTGATTCTTGTAAATACATTTTTACAGTTGATAATTAATGATAATGAATGTTAATAGATGGAAATATGACTTCTTTTTTTAAATTTTAAACTGGAACTTGCTCCATTGTTTTGTTGCTACTTTCTTGACTTTCAATATTGATGAGAATGTTAGTTTTGGTACTAGATCTACGTCTCTTTTCCCATTTCGAAAGGTAAGGCAAAGGAATACCGAGCAATCCAGAGACCAGAATCAAAGTACCAGCTATGTAAAAAGAGGCGTCGTAGCTGCCCGTTGCATCATAAAACATACCTATAAAATATGTAATAATATGAATTAAAAGTTCAATCATTTGGGATCATAACAATAAAATATAGAAAACTATCAATTAAAAAAAAAAAATTAAGCGAAATATTTAATTTTAGTATAAGCTCTTTTGAAAAATGTAGAAAGTAGGAAAATTGTTTTTAATAAAAATTCACTTTGTGTGTGACTATTGATATACATTATTGTAAATGTACGAGAGCATGGATTGAATAGGTTGATGTGTGCAAAACATCGCACATACATGCAACTAATCAGTAAACGTATTCCATTTGATATAAACATTTTTCTCGTTCAATACAATTTTTTTTCGAATTTTTTTGAATCAAATTTGAATCGAATTTTTTCTCGTTCAATACAAGCATACATTATACCACAATACCACGCGTGGAAATAGAACCTCTGACTAGATAACTCTTATAAAGCACGCACAACTAAAGTCTTCGAATAGAATTGATTGCGAGAGAACGATTTAGCAATATCTGAGCATATAAAAATATGGAACTAGCTGATTCCAAAATGTCGCCAAAACCGTCATATCCTTGTTAATTTCGGCAGCAAAGTTTTTGGCAATAAAAATTAGTTACCGAATACTTCGTAACGACTCATTTTTTAGAGATACAACAGAAGTTCTTGGAATAATTGCAACATTAATAATTAAAGCACGCTCTGACACCCAAAATTCGTAATAATATGTATTTTCCATAGACATGAATTATATAACTAGATAAATGAGGAAACATTGTATATAAATCAAGATATGCGTAAAATAAACACGTGCAAATGAGATTTCTTATTAATGATGATTTTACTATAAATATAATTGTAGTTTGAAAGCATTATAACAATATATTTGATGATCAGTTAAAAGTATTTAATTATTGTTTATGAGCAGAATGTAATTTTTGTATTACGGTTGAGAAATAGTTACCATATTTAAATTACTTGAAGAAACCTTTATTTAGAACATATTTAAATAAAATAGCCAAATGCTTACATACGTGTAATCTCGAGAACATAATTGTAGCTACAAATTTTAATATTTAAGAAATAGTGTATTTTAAGTGAAAAAAATTATTTTAAACTTTTATAAAGAGTTAATTGGCGTCATAAATTTTACTTCCGTGATAATTATCCCTTTTCTTCAGTTAATACATGACTTACAACAATTTTTATGATAGCTGAGTATAATTATTATTTTTTATCAATTTTGGTTTATTATATATAACCAATCTACCATTAAACTACAATACTTGTTGAAAATTTAAATTAAATAAGTCCTCGAAGCAAATGATTCCAAATTTTTATAAGAAATAGTTTTATTTCGGCTCAATAGATGACGCTAGCTCCTTCAAATTGATTGCAATTTTTTTTTTTTTTGTAATTTTAAACAAAAGAAAAAGCAGAATCTCTCTTTACAAATAAATTTGTCTATAATGTTGAGTTATCCTTTCTTAAACGTTATAATTCTCTAAAATTTGTTTTAGGTTAATTAGTGTTTACTTAAAAATAAAATAATCATGGTTTTAATCAAATTTGATTGTTATTCAACAAATGGCAAATGTATTTTATAACAATAAATTATAAATTTGAAATCCTACATTAGTTATATAATTTTTATTAAAAATCTTTTTAAAAGTGCAATATTTTTAATATGACACTTGAAGAATAAATTGAAGAGCGTTCACATCATTTGATAAAGAACAGGAAAATAAAATTAAAGGATAAATGTTAAAGGTTAAACTCCAGTAAGAAATGATTATAAAAACGTGTGAGAACTTAAAAAATATCTTATCATCAATTCGTCGTCAACCCATCATTACGAATTTGTTTTTCGGGCGGCTTCCTTTTTTTATAATAGTAAAATACTCCGTTAACCTTAATCCGTATATAAAATTTCTATCATTCAGATGTGTAAAGTACTCGAAAGCAATTTTAATGATATTTTATCTGATTTTTGAAATGTAAAGAACAAAGAACTATTTGTTTCGAAGCATTATCTTCGATAGTATCAACTACTATAAATAAATGTTTGTGAAGTGTTCCTGCTTATGTTTCCTCAGCCAACTTATGTGTATAGAAGGAGTCGTAATATCCATCACTCAGGAAGGCATACGAAAGGATTAGATTGGCATGAAAATCTTCCATTGAATTATTTTATGATAAGAAGTGATGAATGCTGGTTGATTTCTCTTTCACTTGAATGAAATATTTTGAGTAAAAAAAACATTTGTTCTAGAAAAGAAATTAGTTTTGAGAAATAATACTAAAATAGTATGAAGCCTGAAGTGACATGTATCTAAAATAAGCGCCAGACACATGTTTTGGATATTAATACAGATAAAATATTCATAAATATGATATAAAAATGTATCTTTCATTCCTCCAAAATCAGGAACAGAAAATAGGGGAGCATTTGAATCGTAACGAGGTTTTTGCTTTTATATCAAATGCATCTTGGGTGCCAAACAAAAGATGCTATTGCAAACTCACCATATTGTAATAGCTTACAAAGTAAGACGACTGCTTTTGAAAGAAGTTTACTGGCTATGACAAGCAAAGCAATACAGCCGAGCCCCAGACTGTACCTTGAGGTTTATGGATTTGGAATACTCGATCATCACCAAGCGCCTTTTCATTTTGAATCAATGTCAAGTGACGAGGTCACACATGAGTTGGCAGCCTCCACTCCACATCTACACAACGCCAACGAAAGGACATGAGAGGTCACCGAATAACATGAACATGTTTCCAACATATTCCACATGGAGCATCAAAAACCTTATGAAGGAGATTATGGTCACCCTTCCAATGGCTGCTCATGATTAATCTGTTTCACTTTGCTGTTCTTAATGGAAAGCAGTGTGAAGCTACTGAAACATTGGTGCTTGCTTTCACACAAGACAATTAATTGTTATTGTATTGAAATTTATTATTTTCAATGAAAACTGTAAATTTTTCAAAAAGGGTAGAATTTGAAAATTCAACGTATACGTCTTTATGTATAACGGTTTTTTTTATTTAATTCATTTTTATATAACTTTCTATCATCAGAAGCAACATTAAACGTAATATTTCGTGAAATTCGAGAGATATAAATATGTTATCTTTTCCTTATAATGTTTTACCCGGCCTTAACAATATACAATAAGCAATTAATACAATAAATTTAATACTTAAAAGAAAAAAATATCTCATAACTAAGAAATAATAAAAGCTCATCAAGGCAATCATATTACAAATAGAAATCAGAAATAAGTAAATTCTTATTTATCGATTCTTCCTTTCCGATCAGTTAAAAGAAACCAAAGTTTTATTTGAAATACATGATTATTAAATAAACTATAGCAAAAGAAAAAAAAAGTTTTGTTTTTTAATTGAATAATGCGTTTTAATATAAAGTGAGTGCACTAAATAGAAAATTAATAAAAAATACTGTATCTTGTAATATTCATTGATGAAAAGTTCATATTAATTAAGAAAAGTGTAAATAATTTTATGATTTTATTGCATAAATCGTAGTTAATTATACCACACGACTTAACTTTTTCTGAGCATTTTATATATATATATATATATTATATATATATATATATATATATATATATATATATATATATAAGATAAAACATGAAGAAAAGTAAAATCAGAAATATAAAATTGGAAAGATACTAAAGTATATGAAGCAAAAGACAAGAAGGCATAGGGACCATGTCTTCATCAGGAGGAGATGGTCAACTATGCAAAAATGAACACTCTTTTCTGACATGCTCGAAGGACAAATGTCTAAAAATCTTCGAGCAATTCCCCCGAAGAGTGTTCATATAAAAAAGAACTTAATTAAAAATTAGACTAAATATATATGTAGAAAAGATAAATATATATGCAGAAGAATAAAAATACTCACTATAGATGAAAATACTCACATTAGTAGAAAAATACTCACAATAGTAGAAAAATACATACAGTAAAAAAAATACATACAGTAGAAAATACAAAATACAAAAGCCAGTAAATCAGATTGAATTTATATATGAGAATAGTAGGAAGTTGCCAAAAGTAAATTTGAAATTAGAATGAAGAAATATTGCCAGAAGTAATTAAATTCAAAAAGTTAAAGTGGTTTACAAAGTTAAAGCGTATTAAAGGGGATTTAAGTTTTAGTTATGTATAAAATAAAGTGTATATATGTAGGTATTTTCAGGATTCTTGTAAGAACTTCAATGCTTGGGTGGCCCTTCTGTAGTTATAAAAACTACGCATTACTTCAATCTTACAAGCGATTCTCTACTTCCTACATATTTTAAAATAAAATTAATTGGAATATTGTTATTTTTTAGGTGAGCTATTAAGCGTTTAATTTGATTTTTAGTATATTCATAATTGTTACAGATTATATAAATGCGATTAAGCTCATTAATTATAATGTTTCTGTATATTTTTAAAGAAATATTGGAGTTCCAAGAAATTAACTTATTAACATGAAAATTAAACTGTTTAGTTTTGTCGAAAATGTCTATATATGTAGTGGAATTATCAATATTATAATTTACATTATAATTAATGAGCTTAATCGCATTTATATAATCTGTAACAATTATGAATATACTAAAAATCAAATTAAACGCTTAATATCTCACCTAAAAAATAACAATATTCCAATTAATTTTATTTTAAAATATGTAGGAAGTAGGGAATCGCTTGTAAGATTGAAGTAATGCGTAGTTTTTATAACTACAGAAGGGCCACCCAAGCATTGAAGTTCTTACAAGAATCCTGAAAATACCTACATATATACACTTTATTTTATACATAACTAAAACTTAAATCCCCTTTAATACGCTTTAACTTTGTAAACCACTTTAACTTTTTGAATTTAATTACTTCTGGCAATATTTCTTCATTCTAATTTCAAATTTACTTTTGGCAACTTCCTACTATTCTCATATATAAATTCAATCTGATTTACTGGCTTTTGTATTTTGTATTTTCTACTGTATGTATTTTTTTACTGTATGTATTTTTCTACTATTGTGAGTATTTTTCTACTAATGTGAGTATTTTCATCTATAGTGAGTATTTTTATTCTTCTGCATATATATTTATCTTTTCTACATATATATTTAGTCTAATTTTTAATTAAGTTCTTTTTTATATGAACACTCTTCGGGGGAATTGCTCGAAGATTTTTAGACATTTGTCCTTCGAGCATGTCAGAAAAGAGTGTTCATTTTTGCATAGTTGACCATCTCCCTCCTGATGAAGACATGGTCCCTATGCCTTCTTGTCTTTTGCTTCATATACTTTAGTATCTTTCCAATTTTATATTTCTGATTTTACTTTTCTTCATGATTTTACTTTTCTTCATGTTTTATCTTATTTATCTAGGCAAATCTTTCTTTAGCTGCTTTTGCGCTGGCTAGATTTCCTATTATGCATTGTAGTTACAACATTATATTTTTAGCATTGTATTTATTACCTTATATTCATATATGTATTTTCTCTATATTAATATATATATATATATATATATATATATATATATATATATATATATATATATATATATATATATATATATATATATATATATATATATATATATATATATATACATATATATATATATATATATATATATATATATATATATATATATATATATATATATATATATATATATATATATATATATATATGTATATATATATATATATATATATATATATATATATATAAAATATATATATATATATATATATATATATATATATATTTAACACGTTTATATATATATATATATATTTAATACTATATATATAATTTACATATATATATATATATATATTTAACACGTTTATATATATATATATATTTAATACTATATATATAATTTACATATATATATATACATATATTTAACCTTACAATTATATCTAAGGTTTAGATGCAATAGTTTAGTTGAAATTTGTTTTTGTTTATTTTAAATGATTTTTTGACATTTTGAATTGCACCAGAAAATCATCGTTGAAATGCTCAGACGTGTACAGAAATAATTACTGCGCAGATTTAAGGAATGGGTAAAAAGATGTAATGTTATAAGAAATGAAATTACGCTACAGGTACTATGAAATGGTGAAAGCATTTTGGTGAGTCACCCATGAAGGAAAAAGTTAGAGATGGAACAACTGCGTTTTTTTCTTAAATGTCAAACAGCTGGCACACCTGTAATCGCAAATTCAATTAACTTTGAATTATTGCCTTAATTGGAACTCAAGAACTATGAGTTCTTCCTTTGATACCGAATTAGATGCTAGCTTCTTTAAGGATATTAGTATAGCTAACAAAATTTGATTATTTTAGAAAAAAAATTTAAAAGACAAAATATATATAAAAATGTGTATATTCCTTTTTCATTATATTATATCAATTTAAACACTTTAAAGTTGATTTAATAGCATAGCAACAAGATCTCACCTGCAACTGGAGCACCTATTATAGAAGCAATTCCTTGGAATAGTAGAAGGAGGCCGAAAGCATTTGTCAATTTTTCAAGACCCAATAGTTCAACAATAACGATGGAACGGAGCGTTGCAAAGCATCCTGCCAACAAAAAAAAAATAGCATTTAATTACCGAAAAGAAATTGATAACGAACTATGTAATTTTTTATAAACGAACAGCACGCTTTCATGCATTTATTCATATTTAAAAATCAAAATTTAAAAAAGAAATTAAATTTTGATTTAGTGAAAACAATTTAAATTATATTTAATGTTAAAATATGAATATACTTATAAAAAAATTACACTTATAAACACTTATAAAAAAAATTGTAGTTGTTTAAAATTATGTCCTAAGGAAAAAAATCACCAAGTGGTAACTATTTTATGAAACTTAATCATTAAAGTTCGTGAGAGAGCAACTAGTATTTTTTTTGTTAAAGTTTTTTTACAATCCAATTGTATAAAGAATGATACAAAAATATTTCCCACACTTGGATCGATGGTCATGTTTCGAAATTTTCTACTTGGTCACCGCTTCTAAATTAAAAGGACGCATCCACTTTCAGGGTTGCGATGGTACATCCAGGGTACATCAATTTCACCCCTTGTAGTACCGAAAATGTACGGGAGTTGTAGGAAAAATTCCAATTGGTAATATTTCAATTTTCAAACCCATTCTAATTTATATTTTTAATCATGATCACAACAAAGATTAAAATGCGCCAAAATAGCTATTATTTAACTGTTAATTTGAATAGATTTGTGCCAGTGCACTGAAGTAAAATAATTTAATCTTTTCAGATCTCGTTAAAGGATATTTATTTTTTGACAACTTAAAACTTTGTTTCGGATTTTAGAGTCGTATAGGATTAAACGGCAATATATGAAATATAATATGATTGAAAATGAGAAAAATGTTGGGATTAGTTTAGGAGAATAATGCAAGGTTAATAGCAGAGATAATGTTTAGCATGATCTTAATAAGGATTGTAATACAATTAACAGAATTCGGAACTCTATTACTAATAAGATTAGAAATATTTCTCATACTTCATAAAAGAAACTTTATCAAAAACTTAAGTAAATCTACCAGAAATTACATTAAACATTAAATGAAACTGAATATGTTGCTTATTCAGAAAACCCCCAATCTGAAGTCAAAGAGGTAAGCAAAAGACATCGTACATACCAATGCAAAATCCAAATAGAGCTCCATAAGCCAGTAACATCTCGAGAGAGTTCAGAAAGGTACTCAAAATGGTCACCAAGCCAC
This sequence comes from Latrodectus hesperus, assembly GCA_037975125.1. NCBI lineage: Eukaryota > Metazoa > Arthropoda > Arachnida > Araneae > Theridiidae > Latrodectus > Latrodectus hesperus. Next base: position 111,007,847 of record CM075853.1, read on the forward strand.
CAACTATCAGAGCAGCGTTGTTGAGTGTGAGGGCATTGAGAGAAGGCCTGTCAGATATCCATCCACAGAAGACACGTCCAACTGTGTTGGTGATTCCGATAACAGGTAAAATGTAAGTAGCCTCTTCCAATGATATACCAGCTTGAACAGCTCTGTCAACAACGAACATGAAAGGCACGAAGAATCCGGCCAACGTCAGGAACCCACCAGCCCCCAGCAAAAGGAAAGTTGGACTTTTTAGCAAGGACATATCCAACATTTGCCTTGAAAAGTAAGCAAAATATTGAAGTTTATTTAAAAAATAAATCAAAACATTATTCCATGTATTATTTAAAAATTTTGGCATAGAATTTAAATTTTATTTAGCACTTTATAATTTATACATCCATCATCATCTTAAAGTTTTATTTTTGGATTTCAAATATGAAAATAAATAATGCAACTCTCTCTCTCTCTCTCTTAAATAAGCTTAAAATGCTTTACTTTCATGATATAAGTAACTTTTTGATTGCATGTCACGAAATTTAATTACGAAATTTTACCCGTTGTTTCCTACTGATCACCTACTAGAGAATTTCATCCTTCCACACAGCAAGGGTAGAAATTGAGGACAATTTTTACAATGGGCCACCCAATGGGTGTTCCATCGTCGTCACGAATGAGACTAAATCTTCATAATTTAGAAGCAGAGTCCAAGTAAAAAATACCCTGACTAGCCTTGCCATACCAAGAAGTATTTTACATGTAAAGCATTGCGACTAGGACCCATTATACATGCCCAAACTGCTTTTATTAAACACGACAGTTCTCCTCTAATTTCGAGAGAAGAGCTCACGATATTCTATTGTAAGAACGACACCCTTGTTAACAACTATCTTCAATTATAACATACGCATTTATACACTGTCACATATCTATTACAGAATAATTAACGTAAAGTGAATTAGGGCACCATTTTGATTTACAAACATATGTTTTCATCACAGGAAATATATTATTACAACAAATAGAAATAAGAGGTTTGTTCTACATTCTGATTTTTCCTTGCATCAAACATTTGAAACCTTTCTGTTCTGGAAATTTATTCAAGAAAATTTAAGGCAACATTAAATCAAAGCCAAACATAATCAAAAAAGAAAAATCATCCAGTAATTTTTTTACACCAAAAATAAATTTCATAAGGACATCACATCATTGTTTTTTTGTCATTTTCAAGAAGACAAAATGCTCCAAGCAGTTTTATACCACGAATCCCTTTGATTGAAAATTAACTGTCGAAGAAGATATTTATTATTATCTTCACATCACATTTCAGTATTTTTATTACAAAAAAATCAACATTTGTTTTCGAAATAATAATTAATTTTCAAATAACAAACCGCTCACCTGAACGTGTCTTTCATTGCTGGAGAGAGACAACCACTTTTGCTGTCAGGCTCTGGAACCCTCGTGATGCTCGCTGCGTACAGACTCAAGTTGTTATGAGATTTCTGAAACTCTGGCAGATGAAGCAGACTGGCACTGTAGAGGATGTCTTGCCTGTAGAAAGGCCTTGCTACATCCAGAGATTTGCGGCTGCGAAGTCTTTTATGTTTGGAATAAACGTCGTTGGACGTAGGACCAATCTTCTGTAGAGAACCAGGAGATTGTACATGCAAGAAAGCAAACTTTTCTTGCTGGTCGGCTTCCACGACATCCCTGTAGGAGGGAGGAGGACTGTTGTCATCAGTCGCATTTGGAGATAGAGAATATTTTTTTGCCATGGATGACATCTAGAAGAGAAAAAAACACGATTTTAGTTCGATGATATTTGTTAAAATATAATTTTTGCGTGTGTTTTAAAATTAATCATTATGTAACTAAACTTTTTCAAATATTTTAAGATTTTATATAAAATTTCAAAAAAATAAAATTAAACTATTACACAACTGAAATTATACAAAGCTCTAAGAGCAAGTTTAATAAATGGTAAACAGTTATTATACTCTACAGTGCCCGATAATATATAAGGTTTGTGGATTCAGTACCGAAATTTTGCTTTTCCTATGGAGCTATTTTGTTTTTCCTATGGTTTATTAAATATTATGTATTCAGTGCATTTATTACATTGATATTTATTCCTTATATAATTAGGAATAAATATAGGAGAGACCCTGTGCATGAATGGTATGCGAAAAATCGGCCTGGTGCTGTTCTGATTGGGGTTGGCAACAGGTGCGATCAGACAACTCCCGAGAGATTTCGAAGTGAACGCATTCGTGTACAACGTCATGTAACGGGGCACAAAGTTTATCCCTTGTGTCCAAAATAAAATTTGATTCAAGTTGCTCCTGCCCCCATTTTGGCCTGCATCGGTTTAAATAAATGCCAGTTATTCTCGAACTCAGAGTCTGTGCTCCATTGTTTGAAGGCGCTCGGAATCATGGACCTGATTTGATGTTTCTGTTAATCAGGAGGGATAAGCCACTACACAACAAAAATAAATATCAATGTACCTTCCCTATTTCTTATTACATATCTCATATAAAAATGCAATACGACTGGAAGAATATGTGACTTATGGTCACTGCATACTAATCATTCTTAAGAAAATGACTGATCAGTAATATTAATAATATCTTGCATTTAATTATTCCGTTTTGCATTTAATTACTTATCACAATAAAATTTTAATAACATGAATAATTGTCAAGTGTATTCCATCAGAATATTTACGATCTATCTCGAGTATTAACAGATAATAAGAAAATAGATATAGGAATTGAAAACCATTTTGAGTGCCTCTGTTTTTGATTCTGTCGAATTTTGTATCAAATCTAAAAGTAATCCGAGAGAGAAAATCCATCCAAAAAAGCGTGTTCCCTTAAGCAAATGTTTTCTTGAATGTAAGCAATAGTTAAAATTAACAGAGCAGTTATATTTACAGAAATGTAATTGAATCTGTAAAGTATTTCCATGTGTATACATGTTACAAAGTATAAATAAGTTTGTAACATAAATTACTTGGATATATATATAGCACATAAAATCCAAGTTAAGTGAAATTTACAATTAGAATTTGCTATAAAAATACAAAGAAGGATCTATATTAGAAAATAAAAATTAAATAGGTCCTTTAAATGAATGAAATGAACATAGAGTCTATTTATGAACAACTTTGATGTTTCATATTATATTTCATATAATTCTTTAATGATTTATGAAAACACAATCAGCAATTCATGCTCTAATGTCATCATCAAAAAAACATTATATTTTATATCATAAAAATAATATATTTAAAAAGTAATTAGTCTAATCTGAGAAAATATTCAAATAAAAACTTTATTATTTGTTAATTAACAAAAAATAAAATCTCTATTTTTTTAACAATTTTTATGTTTTCATATAAATTAACTGAATTAAAAAGCTTGTCAACGAAACCTATATTTAGTTACAAAAGCCATAGTAACATAAACGAATATATAAGATAATGTGTTTATCGTATAATTTAATACGCAGAAGAGAGCTCTTGTGTTATAGTTTAATTGTAATAAAGAAAAACACTAATTTCTATGCAGCTCGACAGGCGGAAATGTTTTCATCGTTTAACTAATGATTCTAGTTAAAGTAAAAAGAAATCGAAAGAAAAATGTACAAAGTAACATGGTAATATCCTTCGGAATAGAAACGGTGTGGAATGATAAGAGCGCGAAAGTTAGTTTTCTGACTGTCCTTGATATGTTTTCGAAGTTCTTGCATAATTTATATTTTTTCAGCTTCCCGAGCAATGACTTTATTACGTAATTGAAGGTCGTTTATTTAAGGATGTTTACCACAGTTTCCTAGCATGTAAATCAGAAGAGAGGTAGGAAGAAGTTCTGGTTCTCTCTTTCTACGAGGTATATCTACAAGATTCGATTCACACCGTAAAACAGATGGTACATTTATTCTTGCTACAAATTTCTTTGTTTTGATTAAAGAATTTAGAAGGTAACATTTTTTTTGACATCGTCAGCTAAATAAATGAATCAGATAAAGTACTACTACTATCAAGTTGTTATGATAATGCAAAGAGTGATTGTAACATAGCATGACTATCTTTTGAAGGTTAATCAGAAACTGCGTATCTGTACCGTCCAATACATCTTAACATGTTACATTGGGCATAACTGACAATAAAAAAATTGGGAAACGACTTTGTGTATTTTTGTTATTCTTTTCCATGAGTGTTCTTAAATGGGTTGTTGCTACATGAACTGTTGCCATGGATATATGAAACATACGTATGTTGATCATGTTCGGCACAACTGTTTCCCAATCACCAATGTATACTAATCCAATTAATTATATTCCGAACTGAAATAATATATTTTGATTATATAGTGATATTTAAGGAATAAATATCAATGTAATAATGCATTGAATATATAATATTAAATGTTTTTTTAAATTTATTTAATTGAGTCATCCAAGTGATGAAAATATTGCCAAGTTGAGAGATCATCTATTTGTTCATGAAAAAATAATTTTTCATTGCCAGAAACACATTGAAAAATATCTCTAAAATTATGCAAATAAAATAATATATTTAATATCTAATTAGAATAAAAGATTCTAATTTAGTGCTCTAATTAATAAAAGCATAAATATCAAATTTAAATTCGATTGTTTGTGTGCATGAATATATGTGAATGAAAATCAATATCATTTGATACTGAGAAAGAAATTACAAGATGATTTCCATATATTCTTCCAAATTATACATATATGTCACCAAAAACAATATTCGCCTATTTTTTAACACTTCTCACATTTATAAAATCAAAATTCAAGGTTTGCATAAAATTTGGGGATATCTACATAATAACTATAAAATTTTTTTTAAATTTATTTTATCAACATTCTAACGATGGTTTCTATTTTTGGTTTCATTTTAACTTTACATAAAACAAAAAGGTATGAATTGAGACTTGAGTGAAATTTTTAAAGTGAATTCTAGTAGTTTAATTTTTCTCTCTATCTTTAAATTATTTTTATTTAAATTTTTTACAATTTAAAGTCCTCCAATTGAAAATTGGCTATCAAGTTTACATCGCAAATAGTTTTGCAAGTCAGACGGCCTTGGTTTGATTCCCGCTCAAAGCACGTATGTGATAAAAATCGTAACTCTTCCGATTTCGTGAAGTGGTTTGAAGTCCACTTTGGACCGAGCTAACCAGCTGTATATACAATTATTGCGGAAATACAAAACTCTAGTAATATGACGAGGGAACCTTGAAATAAACGTCTTTAAACTTCATTGTCAAACTTAGAAAATGTTGCACGAATTTGTGATAATCATCATGCTTGTTTTTTAATTGAATATTTTGACGACACAAATACTGATTACTGCGTATGGAATGCAATCCAAATCATTTATTCGCAATCATGGTAAAATAAATTTATACTTGTATCTTAACTATTTTATTAGAGTGGCAATAAAAACATTTAGTTGGCAACGATAACAATAAATAAGCAATGTTTTCCAAATTTATTGTAAAATAATGGTAATTTCTGTCTTTTAGAATATACATATAATATACAAAATAGAATATACAAAATATACATTTTACATACGTAAAAATATAAAATTCATGCATCAATTTGATTAATAAAATTCAAAATTTCGTAAAAAAAATTTCAACCTCCATTTTCTTGTTCAGTTGAGCGCAATTAGCTAGTATTTTTCAGCCACCTCAAGTTCCATTTTAATTTGTTTGTCAAGGAATTAATATCGATGTATTATTTCGCTTACTTGCGTATGTACATCATGGAAAAATATTTGTTATGGGATATTTAAAGATTACTCTGATTTTTAGCATGATTTATGCTTACTTTTTGACCGGAATCTCACATCACAAGAATTGAACTTTAAATCCGGGACACCAATTAAGTTACAGTAAAACTTGATCCATTAATACAATTCCTTAAGATTTAAATCTGGACTGTTTATTTTTTAGAGTGCCACCCCCGCCCACAGTTTCTCGTCAATTTGGCGTTATATTGTTAACGATAGTGATTTATTTCTGGTTGGTATATCTTGCTTTAAGCGCGCCATCTTGTTTCTTCAAACATCACGAAAACAAGCTTGGCGGGATAAAAATCACCAATTTTCGCCAAGGAGCACTTTAAAGTACATTTTTCCTTTAAATCCACGCAGTACTGAAAAACACGCAGAATTCTTTTTGAACATGTCAAAAAATCCAAATGATTGATGTTTTAGTGGAAAATGAGTCTAATAGGTAAGAAATCAGAGGTTGAAATAAAGAATTAATCGATTATAGAAATTAAAAAATCATTATCCACAAGAAAAATCCAACAAACTCAAACTCAACATTTGATTCCAAACATATTTGAATTTCACGTGCATATAAGGATGAGGACAAAAAAATTAATTCCTAATCGGTATGAGCTATTCGCATGAGCTTAAAAAAAGAGACAGGAAATTGATGAAAGCGCGGAAGTCTCCTTTTTGTCTTTTGTCACATGGAAAACAAGTCAATATTTACGAGAGCTTTAATTCACAACTTGTTGTTCTCAAAAGAAACGCCGGAGACGGTTTTTTTTGGCATGATTCCAGAGGTGTAAGGAGCGTTTTATGTTTCCATTTCCTATTTATTGAATTGCTTGAGTGGTAGAAAACATTTTGTTACATCATTTAAATGAGCTAATATGTAACAGCATTCGCGAGAGTTGATAAAGAGTCGACTATCGAATTTCTTAAACACATCCAAATGTTTCAATAACTGATTATGAATTTGTCACAAACTGAAAGATCTGTGGGTACATGATTGATTTTCTCTTACGAAATTAGTTGTTTTTGTAAACAAATTTTGTTTCCGTTCCATAAGCTTTGATCTTAAAACTTGTCACTAATTAATGTATTATTAAATAGTTTAAGATAGTGTCTAATTAGAGTAAAATAATTTTGATGTACTCATTTCTTACAAGCATAGCTTAAGTTACAATTACTAACTCAAAACATTAAATAAGTAATAAATTTAAATAAAAATAATACAACAACTTATTAAATGATAAAATACTGAATGACGATATTTAGGAAGAATACGAAATGTTTTCGGAATAGATATATACATAAAGAGTCCAATGTTTATGCAAATACTGATAAGTACGGTTATCTTTCTAACTATTATTTTCATTATAAATGTTTATTCAAAGCTAAATATATTTACTGTTGCCAGGAAATAAAAAAAGACTGCTGAAATTTTCATATTTCATAGCTGGATATGAGTGATCTTAAGGCACTACAGATCCTTTTAGTTAACTTAGAATTTTAATGGATAGTTTATGACAAAGATTTTATCAGCGATTTTCTTATTGATTCCAGAAATACTATAGACTCTTTTTAGAGTAGTACTAAAAACATGGCATGTATTAGAAACCGGTTAAGAATCCTTGGTCTAAAAAATACGAATTTACTATTCTAGCAAACATAAACTTAACTGTAGTACTATGCATCAAGAAAATATGACTTATAATTTGTATGTATTTTAGGTCATTATAGTATATATTTAGAGTAGCCACTTATATGTTAAATATATGCAATAATGAGTTGAAAAATACACGTAAAGTTACTGTAAAGATATGAATCAGACTGATTTTATTGAAGACTTACTTATCTGTATGTATCACATAATAATAATAATTTGTGAATATTATATAATAAATTTATTTTTAATTAATTTTTGTATTGAATAAGTCAAATCAACAAAATTTTGAGTGAATCTACAAAGTATATATTTACCTCTGGAAGACTAACTGTAGAATGGGGCACAGGAGTCAGACTATGAATGGAGTCCCATCTACTTTTCTGGGCATCACGATACATCTTGATCCTTTGTAAAAGAGGGGGTTTGCCTTCAATATTTTCTTCTTCGTCGTCAATTGTTCGAGGAACAGGAAGTGGTCTGAAGAGGGATCCAAAGAAGGCACAGTTGAGAACTATTCCAGCCAAGATCAGCATCGTTCCCCTCCAGTCGAAGCGGACTAGAAGATACTGCACCAATGGTGCCATCACAAAAGTTCCAACGCCAGATCCACAAACGGCTAGACCCGTGGCAAACGCGCGTCTTTGCTCGAAATAGAATCCCACTGTGACGACAGCAGGTAGATAAATAAAACCAAATCCTATACCTATGATAAAGTAAGAGATTGTATTTCCGGTACATGTAACAGATTAAATTGTACTATACCATTTCGCCGACCCAAATCTTACCAGACCGATATTTTTGGCGACAACATGCAAAACAGAGATGTAAAAATCAGTAACTTTTAGTTGAAACAAATTTTACTTTGGTACCTTTCTTAAAGATTTTCTTAAAGATTCTTAAAGATTTTTAGCTTAAGCTCATTTAGGAGTCCCATGAAATTTATTTTCGATGGATTCCTTCTCATGTAGACATATACGGCAATGAGCAGGCGGATAGACTGGTGAAGGAGGGCTGTTACCACGATAATCCTTCCTCTTCAACACTTACATTTTTAGAACACCAGTCTATAGTTAATTCTGAAATTTCGAAAAGGTGAAGGATTCCTCTCGGCCATCACTGGTACGCGGGCAAAGAGCCTGGATCTTCATTCGCTCACAATTGTGACAGAGCCTCTAGAACCGCAATTTCTAGACTATCAAGCGGCCAAACTAGGGGTCTCACGTATTTTGAAGGCAGGAAAATATTTGAGGTCTGCTCTAAATGTAAATCTGAGCAGGCTTCTCCTAATCATATTCTGGAGTGTTTGGGACTTTCCAGAGAGGATATATACTCATCCCCCCCTTCTGGTCCTCAATTTCCTTAGAGTCAATGGTCTGATGGACCTTATCTGACTTCGTCAGACGTTTGGAGGATAAGACACAACAACAACTTAAAGATTTTTAAATACATTTGAACACTTTAGCAATCATTTTGGACATTTTTAAAAGGATTGAAATTTTTAAGTATATGAAAGTTGCAACTGTGAGGTTGGTAATACCATCTGGCGACATTATCGCTTGTACCGGCGAAATGGAATAGTAAGGCTCAAATATAATTAATTTTTTGAATTACAAAAACTTTTACTAGCTGTCAATAATGTTTGACAGTTTGTTAATTGCTTTATTTCACAGTGATAATAAAATATCTCTTACCTCCAAAGACCCCAAAACCTAAACAAAGGTATTCCACACTGGGAGACAGAGAAGCTAGAGCGAAACTAGCAGCAGAGAAAATGGTACCAGCAATTGTAACCGGGCGTGTTCCATAGGTATTTGCCAAACCACTCACTACAGGACCTGCATTTAGAAATACAATAATTCATTTGCTTATTATTTTTATAAATTATAATTATTTAGTAATTTATGAATAATAAGAAAAAAATGTGCTTCGCAAGTGCGTCAACTTTGTATAGAATATTTGGATTTAATCAGCTGATTAGGTTTAACACATAATGTTATTATATTAGAATTATTGTTAATTTGATTTTAATAATATGAAACTTAGAAATTTATAGATGGTATCATTATTAATCATTAAATATTCTACATCATCTTACAAACAAGTAATCGGCTTTTTCTTTACATAAGTATTATCTTATAAACCACATCACCACTAAAAATAGAATACAAAGGAGAAATCAAACTATTATCTTCTTAGAGCATACCTTAACATAAAATGGTGTATGTCTACACATATGTATGTATGAGTTAAGTTATTCAGAATTTCGAAAAAGACCGTTGGAAAAATAACTTTAAGGAAAGGGCTACATGATTGTTCTAGGAATTGTAGTCATACTCATAATAGGAAAAATTTCGGCAGTCATCGATATTCAATGAAAGTGATCATCATTTTAACTATTTTATTAGTATAAAATCTTGTGAAAGAATAAAGTAATTAAATATTTTAGGATTCAGAAAAAATTATAGAAAGGTGGATGAAATTAAAATTAATCATTAAAGGATTACTTACATTGTATTACACTAAAATAAATTAATTTTTCCTGTTTAGCCCTTGAATTAAACATAATATTAGGAATTTACCCTTCGAATATATTAAGCAATTAGATAGAATTATTAACTATAAGGAAAGTTTTCTCAGAGCATTCGAATTAATGTAAGCAAAAGAATTATTATGTTCTAGATATAAGGAAAAAATATTACATTCAACTATATAAAAAGGGATTAATATAATTACAAATTTAAATTTTTCCAAGGAATTCATTTATGATCAAGAAGCAATTAGACTATCTTATTTAAATTCATCACCATATATTATTTTATTATGAAAACTATAAAATTTAGTTTTCATTACCATATTTACTAAATTAAAATAATTTTATTAAAAACTAATTTAATAACTACTTAAATTGATTAAATAAACTAAATTAAATAAAATTTTAAAAGAAATTCGGTTCCGAGATAAAAGTGTTTTTGATAAAAGTTATAATTATATAATAGTCAAATATATCGGTTCTAATTATATGAAAGTCAAATATGTGTGTACTTATTCATGGCTATTATTTTCCAAATTCTCAAAACTGTAATTATCAACATAAGATTTATAATTTTTTTTATATTCAATAAATTAATGACATAATATTTTGTCTAAAAAATTTTCTGAGATTGTTTTAAAAAACATCCAGATAGACAGCATCCATTTATTGTTATTTATCAAGCACTTTTACCAAAAATGTCTTGATATTAAAATAAATATTGCTTTACAGAAATACACAATAAAATATTGTAAGCTGTTTTATTTCATTCATTTTTAGCAATAAAATTATTTTTTAAGTTTATTACCTGCAATAAGATAAAATCCAGCTAGAAGTGATCCAACCCAAGCTAATCGGCCTTTGCTTTCCCCAAGATCTCGCGCGAGCTCTGGCAAAAACAGTCCATATGAAAAGATGATACCATCCACAATGACATTGCACATGAAAGAGCCCAAGACTACCATCCAACCCCAGCCGCCATCTGGTGGGCGTGGAACAACAACTCTATCACCAATTTCTTCATTGTTGATAGATTTATTTGTCTTTTTTTCATCCATTGTAAATATATGAATAAATTCTTCTTATAAAAAGTCTTTTAGTCTTAAAATTTGTTATTTTTAGAGATAATCCCTCACTTGAAGATTACTGAAGCATGTTTGTTTCCCAGGCTCTGTAAGATAGAAGAATACAACCAATGTCACAAAATAATCAATAAGTTTAAACAAGAATCATTTAGAATAGTAAATGATATTGTTTTAATTATTCTGTTGAGAAGAATAGCTATAATTCATCAATAGTTTTTTACGAGTTAATGTACATATATTGATCTACAAAACTATTGTAAAATCATCATCAATATAGTGAAGTCATAAATTTGAACTACTAACTAAAAATGCAATAATTTAACCGGGTTTGTCCCTTGACCTCCCTTGTGACCGACGTACCCGGTCTACTCTCTCAAGATTTGCTAGTGGTCACATCAAGTGCCTCACTTACAACGAGGGCAGGAAAACCTTCATCACCTGCACCAAGTGCCAAAATCATCAGGCCTCTCCTGAGCACCTTTTGGATTGCATGGGTCTCTCCAAAGAGGATCTCTTTAGCAATCCTCTCCTAGTCTTCGACTTCCTTGCAGTCAACGGGCTCGTGGATCTTGTCTGACTCCGTCAGGCAGTGAGGATAAGAAACAACAAACAGCAATAATTTATAAAAGCCAAGCGAGGTAAGACATTTCAAAACATACTTTAAAAAATTCAGCTTCTTATAATAAAAATACTGTATGGATCAACAGTATTTTTATTTGTCCAAGAACCTCCACACCCATTAAAATCAAGTATACAATTATAGATACGTGTAGTAATGAAAAATTATAAGAAATAGTCACAGAGTGAACTAAAAAAAATCAAATTAATAATAATGTTACATCAAAATTTTGATAGAAAAACATTTGATATAGGTCAACTTGTACATTTCTAATTTTAACTTAAATTGAACTATCGGACATGAAATGATTTTGTGGTCTATCTTATAATAATATTATCTCCCAAGTTGGTTAAGGTTTCTTGAATAAAGGCGCCACATGGAATCTACGGCCATATATGAACACTGAGCATTCAATTACAGTTGCTCCCATCAATAACAATTAAAGTGATTGTTATGCTGTTTGCATGTCTTGTGTGAGAAATAGTACAGTCACATCATATATCCCGAATCAATGGAAGAGATTATTTTTAAAACAACTATCTGTAAATATAGTTCATAGAATTTTGCCACAACGGTGATTATCAGCGCACGATCATGACTTTAGCTGCTTCTAATACTGCAAGACAAGTAAGAAGTGCTTCAATAATTGTGTAAACAGTGATATTGGGATGAGGGGATGAGGAACAGCTTGAAATACAGCATCATCTGGATAACATCGATTTTAGATGGGATTGAAACGAGTACATATTGTCAGCTTTTGTTCAGCATCTCATGATATGTCTAAAAATAAAAGTTATTGCCTAACAATGGAAACCATTATACGCCAATCAGTACGATGATGAACTGTAGAGTAATGATAAATTTACATATACTGATGTATACCATACAACCAGCATTCAATTTCATGGCCCAGGGAAAAATTATTGCTCTGTTGCAAAGAACGGTTGCTCTTAATTTCACAACGATTAATATCATTAGAGTTTCCTGAAAGTTTTTTGGTTAATGACTCATATTTTATTCTTTTCTATGGTAGAAATTTAAAAAAATATGTAGTACATATATTTATTCAATCACTTTTGATAATCTGTATTGCCCTTACAGATTTCATTAATAATTATTCAATTTATTTAATTTGAATTTAACATTCGCATTACATAAACTCAATACCTGCAGCAATTCAGAAAATTATGAAATTAACATGACATATTTAGATAGAAAATGGACTGTTTTGAAAAAAGAAATCACTACAGATAATAGATATCTCTTTTCTTATGGCAATGTATTCACTGAAATGGTAAGATTCTAACAACATAAATTATTACTCATTAATATTATTTATGCTTCAATAAATACACAATTCATAAAACAACATTAGATTCACTCTTTTATTTTTGTATTATTAAATAAATTGTAATCAGGGATGAATAAAAACTTTAACAAGAAGTAGAGAAAATTATCACATTAAGTAAATAATAAATTTAACTTTTCAAATTAAAAAAAAAATATACTGAATGTAATCTAAATTCAATATTTCTTTTTATTTAAAGCTTCAGTTTTTTTAAATTTATGTTAATAAGAAAAATGCAAAAAATATAACTTACTAACATAATAAATAATTTTGAAATAAACTTAAATGTAATAAATAGTTTTGAAAAGTTGTACTATAAAAAACTAGAATTGTAGAAAGAGATTAGAAAAGAAAAGAAAATTTTCCATCGACTGTTGATCTATACATTCTAACAAAAACGGCCATTTTTAGATGCTCAGACTTCTCATATACATTATCTTAACATTCCAGACTTGTTTACGAAACTTGTTGATTTCCATTAATCGCACCTCCTATTTATTTACGCTACCTTGAGCGAAGTACTTGAGATTTTAATTCGATGTAAGCAAACACTCCCTCGTGACGTATTTAGTTCTAAAGCACTAACTAACTTTGTTTGGGCATTCTCTTATTTTGAATATTTCTGTACATAATAATTTTATCTGATAATATGCACTGAATGGTATTGTACACACATATAAACAGACTTAATAAACAATAGATAATAACCGTTACATGATTTACTTGTTAAAAGAAAACACGTGCACTTGTGCTGTTTCCTTATAAAATAGAAATAGCATATACAGAAACGTAGATCAATTTTTAATTAATACTGATAATTGAATTTTGCTCGGTATTCATCACCATATACATAGTTTGTACAAATCTAGAAAACAATAAAAATGAATATTAATTATCTAGCTTATTTCTTATTAAAGTTAGAGTTTTGAGAATAAATTTATCATTTTTTTACAATGTAAACGTTGTGTGATTTTCAGTAATGATAAAGAATAAAACTCAATATTTCAAATAAGTCAAAAGCTGCTTTGTTTGGTATTTGTCAAGTAGCCTAAAAATGTCATTTCATGAAAATAACCAGGTTGTGTGATGATACATATTTGTAAGGCTTGTAAAAAGTAATAAAAAAAAATGTATCCATACGAAAATATATCAATAAAATTTTCTTCCAATAGACGATAGAAAATCAATATTTATATTTTAACATACATTTACATTTAATTATATTCAATCCAGTTTGTATATAAGATGTAAATCAGAACGATTCAGAAAAATAATTTTGCGTTCCTTTTACATTTTAAACTAATAGAACTTTTTAATAGTTTAAATGATATATTTTTTAGCTTCATAAGAGTCTCATGATGACTTACAGCATCTGTTTTTATTATACAGCACGGCACAGATGCCGTATAATTCAGAATGCCAAATTCTGAATCTGGTGATTTTTTGGAGTATTTTCTTATGTATTTGACAACCAACCTGGTTTTTAATATGTCATAGATATTGAGACCTATAAGAATTTAGTAAAATATACTATTTTGACAATCCTATTATTTACGTCATTGCGCACAATATATCATTTTGGGAACATTTCTTCATCGCTAAAAAATTTCAGAATTTGACATCATGGATTATACGGCATCTGTGCCTAACGTACAATATTCTACTTAAAGTAAGTTAAAGCAAATTAAATCATTTTAGTTACCTAATTAATAAAATTTTACATTCATCCCACCACTCTTATTTTATGCATAGAAAGTGAATAAATTACGAAATCGATTAAAAGTTTAAATTTTAATTCTTCTTCACTGTGATTTTGAACGTTTAAAATGATTAATTAAAAAAGTATCAAAATCATAATATTTGCTGCATTGACAAAAGTTTAAATTTAGTTCAGTGAAAGACAAGGTTATTTTGCTGGATATTTTTGAAAATCTTATTATCTATTTGGCTCACCGAAGGGCTGTGAATGGATAATTTTTAGGAAAACATGGTTAAATAAGTCTGACCTTGGAATTTGAAAGTCTCATCAACAATATTTTATCTCTGTCCCGACTGTGACATTGGGTGTGATACAAATTATTAACAGAATTCCTATTGAGAATCCTTGAATAAAAACAGTTTCAGAAGGTCAATATAAGGCGCAACACACATTTAAATAGTGTTCCAATTAGAGTTTATAACACAAAACATATTTTCAGTTTAAAAACAAGCCAGTTCACTATATATAGATTTTCAGTCTCTGATTTCTTAAAGTAGGATTTTTCACACTTTATTGGAAACAAATCTATATTTCAAGAGAATTGGATGTAATGCTTTCAAAGTATCATACTTCGAATGGTCAATTCTTTTACGTAACGATTTTAATTTAAAGAACAAACAATGACGTTTGCAAATAATCATATATTAAAAACTATTGAAAATTTTTTTTTGGTAACAAATTGAGGAATGCAATGGGGATTTAACATAATTTAAAAGAATGCATATTTTCCTGATCACTATAACTTTAAGATAATATGATTAATAAAGTCATATATAACAATAAATTGTAATAATTTAAACTTAAAAAAAACATTGAATCTATTTAGCAAATGATTATAATTTAGAAAGTAATAAGAAAAATTTGGCAACAAGCAGAAGAATAAAAAGAATATGAATTCATATTGAGATGAATTAATCAGCCTATGGTGCTAAATTATCAAATTTAATACCTTTGACAATTTAGATAACATATCGTCAATAATAAGATCAAGCCTGAATACTTGAGTATGTATTAATAATTGCTTGCATTAATAATAATAATTAATAAGATTATAAGTGTTTGTGCATTAATGTCAGAAAAATATAATCTTATTGTTCTATTAAAGTCTGGATGAATTTCAGCATTGCTTTAGCCCACTTCTTTCTTCTATGAACATATATCGAATCTTTTCAACATGGAATATACATTTATCCAATAAAATATATGCAGATAGTTTCATGAATCTTTTATACAGCCTTGATTACTTAATCAGCAACACGATAATTTATCAATTAAAACTAAATCGAGAAAATAAATCATTTGAGAATGCAGAACAAATTCAAGATAGCGCTACTTTATGATTAAATAAAAATGTTTTTATGTAACAAATTGTGGAGGTAGTGGTGTTAAGTAAAAAAGAGTTTATATATATAAATGTAACGATATTTCTGTTATTATTAATTATTTCTATAAATGAATTTCTTTTAGTTTTTAAAATTATGCATTGTAATTAAATAATAATTTCGAGAATATTTATGCTATTAATTAGAAAACATATAAAATGTTTTTCCTTTGATAATTTTCTAAGTTTATAAGTAAATTAATTCTGTTTACAGGAAACATCTGCTGATATAAGCTGAAACCTAATGATGCAGTAAAAACCCATTGAGGTCGCGTGCTTTTGTGGATCAAAGGTTGCTCTACAAAATAATAGTTAAGATATTTCCTTTATTTTAATAAATAGGAAGCTTGGTAAACTTTAGAGAAAGGTTGAAGTTCTTTCGAATGCAGATAAAGCTTCCAAGTTAGATTATTAAATGCAGAAGAATTTAGGTTAGTCTCTCGAATAAAATTGCGACCATCTGAAATAAAATGAAGAAGCGATGCAAACATTTTGGGAGAAACTGGAATTTCTATTCAAACATGCAACTCTTATTAATGCTTATTGTTAATATTTTAGAACAAATTAAAACATGGCAATGCAAAAAAAAACGTATAAATGAAAAAAAAAACGTATTGTATTAGACAGCTTTACTATATATATATATATATATATATATATATATATATATATATATATATATATATATTGGCAGTTTTTTCATAATGTCATTAACGATTTATTCCTTATTTATTAATTATCAATTACTGTATTTGTGAGAATGATATAGTACAGAAATAAGTCGATGGTGGAAATTGTAATTTAACTAGAAAAAGAGATTTTACTTTAACAGGAATTTCTTTAGTTATCATTTAAAAAAAATGTTTACAAAAAACTATTGTGCTGAACTCAAAATGTTTGCATTTTGAAGTAATATTTTCAAACAAAAAAAAATCATAAGCAATTGTATACAAAATTTTATTACCGAATAGCAAATTCTCTCATAAATTTACTGTAAGGGCGTTTTGTTTATTTGTATGCAGTTTTATTCTAATTACAGTATTATTTTTAAGCGTTAAGTTGGGAAGAATAAAAAAAATAAAACATTAGTTTATATTGACGCAAATAGAAAATAAATGATTTATTCAGAGATTCCGCTTAGGTAAAATATTTCTTGTATAATTTGCAAATGAAGCTAACAAATGGCATTATGTTTAAAATAAAAGACTTGTATTCATTTTTTAATCATTATCGATCAACTACACATTCAAAATTCACAAAAATGAAGAATAATATTAGTTACACATTATAAAATGATAATATTCACCATAAATCTGGTTATATAGCATAAAAATTTATAAATCTTCTTTTTTTTAAAGTCGACATTTTGAATATTTTTCAGTTTGTTTAAAATGAATTTTGTAACCATACGCATCACGTAAAACCATAAAAAATTAAAGTACTAAATTAAATCTCCTGTTATGCATTTTTAATATGCTGAGTAGTTTTAATGAATAAGTCACTTTCCTTTGAAATAAAAAAAATGTTTACAACGTATATGAAATGGACATATTATGAATGAAATAAATTGAATAAAAAAATAAGTGATCTCATGATTTCCTATTTCTAAAGTGGATCGTTGCTCTGAAAACAATTCGTTCATTAAATCCTTGAAAATGTTTTCGGCCTATTGATCGGATTAATTGAATTGTGACTCGTTGATTAGTTTATCAATGATTATTTGATAAAAACTGAAGACAACCGTTTCTCCGAGAGTGCTTTGATGACAGAATAAAAGCAAACAGTTTACGTTGAACCTGTTAATGTAGCGCCTCTTTGATTACTCGCCCTGCTAAGACAATTCGGTTCCAGTTAATCTACAGACTGTAAACAACTAGTTTCAAAATTTCAATCCCTGCAACAAAGTATATGTAGCCCTATCATTATTTATAAGATAATGACAAATAAAAATATTCTTTTAGTTATGATTGATGACGGTTTACCCAGATATTATTCGTTTAAAATCACAATGCAAGAATATAATATAAATTTCCTTGAAAAATAATAGTAATTAATGAACTTCTTTAACTCATACGATTATTTAAAAGCACACACTCAAATATAGCTAAGTGGTAAATTGAAATTTAAGTCAAAGCCGCCTTTTATAAAAATTTAAACTCCATATTCCCAGTTATGTTCAATTTCAATTAATTCTTCTAAATCTTATAAAACAGCTTGTAAGTAATAACAAATAATGACCACCGATTTCTTTCATGACTAATAAAACTGAAGAAAATTTCGGTAATATAGTGATAACTTCAAAAAAATCCAGTGCCTTCAAAAGCTCCATTAGCAAATAATGCTGTTAAATGCTGACGCTTTCATATCTCAAAACAATTGTATGGCTTTTCGACGTTCAATACGTATCCTTTTTAAGAGTGATTTTTATAAATATTTTCATTTTCACATATCACAAAGGAAGAATCTCCGAAAATGTCTTTTTCGATTAATGTATCTGTTCAAAGAAACCTTCATTAACTGCTGGCTCAAATACCAGTCCAGCTAATTTACATGCTAAGCCATATATAACGATGTCACAATGAGAGCACGTGTCAAAAAATATTATATGACCACGAATTATTAAAATTTCAAAACATATTTTTCCAGTAAAAAGCAAAAAAATGTCATTGTACTGATTAACTAGATTCGAAAATATGAAAACACCTCGCTTTTACTACAAATAATAGTCTAAATTAAAGTATGATTGATATTTTGGAAAAAGGCGCAGAGAAGTAGTTTATACTAACCATTATCTAATATGGACTGCTAAACCTTTGGTATTTATTATAACTAATATACTGAAATAGCTATTCTGGAGTAAGGAATCTTTATGTTATATAATCGTTAAAATGTTCTCATGTGCTGCCATAAATAATTTTGATAAACGAAATGTTTTCAAAAAGTTTTTAAGAAATTTTGTGAACACTGTCAATATTACCAAGATACTTTATTTCAGCATAAAAAGAAGTTTCAATTTGTAACAGTTAGGGTCTAAAGAACATTTAATATTACATAATTGTACGACATTGAAAATCATGCTATTCCCAAAATAAACAAAACTTTACAAATTTGAAAAATTCACTCTATCAGAAAGTTTTTGAGTGTAATAGAACATAAAAAATTACGTAAACAAATACATTAAAAATAACTATTAATTTAAGTAAAAGATCCATCCAGTGCTGCCTGGTAACGCTTTCTGTCGCAAAGAGATCTATAATTTTGGCTCATGTCCTTTCGTTCTTTGTATTTTGACTGACCATTGGAAATAATATTAAAAAGAAGTATCAAAGAAAGCTCGAAATAATTATATTCCAATAAATGGTTAAAAAAATCGAATATTCTGTTAAAATCTGCATAGAATGTTTAAATTTTTCAGAGTAAATACTTCATAATTTAAAAAAATGTGGTGTAAATTTTGCTTCTCAGGTGCGAGATGGTGTCTTTTATATCACAAATTCTAATCAAGATTTCATTCATTCCTTTTGATGTCAATGGAATTTCAACATATTAAAGCAATGTGAATGAAAGGTAGAATATATTCTTTTGCGCGATATGATTTAATCTAAATTTTTTTAGCAGACGAGTTTATTGTGAATAACTGATTCATTCTTACAAACACAAAATTTCAATACTGATGACACAACTTTCGACATTTTTTTTCCATAATTGTGAGCCTTACATAAATAATGAGTTAAGTCTTATATTTTATGAGCAAAATGCGCAGAATGAGAGTAAAATTGAGTTCTGAGATACTATTTTTTATATTTAAATTGGATGGAGCACTTTTCTTCTTTTTTTTTATGGAACTATACCATATTTAACTTTTTTTAATATTTGGAGTTAAACAAAACAGTTACACAATCTTTTATTAAGTATTCAATAGGCATATTTATTTAACAAACCTGTTCAAAAATAACTCTTCAATTTTCCTAAATATTTATAATCAAATTTTACATTCAATATATTAAAATAATTTTCTATAATAAACTGTCGTATATTTTTATATTGTAAGTATAAATAAATTCACAGGAAATAATTTTTGTGTTAAAACTGTTGGTTGTGAATACAAGATGTGGTGGTCGATGATAAAGGAACATGAAATTTGTTAAGTCTTTATGCCTCCACATCAGAAAAGTATTTCTCATATTGAACGAGTGATGGCAGCACCATCGAATTAGGAGCACCACCGAAATCGTATTTTGGATGAAATGTTTTAGGATGTACTGAATATGAGTGAGAGACACACCACTTATAATTATTCATAATATAATCAAAAGAATGAATTTAAATTATTGTTTATGTATTTCTTCTGTTAAATTTCAAATAAGTTATTCCAAAATACTTATAATTTATTATCGGAAGTAATAAATTAAAAAAAAAAATGTTTCTTATCACTTTTTCCTTTTTTCTTCAATGATTATAAATGAATTGAATTTATGATCTTTTATGCAATTTGCAAGTACTGATTTATTGATAAATAAATTAAATTAAAAGGAAATTCTTTTCCTTCAAAAACAATTTAATATCACAATTTTTAAAAAAATAATAATTTGTATGATTTGATTAGGGGGAATATATAAGAATAAAAGTTTCTTTATAGTATTATAACGAAATGCATGAACTTTTTTATTATTTCAAAATGAATATTCACAAAATATGTTATAATGCTCAAATAAAATTATAGTTGATTCAAAAGCAAGCCCCTCATGAAATATCTGAAGAAATTATTAAAATAAGTTAAAGATTCTATTATATTTATAACATTAAAATCTATCCATTATTATATATAATAGAATAACTCAAAGATCAAAGTAATTAATAAAATAAGAAGTATGATTATTATAGTTATTTCAATAATGATTATGATGTTAGTCGTTAATAGTGTTATATGTATGAAATGTTTAGAAACAGATATAAATTTATTCATTTAACGAAAAACGCTAATTAAAGTTTGCAAAATTGGAATTACAAAAACTCAACGATTTTTTAATATATTTTCTTAAGGGCACTTAATGCAGGATATGAATTAATAACTGAAAAAAGGTATAATGAATTTCATAAAAAATAACCAAATTGGAAATAGATAATGATTAACTAGAAATTACTTAAACGTGTTAATTCCGTTAATTTAGTCCTGATAAAATCAGGAGAAATTATTGATTTTTCTAATGATTTTGCTAAAAAAAATTTAATTCATGACTTAAAAATTTTTTAATTTTATCATTTAAAATTTTTAATGGATCTCCTCATATAATTAGTTGATATTTTTAGATTTTCAGTACATTAAAATTTGTGAGACATGGGACATTTAGGGCAAAAAGTTAAGTTTTATGAATTGCATGAAAAAACATTTATTTATTTTTTCATGCAATTCACAAAACTTTGAAGTCCAAGTATATCGAATATTTACCTTATCTCTGAATTTATAAATTAAACTGTACAGTTTGCTTAATTCAATTGAATGAGGCATTATTTTCATAAAAAAGCAAGAGCAAGAATTTGAAGATTTAGTATGTCCTTAATGATTACATAAAGTACAGATAGTACACACAATAAAATTATAAATTATTCACAGCTTTCCACAAAAATTCTGCAAATTTAAAATAATGCATTTCTAACAGTTGCTAAAAATCTAAACTTAACATTTATTTATTATAAAATTATAGAAAAGTTTGAAACATGAAACCCATTTTAAGGTGCAATAACCTCATCAGATTAAGCTATGAAAATCATCTAATGATACACACAAATCATTAGCGACTTAAGAACAATTACTTGCAAATTAAAAATTTTTATAATTTAAGAGCTATTTGTTTCATTTTCTAGATTATATTCAAATTTTTAAATATGTAAAAGACATTCCACAAATATATTTAAAAAAAAAAGAAAAATTACCCAGGCATTACTGAAATTCTTCTCCTGTTATATGCAACTATACTGAATATATTAATGTCAATATTTTATATATGAAGCAGAGAATAATAAAAAAAACAATTTATTTGATAATTACACTTGTTATTAAAACGTAGATGAATTTCTATGCATTCAAAGAAATTCGTAAACAAACATTTAAAAGAAACTGTCATTATAATTCTCATTCCAGATACATTGAATAAGCATATTTCAGAATGTTTTGAATTTAACTGTATTTATCTAAGAACTCGTAATCAATAAAAATCTGGATGCATTAATTTCTATTATGTAAAACAGGAAACGGGTGATCCTAAAGCAAAAACAATGATAATAATATTAGAATTACTGCGTACCCTTTTTCTCAGAACACAAAGAAAAGCTTAGGTTCCGCAATCTGTTTTTCTCATTAGGAAAATACGTATTAATGTACATTTAGGTCAATAAGGACTGTTGAACAAATTATATTAAAATATATTAATTTATGTTTCCCCCTGTCACATTTGGTTCTATATAAATGAAACGCTGTTTGTTGGCTTTTACAGTGATAAAACTTACTGTCTTTTTTTCGTTTTTCTGTTTGTTGCCAAAATTATTTTTTAAATTGTTTTTATTTTTAAAATCGTTTGGGAATAAGATTATTTGCTTTTCTTTTAATTGAATAAAAAAATCCGCATCATCATTTTGAGTATCTTATAAAAAATTATTAAAATAGATATTTCATTAAATTTTTTTAAATATGTAGAATTTAAAAATGGAATACTGTTTTGAAATTTACCTTACTTATTAAATGTGAACTATTTACTGTATCCAAATGTTTTCACAAGTAAATATATGTTTTTAATTTTTGGTTTTTCATTGAACATTTAATTTTTTATAGTCTTATATTTGAAAAATATTTTTCAACAACTGTTACCTTATTTAAATTTTATAATTTAATTAAAAGATTATTTTTGAAATTCCAGATTAGTTCATTTAAAACAATGAATATATAATCAGCAATCAGTGAAATCAAATAAACTGATATATTGTGTGATCAATGTGTATACACACACAAGTTATTTAAAAATAAAATTCTTTACAGATTCCCGTTTCAAATTCTTAAAAATAATATGCATTAATAATAATTCTACAGGTCAATTATTGTAAATTTAGTTCCGAGATGATTCGAAATAATTTAATTCATGATTATTTTTAATTTTTGATAATACAATTACGATTTAATTTTTGAAAAAAATATTTCATTTAGAAATTCTTTCGTGCTTTAATTTAATACACTGGTATAAAAATAGAATGATATAAGCTATTGTAGATAAGATAATAGTAATTGAAGAAATATTTTCATTGCTCCAGCACATTCTGAAAATAAAGTGAGACTAAAGTAAGCAAATAAATATAAATTACATTATCTTTACTTACATTTTAGTGAAATGATTTTCTTTCTTTAGTTGTTTTAATTCATAAGTAAAATAAAACAATGAGAAAAATATGCAACGATAAATTCACAAAAGTTCGAATTCACGATAACGTTTTATCTCTTGGTCATCACCATGACTTGTAAGATCTCCCCTACACTGGTCTGAACGAGAAAGAGAAGTCGCTTTGCTGGCCAAATATCACACAATCAGATTTAGCGCCGGAGAACAACCAAAGATATACTCAGAGCAGATGAAAATAAATGCTCCAAGAACCGGCCTTTTCTTATTCAAAACTATTGCTGGTAGCGCCCTCTGGTTTCAACGGCCGCAACGTCACATCGTGGAAATGAACATCATTCATCGATGATTCACTCATTCCTAGCCAAAATTGGGAAGAAAATTTTGTTTATCAGGATTCATGCAAATTTTCTTGTTTACATAAAAACAATTTGGTTAAGGTTGTTTTCATTCATTTTCGGGTAACAGCAAACGGAAAATGATATTTTTTGTCACTCAGTTGTCAACATCCATGAAATTAGAATGTCTGTATTCGTTCAATTTTGGATGAGATTAATCGTTACAATGTTCGATTTCATCATAGTTGCTATTTTATAATAAAATAAGATTGAGGTATTTATGAAAATATGCTAATAATGCTATTTTTTCACACCGAAATTTATATTGGTTTTATCATTCTGTCAAAAGACAAAATTAAAATGATTTCATCAGATAAATATGACAATTATTAAAATAAAATACGCCATTGACAACAATCAGAAAATAAAGTAAATAAAAACGTTATTAAATTTAATTAACTTGACCAATTATTTGATAAAACATATATTTATTAAAATTAAATAATAAAAGGTTTTTATTTTTGTTAGAAAAACTAAGTGTTCCAGTTTTATCATCATATTCCCAATTCGAAGATGTTTTATGAAGGAATATTATTTATTTCTTTTGGCTCAGATATCGTGTAAAACTCAGCAATCTTTGTTAAGTATTTTTTTTATCAAATTTGATACCGCTAAATCAACGGAATAACAGTTTAAAATTTGTGTGAAGTATTTTAATCTTTACACTCTCAACATTTCCTCCAAGAAAACATTCCATAAATAGTAGGTCAAATTCATGTTGCAAAGGAGGAAACTCGGAAAATCTCCAAGCACTCATCCCAACAGACGTATATACTGCAGGCAGAAACGGATATCCATCTTCTCCTGTGCATCAGTTGCTGGGATCGAACATAGAAGCTTTTGTTCAGAAGAGCGCTTTACTCCCACTAGACCACATTGAGCCCTTTCGTAAAGCATTTGTGTCCCCCAGAAGGATTTTTCATAGAGAATGGGCCTTATTTACATATCACATCGACCCAATTTAATGCCCAAGCCGAAATCAAATCAACATATATCTTCCGTTTTACAACACTGAGCCAGGATCGAACCTGGGACATTTAATTTTTCAAGATCATAATTTTACTATTAGTTCAAGCATTAATTTGGCTTTGATACCATAGTAGGTTATGAAACATTTAGCCGCATAGTGCCTTCCATAGGAAGTAAAGCTCATTAACTGTTGACCGTATTCATGTGTCTAGAAAACCCAATCTACCCATCCAACGCAAACAAAGGGTAGAAAATTTTGATAGTCTATTGAATTTGTTTCTGAGAAGTGACTTGAGTAAATAATTAAAGATGATTTATATAAACTTTTGTAAATATTTTTATGTTCCTGATGGTACCAACCCGTGACTCTATCAAAAAATATTTCACAAAATTCAAGAAAACTTCATTCATATATTTATTTTTCCTTACAATTAATATAATTCGTCTCGCGCATTTGAATTTTCACACAAAAGACGTTGCTTTTCGTCTTATTTTGGACTTTAATAATTTAATCTTAAGTCATTATTGGTGAATAAAAATTCAAATATTATCGCCAAAGGGAAAATATCATATAATAGAACAATTTGAATTACTCATTTAGTAAAACAATTCATTGTTACTTAATGATGTAGCACGATTCGTTTTTCAGTCAATGTTCCTCATTGAAGTTAAGAATTATGAGCTATTTTCCGTTTTAAATCCAGAGATTTTAAGATAAAATAGTTTTAAATGAAATATTAGACTAAAAAGTTAGATAGAAAATGCCATTTGAACAGCGATTGGTAAATTATTTTTGTTAGTTGCATCAGATTACCAATGCACCAACATTATGTAATTTGATCCCATAAAATTTTATAAATTTATATTGTTCTTCTTCGGACAGAATGTGGGTAGTGTTGCACCAGCATTCTTCCTTATACCAACCCCTGAGTTGGGCTCTATCAGTTAGTCAGAAGCAGCCAGATGGAGTCTTCGTGATTTTGAAGCAGGGATCAAACAGAAGACCCCCAATACTTGGCCTGCCACTCCCAGATGTATCATTTCACTTGGAGGACATTGCTACCACGACATATTTAACGGGCCCTATCCGCTTTTAGAGAACACGACTTCTGGAAAAGCCTGATTCAAACTCACTACTCTCCAAAAATATGAACGACACCCTAACCAACATAACATAATTATATTAAATATATATATCACCATGGCCCAACAGTATGTGGGTCCTGATTTGTGGTAATAAGCCGTAAATTTCTAACTGACCTTATTTTTCATCAGTCACACTTATTGAGCCATGGATTTTAATATAAGTTACACCTATTGATTAATGAATTTTAGTGGACTCCTGCCAGTCATACTAATCCAGTCATGGTTGTTTATGAATTTTATCATAAAAAATCATGACTGGAATCAGGATTTCTAATGATATATTAAGAATCACGACATTTATCAGTTCATGATTTTTAATGTATTATCTTATATAAGTAATCCTTATTGAGTCATGATTTTCAATGGATCAGTGACTCCTATCAGTCATACTTATTGGGTCTCGATTTTGACAGAACATTTTCTCCTATCAGTCATAAAAAATAATCATCAGTTTGAATCTCTTCTATCGATCATACTCATACAGTCATAATTTATAACAGATTATTCTTTCCCATCAGTTATACATGTAATCGTGATTGACTATATTTGATTTGTATTTTGTGATTATTAATTTTTAAAGATATTAATTAAATGTTGCTATTATGCATGTGTTTCGAATGAAAATAAAGGTATAAATAACCATTTATAAAAATTATTGAATCTTAAGATTTCTCAAAGCTGTGTGTGTTAAAAATTTACCATTAAATAAAATAACTTCATATAATTATTTATATTTATATGCATGTATTTATTTATTATATACTATATATATATATATATATATATATATATATATATATATATATATTATATAACTATATATATATATATATATATATATATATATATATATATATATATATATATATATATATATATATATACAAGTTATAAAAATGGTACATTTCATTGACATCTTAAACCCTAAATAATTTTTACTTCAATTTTAAAATCATTAATTATGAAATTGAATTAATAGTAATAACTATTCGTCAGAACTAAATTGAATGAAACATAATTTATTTTAACAAATTTATTTGCATAAATATATTCGCATAGTAAATTATTTGATTTTATTCTAAAATGTTATGTTTTTATTTTTATAGGTAGTTTTTTAAAGGAAAATAGTAGCTAGAATACATAGTTTTATCATTATTACTATTTAAAGGTTTTATTTTATAATCGATATCAACTGGAATATAAGTAATCGAAAGAATGAAATAGAAGATTATTTTGTTTGAACATTAAATCTTCTTCAATATTTATTAATTTTTTTAGACAGAAAAGCAAATAGAATGCTAAAAGGAAGTTTCTTATGTTTTGTTAACATATTTCCAGAAACATTCTAATTAAGATTTTAATCAATTTACAAAGTATCTAGTACTTTACAATTTTCTAGTACATTTGCCATTCGTTAAAATATATATATATATATATATATATATATATATATATATATATATATATATATATATATATATATAAATCAGTAAATCAGTACAACAGACATCATTCAGCAGACTGCATTTTTGCATGCTTCGTTCTTGCATAGTGTGTGCATGAGTAAATTAGTCTAGACGAAACGAAATATTACAATGAATTGAATTCAATAGAATATAATAAAAGTGACTACCTTAAATATTTTAAACTTGTCTTTTATATATATATATATATATATATATATATATATATATATATATATATATTAAATGTTCCTGAATATGAGAAGGATGCCTTAACCAACAAAGCTGTTAAAACAATTTAATTATAGCATGCTGAACTACATTTGCAATGAAGTTTTAACCTAATTAAGTACTTTTGGAATCAGAAATTAATAATGAACAGTCACATCTTCCTTTTGAATGCACTGACTCTGTTAATGCGAAGTTATTAATGAGCATCAGCACTATGGTTAGCTATACTTTAATCTATGGTTAGCTTTATCTTAACCTATAGTATTTATATTCTTTGAACAATTTGCCGGGAAATTCAAAGATTCCATCAACATTTTGCGCAACGGAATGAAATACTAACTAAAAATACCAGACGAAAACCTTTCCATAGAAAATTAGCATTGTAAGCTGTTTTCTCAGAAAGAACATTCACTACCCTTCATAAATCCCTTCGAGTCGTTCTAGAAGATACCCCCTCTCTCAAAATACAACACTTTTTCATCGTTTCCCAGCTTCTAATGAAGTAAGTAATCGGAGGATAAACAAAACCTTGAAATTGGCTCTTTTCCAGCTGGAAACTCTTTCTCCCGCGGAAACAACAGTTCGAAAAACGAGATCATCAACTCTGCCACACCGACCTGAGTTCTGCTGTCAATATTTGCGCGGATCTCTCACGGCCACACAGAGACCTTTCCTCTCGCTTCTTCCCTTAGCAACAAAACAAACCGCAGTGTCATAAAAGCGGAAATCAAAGAATATAGCTTCGAATAAACATTCTCATAAAGAACAGCTCATCGGAAATGTTCTACGAGGCCGTGTAAACAATTTGGCGAGCTTTTTCTGCATCCTCTGGAAACAGCGTGAAGAATTTGCGATGACTTTGAGTTTGCCGATTTGTAAATACGATTAAATAAGTTGTTTATTTTTTGGAAATTATTTATTAGGAAAAAATCTATTAATTAATTCAAGTTGAGGAAGGTCAATTATAAAGGAGCTGGATAATTGATCCCGCAAATTTCATCATCCTCTAGAATTGGCGTGAAAATTTTGTGATGGAGTGGCTATGAGCTTGGCGATTTGTAAATATATCTGAATAAGGATATCAATGCAATTTATTTTGGAAATTACTTATTTACTATTAAATGAGTAAATCTTAACTACGCAGAAAAAATAAATTACAAAGGAATTTAAAACTTGTATGAAAAAAAGGCACAAATTTCTCACAGTCTTCAGAAATTCGCGTAGAACAATGATTGAAGGATTTTCTGCTTAGCAATTTATAAATATGACTAATTAGCATATCAAAGTTATTTATTTTGTGAATTAATTTATGTTCTGTGGTTAAAGTTAAATAAATCTCTGAAAGTTCTATTATAAAGGACCTTAAAAATTGATCTGATAAATTTCATACTTCTTTTTGAAATACGTATAAGATTTGGGACAGAATGTATTTGGCGATTTGTAAATAAGACTAAATAAGTATGTTTTTTTAATCAGTTATTTGAAAAAAAATTTATTAATTAAAGAAATCTGTGAGGATATTAAAGGAATTTAAATTTATTTTACAATTTTTACACATTTTCTCGAAATAGCACCAAAAATTTATGATGTAATGCTTACGTACTTGGCGATTTTTTAAGTAATATAAAATAAACATATAATGCTATTTATTTTTTGTGAATTGTTGATTTGGATGAATCTATTTAGGTACATAATAAAGAAGCTTAAAAGTAATCTCACACACGTCCCTGTTCTGTGGTTAAAGGTAAAAAATAGTTAACATTTTTATGGAAAAAGTTTATTATGTATTTATTCATTTCTGTACTCTCAAATTTTTTTTTTTACAGCAAAAGGAAAATTTTTGCGCAATTCTAAACTAGATGATGGAATTGTTCAATCAAGCATATTAGTAAACAGGCTTGTTTAAACAGTGTCATAATTTTGAAAAGTTTTCCATAAGTATTTTTTTATACTATTGCTTTGAAATATTTGTGATGCGTTTTGCTAATTTTTCTCAATAAGATTCCCATAACCTTCAATTGGATGTTGTTTTGAGCTTATATGGTAGGATTTCTCGGGAAAACAAAGCTATAAAATTATGTAACATGCATCTGTTTACATAAAATAAGTTCCTCATTTATTTCCATAAATGCGTATTGTGCACTCAAAAAATTTAACGCATTCATTAATAATTACTAAAATAATAACAATGCATAAACATTTTCATAAATTATATATAACGCATTTTTGCACATTTTTAAGTAATTAAAAGTATTTTAATATGAATATATATATATATATATATATATATATATATATATATATATATATGTGTGTGTGTATGTATGTATATTTTATATATATATGTATATATATATATATATATATATATATATATATATATATATATATATATATATATATATATATATATATATATATATATATGTATACATATATATAATGTCGACTCCCTGATTTCAAAATTTAATATCTCGAAAAAAAGATAGATAAAGGAATGCTAGTAAAAGGTATGTTTATTGTGAAAGCTGTAAGAATTTTATACAGCAATTTGAAATAATAGTTACAAACGCTGCTAACAGATGGCGCTGTACAATGTACAGCTCAAATCAGCATACATAAATGAAATAATCGTTTGAAAACATTCTTTGCAAAAAATCACTTCACTATGTTTTCAACGCTAACCTCCTTTCACGCTTCAATAGTTGGGCTTCGGATCACTATTTACACTAAAGATTACGTATGACTATTACAGCGCCATCTGTTTGCAACTTTTGTAACTATTATTTCAAACTGATGTATTATATTCTTACAGTTTTTACTATAAACATACCGTTTGCTGCATTCCTCTATCGATCTTCGTTTTCGAGATATTTAATTTTGAAATCAGAGAGTCCTTTTCTGGACACCTATATATATATATATATATATATATATATATATATATATATATATATATATATATATATATATATATATATATATATATATATATATATATATGTATGTATGTATGTATGTATGTATGTATATATATGTATGTATGTATGTATGTATGTATGATATAGATAGATAGATTATTCATATTATATTATTTATCTATATTATTTCATAAAAGTCAATATTTGAGAGGACTCGAGTAATTTTATTTATTTTTATTGAAAGCACTTTATTTATGTAGGGAACATATCTCTTCCAATTGCTAAGGAATTCCGATAAATGAAAAACGTAAAATTCGAACAACAGAAGAGGACAACCTCAGCAGTTCCGCTCGGCATTTCAGGAAATTGCGCCCAAATCGTAAACGGAAACAATATCTATTGCAACAGACGATTAAGAGTAACCCGGGAAATTTCTACCTAATTTAAATAGATCTAAATCCTGGCTTATCTGGAACACTTCTAGATTGTGTAATATATCACAAAATGTTTTCCATGATGATCTATCAAAGTATACCCACATTTTTCTCAATTCCACTATCACATTTAAAAACATCTACATATTTTAAAAATAGATTCTTATAAATCTAACTTTATATTACCTTGCATACTTTGTACACATTTTATCTTACACAAAACTTAATATTTTTTTCCTGTTTTAATTAGTTATATTGTATGTATGTGTGTGTGATTATGCATTATATGATAGTACAGTTCACGTAAAAAAATGTTATAATTTGTATCTATAATGAAAATACTAAATTATTTTAATTATTTTGCATGTATATTTTTACAAAAAAATATTTCGTATTTTATGTGTCTTTCAATTATTTACAGTATTTTTTAATTTTTATCAATGATGATGCATTTTAGAAAGCAACAATAATGCGATTCACATCAACAAAAAAGATTATTTATATAATATAACAATAATTTATAAAGACTTATAATTTTTAAATTTAGTATAATTTACAAATTTGAATTTCTAATCACAGATATTTTTAAGTGAGGTAATGATGTTCATATTTGTATCCTAAAATAAATTAAAGACATATTTCAATCTAAAAGTTTCATATCATAATAATTAATAATTTATTTATCATCATATATTATAATAAATAATATTGCTGTGGTAATCATTGACTATAAAGTAAGGTAATAAAGTCATAGTGAAGTGTGGTTAGTCAAAAATTTAAATTAATGATATCTTGAACAAAACACTTATTAAATGGAAATATTTGTAAAATAAGATCATGTTATTCGTAACTGCAAAGTATATAGGTAAAAATAGCAAGGAATCAAAGTTTTATTTTCTTATTTAAAAAAAAAATTTGGATTTTTAGCCTTCCGATTGTTTTATTTGAAGGTGCAATTATTTTGAGTAATGTCTATGAAAACACATTTTTTCTCACAAATCCGCTGTTTCTTTTATTTCTTATTGATAAAAGTTTTCTTCCTATTGCATTAATTAGTAACATTTAAACTATTCAATACAATCAAATAAGGAATTTTTTAAAATGATAAAAACAAATTACAAAAATATAGATTAATATTTACATATGTATTAGTATATGGAAGGTAAAACAAGAATACTAATTTTATTAAAACAAAGCCCTGGGTTTCAAAAGTTACTTAATTTTTTTTATTGCGAACCACAAATTTTAAATTTTTAAATATCATTTTATTCATACATAATAAAGATTCGGATAAGAGTTTTAAAAAAATGGTTTCTTTGAAATTTCACACACAGTGTACCCATAAGAGTAACATATTTAAAATAGGCACAGGTGCCGTATAACCCATGATTCCAAATTCTGAATTATTTTGGTGATGAAGAAATGTTGCCAAGGTGACGTATCGTTACATACGCGATGACGTAAATATTAGGGTTACCAAAATAGAATTTTCTGCATAATTCTTATAGATCTCCATAAGTATGACGTGATAAAAATGACGTTGCCAGATTCATAAAAAAATTTGCCAAGAAATCACCAATCTCAGAATTTGGTATAATGGATTATACGTCACCTGTGCCTTAAAATATTTCCTTATATGAAGCAAGTATTTTTTTGTAATTTTTTTAATTTAATCTGAGAAATTAATCTGAGTGAAAAGTGTAAATTTAACTAGCAAATTAAATTAATAAATTAAACAGCTCACAGCGTTAAATTACTTAACTAACATTTAGTTATTACTATATAAAATTTACAATAAAAAGCACTACTAAAAAAACTCAAGAATTTAAATGTTATATTCAGTATATTTTTATATCATTTGAAAATGAGGCACATTTAGTAAAAAGCTTACCATTTATTATAGAGAATATCGTTGCTGCTAGGAGGATATTTAAGCTTGTTCTCTTCGATATAAATTGTTTTTGTGGTATCACAGAACCCAAGCAATTTCTTCTTTTTTTCTATGTAAACTCTCTTCGCTGCAGAACTATTTTCAACATTTATTCATTGAATCTTGTTCGCGATTCTTCTAGAAGAACCTATCAATCATTCATTCTTCCTTTGTTTCCTTTCATATACCCTCAACTGCAGAAAAGTCATCATGGCCATATCAATTGGTCATTCTTTTGGAATTCAATTTGCAATACCCATGGGATAATTCATCAATTTATCCAGATGTTGAACACTTGCAATCACCCTGAGCTATCTTCTCAGAAAAGTTTTATCATTCTGGATAACCTATTCTTAAAATACTTATACTTTAGACTTTTTGAATACTTAAGATTCATTGCGAATACCATCCATCTTTTTTCAAGCGCTTTCTATGTATTTGATGATTCATTGGTAATATTCGCTTTAGAGTACTGTAGTGTTGGACAGTCCATACATTACTGCTGAAGCGTCAATGAAATATATTTCGACAGTTGTCTCCATTAATATTGTCCGATAATCATGCAGGTCATGCTGTTACCTTTTATTATTGTATTTAATCATATAATATATTGAATAAAAAGATATTTTCAATGCAACCTATATATAAAATAACTATATTCCCACCAATTTTAAGCTATTCAAATATAATGATATTCTAAAAATTTCATTTGAGAGAATTTTTAAAGTCCTTGGAATATTGTAGTAATTAGTAGATAAGACAACAACACTCTACCTTAATGATTGAATAACAACAAATATTTCGTGAAACTTTTGGAATATAAAATATACTTTTTATTAGACTGTAAGGTGGAAAAGTGTGATGCAAGTTATTTATCAAAAAATGGTGTCTCGCAAGGAAATTGATATTTCCATTCAAACTTTAGGAAATTAGTGATAAATTCCCGAAGAAATAACCGAGCATTGGGAATCAAAAACTAATTATTTCTAACCTTTTACAAAGGAAATAGCTTTATAAAAATATTTGAGGTTTTTTTTTATTTTATAAAATGATACTTAAAATTATTATGAGTTTCTTACTTGATTAAAATATTTTAACATTTTAAAATGGGAATTATTTAATGATAATGAATAATTTTAAGGCACAAGTGTTCCTTTAAATACCTACTTTTTTAAAAAAAATACGAATATAAATGTATCTTTGATTCGATTTAAAAAAATATTCAAATTTTCTATACTATTACATTGATATATTTAATAAATAAGCCATGTGAACAATGCGAATTTTAAAAATGTTCAAAAAGAGTATTTACACATATACAAAACTCAAAAATAACTTGTACATTTATTACCTTGTCCCGTCTATTATAATCAAGTTTTTAAACATTTTAAAATGATTTTTAAATATATGTTTGCTAAAAAAAATTGCTAAATTTCAAAATTGTTTAATTATATAAAAATTTTTGAGAAAATTTTGAAATTTATTTTATTTAAAATTAAAGAAAAAGCTCCACAGTTCAAATGTAATTAACTAATTTTCAATTTCTAAGATTCTTGGTTATAAAATTTATGATTTTAATGTGATGTTTATGTGGTTTTGTTCAGTAAACTTCATGCAACAAAAGTAAATTATCCCCCCCCATTCTTCTTATGATATTTTAAATGAGAACTTATAAATTTTTATAACATCTATACAAAACTCGTATAATATGTCATTAGAAAGATTTAAATATAATAGTTACTTCATACTATACATAATAAATTACAAGAAAACAAACAAAATTAAATTCTGTACAAATAAATGCAAAAAATTGAAAAAAAAAAAAAATAAAATTTATACATTACAAAAAAACTTACCTTAAAATGAATATCATCAACTTTAGAGATTCAACAGAATAGATTTTTAATACAAATAAACAGCTTCTGCCATCTGGTAATTATTTTTAAGCATTTCTATAAGAAAATTTGATGAGAAACTATTTTAACTTAATAAGTAAATATTTTAGATAAAGTTTTTAAATAAATCCTTTGCATCTAAATATTAGTTGCATTTTATAATAATAAAATATATCTTTCCATACATATAACGAAAATATTACAAATACGCCAAAGTAATATGAAATAATTTGAAAATTTATAGTCCTTTTAAAGTTTAATTTTGGGAAGCGTTAAAAAACAATTTTTTATGTAAGTTTAAATTGTTTGTGTAATATTCTACGAAATGTATTTCCATTTCAGCTTCTCATTTTTAATAGAATAAATTTAGGTATGAATTCATTGTTTTTAGGTAATATCACTCAGAACTTATCAACAGTTTTGCATGAAATTTTAATATCAATATGACAATATTGAAGCATCCCTGATTCCATATTCCAATCATCCATCAATTCTTCAATTTTGTTCCTTCTATCTTAGTCGCAAAAATTAATTGACTTTGTTTTATAAATCACTAACTCTATGAAATTATCTTTTGAACCATAAATATTATTGAAAAATTTATAGTCAAGTCCTTATAGCTTAGAACGACATAGCAGCTGAAAAGTCAGTACTCTGAGCTTTAGTTTAATAACTCCTGGTTTCGAATCCTAGCTTAGACATGGATATTTTGGTTGTGAAACGGAGTCCTCTACAAACTGAAAATCCCGTCTGATTAAACTTCATATGCAAATCAATGTTGACAAATAAAATTGAATCATCAATAGTATTACAAGTATCATGTCTAAACGAAAGTTCTATCTGTTAATCGATGACGATGCTGTTAAAACAGTGTTAGAGCAAGGTCTTTTTCTTACAACATCGAGGATTGCTGATAGGTTAATTCATATCAGCAAACAATTTCGTATCATATTCAGAACACAGAATTGGTGTGGAAATATTCAAAATGGATGTCATATATGTATTAAGTCAGAAAAGTTTGATGATAGAGTCATCACATCCCTATCTGTCTGTACTTGTTTGGAACAAAATCGAGCCCATTTTGAACCGGATGATAACTAGGAATGAAAAGTACATTACCTTCGAATGCATCATAAGGAAAAGGGTACATTAAGCGGTAAACATAGTCCCTCTAACTCTAAAACTAATTTGACTTTGAATAAGATGTTGTGACATTTAAGGACCATTACATTATGAGCATTAAAAATTAAACGAAAAGCTCAATTTGGAAAAGTATTGTCAGCAACTGTATAATTGTAAGGGAGCAGTCCAAGAAAAGTGTTTGTCAAAAAATTGCAAAACACGGCTGGGAAATTCTGTCCCATGCACAATATTCCCCGGACTTACCTCCCTCCAACTATCACTTGTTTTTGTCCTTACAGAATTTTTGAAAGGAAAAAAATTCAAAAACGAAGAAGATATCAATCAAGCACTGCTTCAAGTTTTCGCATAAAAAGATGAAACATTTTTAAAAAATGGGATATACAAATTACCTCACGCTGGCAAGAAGTCATTAATATTAATGGCAATTATATTATTTAAAAAAAGTTTATTGACGTTTCGAAAAAATTGTATTTTGTTTTATTCCAATAATGGACAAAACTTTCCGGTACACCTAATATATGATTTTCTTTCATTTCAAAAGGATTCTGTTTCTTCTTATTACGTGAATATACAAGAATAAACAGAATTATCTGATTTAACTGTCAACATAATTTTCATTATCGATTATCACCTGATATTAATTTACAATCATTACTTTGGAATTCATGAAAACGTTTTAAAATGTAAAATTGTAATAAATTTTCATTCGTTTATTTGAATCTAAAAACTTCAAGCTCATAATTTCATTATATTTTGGGGGTTTTTTTCTCTCAATTAATTTATTATTTGTTGAAATCTTATATAAGAGAATACTAAGAACTTTATTGACTGTTAATTTGTTTTTCTACTGACATCATTCAACACATTTTTAAAACACACTTTATTCAATGATGCCCGGAAAATTCGCAGATTTCAATCTGAAAGAGCAAATGATGATTGATAAATTCGAACATCTGGATCTGCTTATTTATTGAGAATTATTTTTTCTGATAGCATTATTTCAGCAGAATAACACTATCCGAAAAATAATAACTGAATCAGCAAAATAACGCTTTGTGAGAAATTTAAATTATCTTTATTCAAGTTCCTTTAATTTTTTTTTGTTTATTTTATTGATCATTAAATTTATAACTTATACGTATTTTGACTATAAATTTAGTATTCATATAAATTTACATAGGTACTGATGTTAAATGTAAAAAATAAGTATATATATTATTGACACAAATTCTTTGAGTAATCAATTTCCTCTTTAGTTAAGAAAAATAATAAAATAAATAAACAAAATAAAATAAATTATCAGCTCTTAAACTATAATAATGGATTGATTTATGATTGCAATATTTGTGAAATTTCAGATAGCTAAAGAAATGTGGTTCATGTGCATAAAAATTGCATTAGGTAGAGATTCAGTGCTGAAAAGAAATACTGATCATGACAAAATATAGTTATTGCAATTATTAATTTAGAATTCTATTAATTAAGGAAATTTTTAAAAATTTTAATCGTCTTTGCTGATTTAAGCAAACCATAAAATGGATGTTTTATCTTACCTTTTTCATTTTGCATTTTCTTCTGTTCTATTGTCAAAGTGTTAATGGCTTGAATCAATGGAAAACAGCTTCTCAAACCGATGCTTTGGTCCTTCTATACAAAATCGTTTTATTAACAAAATGAGAACTTCGACAATATTCTCAGGCATTTCATCGATGGTAAATTTCGCCTTGTTTGCTGCCGTTCGAAGAATGCAATTTGAAGGCAAGTAGCAAATTCATCAGCAAGTCGGATTTACGACGCCGTCTCAATACGATGTCGTAATTAATTATGTGTGATAGAGATGAAACATTATCTGATGTTATGGATATTTTAAACCAATTTGAATTGCAATAAAATGATGTAGATTTAATCTCCACTGGAACGAAAGAAACAACCACTTTAAGTGTTAAAAAATTTTATGTTTTTTTCATGAAAAAAAGTGGTATTGCAAGCATATATTTCATATTGTCAGAAGGGGTAATCTGATGGTGCAAGTTCATGTGAGTAAGGAGGATGACACAAAGT
This sequence comes from Latrodectus hesperus, assembly GCA_037975125.1. Taxonomy (NCBI): domain Eukaryota; kingdom Metazoa; phylum Arthropoda; class Arachnida; order Araneae; family Theridiidae; genus Latrodectus; species Latrodectus hesperus. The sequence continues at coordinate 111,046,017 of CM075853.1, forward strand.
CTTCAACCAAGTCGCTGTTTTTCATTCTTGTCCACCCACGTGTCATGTGTTATCGGTCAAGAACAGTACACTCTTGTGATTAAACAGTGCTGGGTCTTTCTGTTTCAATGACTATTGCACAGGTTCCAACTGTTCTTGTGCATGCTGCACAAGAACAATTTTAATTTCAAGATGGACTTGTACTCGAAATACAGGTCCGCAGTGAGCGTTTGGTCCGTTGCCTGCAGTTCATAGTAAACTACTTGAAGACTAGTCTACCAGACAACAGCTTCATCACAAAGGGACAAATTTCCTTATCAGAATTTCTGAAACCAATGCCTTGCCGTACGTTAATTTACAGCACTATCCTCAAAATTTTGACATATTCATCGACTTGATGCAGCAGCTGATGAAGTCGTAAAGCAAACAACACCGAAAGAGCTCCTTCCACATGTCCATTTCTTTTCACTACTGTACGAGTTAAGATCGATGAATGTGCATGATGGACCTGCTTTTATAACGACTGATATTCCTATTCTAGACTGACCGGTGTCTCAACCACGTCCTACAGTAATTTGCATAATTACTTTCATTTCACTTAATGTCAACGAGAAAATGGTAAAAACTTTCTTGTTTATCTTATAAAATATGTATAGACAGTAATCTTCGATTTTATTCTACAATTTTTTTATTTCAAACTAAATTCACTATATTCTCTATTTCTGATATAAAAATAAATATAGCAAAAAAAAATTCCTTCTAAATGAAGGCCATAAATTCTTTCTCTCGTGAAGTAAAATTAAAGCAAGCTATGACACTTGGCTTGTCATAATGACCAAAACAAAATGGTATATAATATACAGAATCAAAAACATAATTGCTCAGAATTTCTGTTGTGATGAAAACTAACAACACATGTTATTTTAATGTAATATGCAAAAAAAGTTACCATTTTATGTTACAACAAAATTCAGTATTTGCTGAAAATAACTTTTAAGAATCCAGCATTTTTTACAGTGGTATCCAGCATATTAATTTTTTTAAGAAAATGACGCGTATGCATTAGATTACATCAGATTAGACACTGAATTCAGATTAGATTTGATATTACTTTAGATATTGCATTAGATTGCAAGTAAATGTTATCCTTTTATTCCACTTATGATATAAGGAAGAGATGGATAACAATAATTAAAAAAGAAGATTATTCCACTTATCAAGACTACTCTAGAATAAACTTTAATGAATAAATGTAATATTGAAATTTATAAAAATCACAAAATAAGATTTACTTGAATTTTCTTTCTAAGTACTTTTAGAACTGTACCATGATATAAAAAAATAGTGCATTAAAAATTTAAAGAAGCAAAAACGTCATTTTTGGAGCATTAAATTAATTATGAAAATTACCTAGTGATTAAAATATTTTTGTAAAAAAAAAGAATAAGTTATTCAGGGTATAAAATGAGGTTTTACATAAGCATAAATGGCATTTGAATTATTTTTGGAATTTTAATTGCATAAAATATACTTTAATGTATCACCGCGGCTTAAATACACAACCACACTGTTTGAGGTGCAATGGTTTGTGTTTGATTTCAGTCGGTGTTTTTCAATGAGTAAAACTCAGGTTAACATCATAAGAGACATAAAATTAGGTACTGCAGTTTGAGAGCTACTTTTAAGGATTTACTTATCGCCTTGGCAGAACAAAGTTCAATGAGCTAACAGAAATTTTGCTCTCCGGAACCTAATAACAGTATGTTCTTCTGCTTGGAAGAACCTAAATTCGAACCCAATCACTTTTAAATAAAAGAAAATGAGTTAAACATTTCTATCTTTTGCTTGCCCATTGGTCAAGATTGGTTTTGGGGAGAGTTTTGATATTTTTTAAGTTCGAGGTTTTATCAATATCACATTTAGTATGATTAAATATTTGTATGATAGCGTAACAGTTCTGAATATATGGTTGCTAATTAATTTATAACATATAATCGAATTTATTTGATTTCGTGGTTTCCTCCTTTGTGATGCGAAGAAACATATCACAAGGGAGGAAACCGGGAAATTCCATCATTTATGAAAAGTTGCTCCAAAATGCAATAAAAAATGAATGTACAAATAATTACTATATGTTACAGCTACCAAACAGTTCAACAGACATATATTAAAATGAACATTGGTTAAATGCATCTTTATCTGCAAAGAAAGAGGTGGTGTAAATAAATTGTAAACAATAAATGTAATAAATACTTGTGCAATTTCAATTACATGTTGCAAATTACAAAATGTACCAAATATTCATAATAATTACATTAACACACATTTGATTGAGTTTATTAAAACGTGATACATAGTTGTAAAATCTCATATCCAAATTAAATGTATTCAATAATTTTTATACAAAAACTTCCTTCACTGGTAGACTAAATTGATAAATGAAAAAATCAAACTCATATTGCAATATTTGGTATTGCATTATAATAAACTCTATATTTGGATACATGAGCGAAAAAATAAGCTGTTTGTTACAAACAAAGATACCCTATAAACTTGGTTTAACCTTAACAACTTACAAATGGGAATGAACCATCGACATAATGTTAGTTTTTCGATCAGAAAAAGGTCGCATGTTTCGACATAGCACTGTTAAAACAATCATGTTTTTTTACAACTGTCTTTTTTTACTAGTCTTAAGGGAAAATAAAATAATTAGGAGCAGGTCCAGATAATTAACTTTTATTTTGTCACGTACATTTTTCTCGGAATGTAATTAAATATTTGGACATGATAATCATTATACTTAGAGAAATAACCATAAAGGCTTACGTTTCATCTAAGAAAACAAAAAGATAAAACACTAATTAGAAATAAATATTGAGGTATACCTAAAAGAAACATTACCATCTCTTTATTGATAAGATTTATTAGTTAAGAATTCTGAAAGCTAATGAGTGTAAAAAATGTATTTCGTAGTTGCTACCGGCTTATCAATCGCTTTTTCGGAAATAAGTTTTTATGGAAGTGCTTAAGAACAACTAAATAGTCTTGATGACGTAATAATTATGTATGATTATGACATAAACCAGCGTCATAATAAAAGATTTGAACTAACTAAATTGTAAGCGCAATGTTTACATGAAACGTTAATTGAGATATAAAGAATGTAGGAAACTCATTTAAATTTGGTTTTATAATCATGTGATCAGCTAGTCTGAATTATTGATCATTTAGGATAAAATGTAATAATTTACAGAGGATTTGAGAATTGTGATTATAAAACAAAGGTTCCCAAAGTGGTCCAGGTGTACCCCCAGGGGTCCATAGCAGACCTCTCGGGGGTCCACGTAGAGGTGAAAAGAAAACAGGGGTTCACAATGTAAGTGGAGAACCACAAAAATTATCTGGTTTTTATAGTAAAGAACAAAAACTTTTGGCTTGCATTTACCTATCAACGTAGGCAAGTAGCATCATTCACTAGGTAGGTACTCAAAAATATTCGAGATTCAGTTTAAACACAGAATTGAATAGAACAATAGATAATAGTACAAGAGTGTATACCACATGTCGAGACTTGCAAAGTGCCGCCAGTGTGCCGTCTCATTAAAAGTATGGTTATCTTTTATTGTTGATTTCATTTCAGCGTTCATTGTTGATTTTTTGTCAGTTGTTGATTGTTTGTAATGTTTATTATTTTGTATAACCACAAGAATATTTTCAATAAATGGGACACAAGAAAATGTGCTAATTTTTTTCTTAACACCCCCCAATTTAGGGTGATAGTTTTTAGGAGTTTTGGGAGTACCGTGAGAGAAATGCAGCAGCAGGGGGGCTACCGAAAATAGTAAAACTTTGAAAGTGGTTCACGAGAGAAAAAAATTTCGGAACCCGTTATAAAATATTGGATTTGATTATCCATTTCGGAAATATTTTATAAAGGTGATTGCTTATCTTAGTTATTTATTCTTAGAATTTTATATCCTATTTGGAAACATTCACAGAAATAAGAATAAAACAATTTATTTTAATGTAAAATTGAAAATTATATATCAGTAATACCTCATTCAGTTTATATTTTAATGCAGATTTTATATTTACTTAATGTTTTAATTTATCAATAGCTTAATGGCGTGAAATCAATTATTTCTACTCAAATGTCACTATAGTACCAAATTTTTGTACTTCATATATTTCTGACATATAGATTTATCGGTTATATCTATTAGCCTTTCAATTGAAACTAAGATTTATATTTTTTATAATTATTTTTCTAAAATTTATATTGTCTTCTATCCCAAAATAATTATTTCTAATATCATATAATTGTTGTAATTATAAGGTATTTTTGTAAAAAAACCAATTTTTATTCGGTATTAAAACCGGTGCAATAAGGTTCATCCTCTAAGAAAAATCCGTACAGAAAAATAAAAATGTGGTAAATGTTCAAATATCTTACAACACCGTTTGACTGCTAAGCTGTGGCCACTACACGATATCAAACCTAAATCCATAAGAGATTTCTCAAAAATTAATTTCTTTATTATTTATTCTTTTAAAAATATATCAACTTAGTATCATTAAAATATAGTAAAGTAGGCCTATGATTATTCTACTGTGACCTGATCATAGGACATCATTCTCGTTATCGGAAGATAGTGAGTTCGAATCCCAACCGAACTCAAGATCCGCCGTATTCACTAATGGCGGCTGGTGTATGTGGCGGCAATTTTCTCTATGTGAAATGGCACCTTTGGAGGTGACATCTCTCGGGTCTCGGGGTCTTCTACTTTTAAATTATGACCAGTCATTTTCGGAATCACGATTGAACACCCACTGGTTGTTCCACTATAACAACTTGTCATCACTTACACCGTTTGTACTGCTGAAAAGAGAAAATCTTAGAAACAGGGCATCGGGAAAAACTACCATTAAAATCATTTGATTTCTGCAAGGAAAATTCTCTCAAACCACCAACAATCATCATTGCTCGAATAATTTGGTTTTGTTATCTTTGAACAACGTTTCTTTACTCCCAGAAGGAAATGAAAAATCAGTACGAAAAATTCACAAAAATCATCAACCATCTGCTTTCTTCAAATAATTTATTTCAATTATCTTAAGCAAAAATTTTTACTTCCACAAAGAAATGAAAAATATCGATGTGTAAGATTAAATTATGTTATTTCACAATCCTCATTCGCAATTTCATAGTAAGGCATGACATTTAGTCAGATTAATCTATTTTTCCGACGACAGAAATAGATTGTTATTGGGAAAAAATATTTGCAAGTCATGAAATGCGTGGAATCCACTCATTCTCTTCGAAAGAGCGCTTGATTTCCCTTCTGTTTAAATAATTCTGATCTCTCTTTACGATGTCACGACTGCTCTGATGTTGCCACCATCATCTCAGCACGTGAGAAAAAGTGAAAAATAAATGAATCAGCTGATATTCAACAACATACTTGTATCGTGCAAGATATCTTTCACATGAATAGAGCTACAGCTTTATGACATTTTATAGATTTCTATTTTGATGGAAAGAGGCCATTTTCTTGAATAATCCTGAGCATTTTCGCAAAAAACTTTTAATCATCCATCCTTTTCAGTGAACAATGTTTCGTAATTTAATACATTATTAAGAATATCATTTATCTTCTTTTCCAAAAAATAACATGTGTTGCTCGATTTGAATTCATAAAACTTACATTTACACAAAATAATGAACTGCATTATTTTTATGACTTATTTCCCCATTTTAATTCACGAACGTTTAATAAATGTATTTTTTATGTATATAACCCCCAGATATTAGAATTTAGTGAGGGCACCTGTTGTTATAGAGGGATACTCAGTGGGTGTGTCATCCTGTTCCCGAAAGTAAGTGGGTCTTCGTAACTTAAAAGCAGTGACTAAGCAGAAGACCATAAGACAGAGCCTCCCACTCCAAGGAGTATTATTTCACATGAAGGTCATTAAGCCTACAATAACTTATTGTGTCCCAGCCAACATTAGATGACAGATCTTCAACTTTGTTGGGATTCGAACTCACTAACTTCCGCTAACGAGAACGAATGCTCTAACCAACCAGACCAACGCGTACACAAATAACTTTGATACTTTATTTTAGATTAATTTATTTTACACTGCGAGATGTATTTTCGTTGATTGTACAATTATTTTTTTAAATTTGTATATATATTAACTGGGTTACTTAAAAAGTAAATGTTTAAAATATTTCACTGATGTTGTGTTATTTTTTTATATCATAAAGGGTATTGTTCCGAAATAAAAAGTTGGGACTATATGATAATGTATTTGCAGTTAGCACAAATCAAAATGAATAAACGAATTGACTTCTTAAATTATGTTGTTGATATCCAAGTAAAAATGGAAGCTAACTTTAAATGACAGATCTTCTGTCGCTTACTAAAATTAACAGAAAAAAGTTGAACATTCCTTTTGTAATTATTATTTTCCTAACCCAGAAAATATTTATTAGTAATTCTTATTTAATTAAAAGGTTTTCATAATACAATTGTAATGTTTTATTGACGAATATAATTTTGTCAAGAATATGTGTGAGTCACAGTTAATATAAAATAAATAACAATTTTCCTTAAAAAGGAAAATATTTTTTACATCATAAATCCATGATAAAGTCTACTAAATTATAATAAACATAAAAATCACATTAAAATATAATAACTTCCTTAAAATAGAATATCTTTTATAAAAATAATTACTGCAACTAAATACCTTTAAATATTTGTAAGAGAATTTTTAACATTACATATAGGACACATATAATATATAATATTTAACATTATATATGTCATACATATTAATATATATATAATTAGTTATAATGTTAAGAAATAAATATCCTTATATATATATATATATATATATATATATATATATATATATATATATATATATATATATATAGTATTACAAAATAATATTTTCATACATTTATGAAATTATAGTATTATTTTTGAGAGCAAAACACAATAAATAAATAACCAATTAAAAATTTTATCTGATTCCCTATTCTACATTCTGAGGAGTATAGAAGCAGTTTCTTCATTTAGTTTTGAGGAAAAAAACTGATTAATGAACGAGTATAAAATGATTACTACTTTATATATGGATAAAAAAAATAAAGAAGATTTACATGAATTTTTAAATATGTTTGTGGAACGTGAACTGAAATTTTGAAAAGCTTAATATTTGTAATTTAATACGCAAAGATCAGTAATTGTGAGTAAAAAACTTTTGAGATATTTATCGCCTTATGGTGCCTTATACTTACATTTACGGAGCAATTCTTCGAAGGTGCGATTTTTGGACGACCTTGTCTAGCTCTCTTAATGATGTCACCCAATGACATAAACTGTTGCCATATTCTGGAGTGATGAATGAAATTAAATCAATGAATTTCATTTCATAATTGTCCAGATTCAATTCTACTAATATGATTCTCTATCACGATTCATCGTTTGCCGAGCTAATGGCAGCCGAATGGTTAGCGCTCTTGCCTTCTGTTCAACAGTTCGTGGGTTCGAATCCCACCTTGGGCATGGATGTTTGTAGTGGTTCGGAATCCACTTTAAATCGTAGGTCCCGGTCTATTGAGTCCTCGTATGCAAAAAATGATCGTTGAGCGACAAACAAACCAAACCGATTCATCGTTTAATCTTTAAACAATCCGGTGTAATCATTTCTTTTACAATTTGTTCAGCTAAGTTATACATCAATATTTTCAACAGCCGACATGTGTCCAAAGGCTTGAGCATCAGAAATATTTACATCTACTGAATGTTGTGGCACCAGCATGCTTTCCTGTACCTAGTCCTGAATTGGACTCTACCAGTTACTGGAAGCAGCCGGATATGGGAGACTTCGTTATTTAGAGGCAGGGATCAAGTGAAAACCCCGAATACTTGACCTGTCACCCCTATAGGTATCATTTCACTTAGAGGACATTGCGAAGGCGACATATTTAACATGCCCTATAGCTCCAATCGCTTTATATGAAAGTGACAAGTCTTCTTTTAGACGGAGTTCAAACCCATTCCGATAATGGGAAAGGCGTCCTAACTAGCTAGGCCAGGGATGGTGAACCAATGGCACGCGTGCCACAAGTAGCACGTTTGAAAATTTTGATGGCACGCACAAAAACAAAATTATTTTTTATAAGTTACCTTTTTTGATAGAAATGAATTAAAAATTATTAATCTAGACTTAATTTATAATATAAATTTGTAGTACTGAATCTTAGTATGTTAACTGGAACCGTCAAATGATGTTGTTGTTGTTGTTGTTGCTGATCCCTAGCAGCGCTAGACCAAGTCTATGACACTGCACACTCTCAGAAAATCAATGACCAATAATGGTCTCTCCAGAAGATCTTCTTTATCGAGTCCCAAGCACTCAAGGATATGATCCGGAGTGGCTTGGCTTTTGGAACACTTAGCGCAAATTGGAAATTCCTTTTCTTTGTTGTTAAATGTCAATGATCTTAGGTGGCCACTTCGAAAACGTGTTATTGTAGTTTGTTCCAGTCTGCTGCACCGGAGGGATAGAGATCCGCCGGGACGATTACCCTGGTACCAATGGTGTACAGGGGGAATGGCAAATGCAGACCAAACAAGACCTTTATATCTAGAGTATAGTTCAGTATAGGTAAGAGACGCCGGAATAAGCAAAGGCTCGTTAGTACTTCTTTTTGCTAGGGCATCAGCCAATTCGTTACCCGCAAGGTTTACGTGGGAAGGGATCCACTGTAAGTGAATCTTACGAGATGAGGAGAGCCGTCTAAGCTTGTCCAAGATAGCTACTCCTGTATTATCACGGACTCTGTGCCAGTTAGTAAGATGCTGGATGGCGCTCCGGCTGTCCGACAAAATCCAGATTTCCTCATTCCTTTCTAAGGGGCCTTTTTCTTTTTAGTCTCTGGTTTTTATTCCAGCCCCTGAGAAAGGCGGAGGTTCGATTTTGGGAGCCATAACTAAAGAATTTATTAAAATACTTCACAAGATTTGAGTCTCTTCTGTGACTGAGTGGTAGCAAATTCGCCTCTTGTAGAACAATGTCATTAGGACAGCTGTTTCGAAGACCAGTAATAATCCGAGCTGCGCTCAGTTGAACTCGCTCAAGCTTCTGAAGGCTTGTCTTAGAGGCACAGCAGTAAACTGGGAAGCCATACTCCAGGATGGGTCTTAAGAGCGCGATGTAAGTATTTCTAAGTGTAAATGCTTCTGCTCCCCAGTCGCGTCCAAATATATATTTCAGGATAGTCAGACGTTTTCTGCATTTTTCTACAAGATGGTCGATGTGCTTATTGCTTGTAATCTCAGGGTCCATAACAAAACCCAGGTATTTTGGATATCTATCCACTAAGAGAGGTTGGTTATTCAGAAAAATCCTAGGCTGGTAATTGTACAGCTTTCTATTTGTTGTAAAGAAACTGGTAGTGGATTTTTTAAGGATTAAAACATAATTTGTGGTTTTCAGCAAAGTTCCACACATCAACTAGAGTCTGGTTGATATTATTTTCCAAGTCAGCAGTACCGGAGTCCCAGAGGACTATGTCGTCCGCAAACAATCCCACTTCACATCTCCTGGAGATAACTTTCTCGATGCCACTCAAAAATAGTGTAAAAAGAAGAGGTCTCAGAACGGAGCCCTGAGGAAGACCCTGTTCCAACTTAAGACCATTCGACATGGAGTTGTTAAATCTAACCCTGATTACTCTGCCTCTTAGAAAATCATATATCCAAGGCAGGGCCCTATTACGAATTCCAAAACCGTCAAATAGTTTGGTAATAAGTCTCTGTTTCCAAACAGTATCGAAAGCCCTGGACAAGTCCAGGAAAACTGCCACTGATTTGAAACCATATTGTTCCTTGGGGAAAAGACCACGTGAATTCAAATAAAATAAAAGTCTCTTTTAAATCATCCTCTCCATTATCTTACACGCAATATATGTAAGTGCGATGGGCCTATAACTCTCGGGAGAACTGGCGTCTTTGTTTGGCTTTCTGATAGGGATGATGGTTGCCCTTTTCCAGTCTTGGGGAAGCCGTCCCGATTTCCAAGATAAGTTTATTATGTCCAAGAATCTCTGACTTGCAGCCTGACCCAGATGTTCAATGAAGTATCCATGAATGGCGTCAGGACCAGGGATTTTTGTATATCAGTATCCATGAGGGAAGCCTTGAGTTCGTGCAAACCAATATCAGTTGAGAAAATGGGTATCCCCTCGCGGGAACTACGGCACCCGTGAACAATGTTTCTGGCTCTCTTCGTGATAGATCTGTCAACATGAGAGAAGCTAAGCTTGCTAGTTATCTGATAGTGTGCACCAAGGATATCAGCAGCCTTGCAATCAGTTTGAGGAATTCGGCCGTCTGTGTATTTAATCGTATTGCATAGTTCTTCCTGAGGCTGTTCCTTACTAATACTCTTCACTAATTTCCATAATTTACTGTAAGAGACCCTTGGATCAAGCCCAGAACAAAGTTCATTCCATTTATCTCTCTTGATTTGTGCATAGGCTAGTTTAATATCAGCATTGACTCTGTTTAAATTAATTCTACGAGATATATCCTTAGGCTCATTTGGAGCACCGAGAATTCTTTTTCTCTCCTCCAACAAAGGCTGGAGAGCTGGTGACTTGTGGGTAAAAAATTTCTTAAAACTCTTAATATTACCCCTAGGAATAGCCTTTTTAACATTATTTATAATAACTGATTTCAGGGTGAGCCAATCAGAATCAAGAATATTTGTCATGGGTTTAGAGTTAATATCGGTTTCAATAGAACGGGTATAGGACTCCCAGTCAGCCCTCTTGAAATTCCAGTACTTTGTATTGCTTTTAAAAACAGGCAATTCGCCATTTAGTTCAATCAAAACAGGGAGATGGTCGCTACCTATGTTCTCATGGACTGACCAGGAACTCCCCGGGTAGATATTGGGGCTACCAATAGCGACATCCAGTGCTTCAGTGGTGTCATAAAATGCATGGGTTTGTGTACCATCGTTTAAAAAGATGAAACCACAATCGTCTGCCATCTTAATGTGTTCACTACCTCTTCGATTTTCTTCAGTACACCCCCAACTAGTATGTTTTGCATTTAAATCTCCGATCAGAATAGTGTTGTGCACAAGGAAGTTATGCATGTTAGAAGGCAGACCCTTATTGTTTTGGGGATGGTACATATTATAGATATTTAGGGTTTTGCCCCTCCAAGTAACCTTAATGCCTTGAATTTCAAGGTCAGAATTTTCTATTCCACTGAATTTTATACTTTGATAGTTAATATTTCTAATGAGGAAAGCAAGTCCTCCACTACACTTGTCTGGTCTATCAGTTCTATAAATATTATATCCCTTGATGTTGAGGGAATTGATACCCTTCAATTTGGTCTCCTGCAGAGCGATGATCTGTGCACCATAAATGTTAGCCAGGTCCAAGACCTGGTCTAATTTAACTGGAGCTGCAATTGATGAAATTCCGTTGATATTGCACTTTAAAATCTTTAGAGACACGGGAGACTGTAATTTGCTTATCGATCGAGGCCCTCTACCTAAACCAGGATCGCGACCCTTTTTTAACTGCGCGACGGCCGATGCAGTATGAATTCCTGAGTGTGACGTATTCATAGATAAGGGAAAAGGGCAGCTTCTGTTATCCAAGTGGACCGGAGCACCATAGGTAGAATGCTGACTTAGCTCCTTACGTGGGTTTGGATCGGAGTTTTCCTTCTCCTAGGTATCTCTTTTAGTCTGGCTGCTACCCAACGAAGACCTGTCTGGCATGGGAGACCCTACCAGTAGCTAAGCTACCGCCGGCATAGCTCTCTGAGTTGCTGGAGCACGCAAGCCCGCCCACCACGTCAAGGTGAAGATACCATCGGGGTCAAATGATACATTTTGTTATTAAAATATCGCATGAATTTTCTCGAAGTATATAAAGATGCGCATTAGATAAAAATTTTTGCGCATCCAGTTTCGCCTTCTAATGTTACTGCATGTTGTTGCCGTCGCAGCGCTCGAATCAGATGACAGACGTAATCATTTTTAGTAACCATTGTCTTTGAAACTTCACACACAGTGACTTGTTAAAAAATGTAACCGTTTATTGCAAATAGATATAGTGTTATTTTAAGTAAATATTTTTACATATTATTTCAAATTTTATATTCAGCATTCGTTTGTAAGAACATATTGCGTCATGACTGAAGTTTTAACATGTAACAACCTTATAAGGTATTAAAAGTTACTAATAATTTATTTTGTTTATTTTTGAACAATAAAATATTTTAATATTATGAGAAATTATTTTATCAATAAATCAGTGTAAAATATAGAAATAATTAGTAAAATCACCTTGAATTAATATATTATTTATTATTTTCTTGTGTTGGTAATATTTTTAGTACTTTAATATGTGACGAAATATGTTCTTCCAAACGAATGCAGAATAAATTATTTATTTTATAACAATATTACTAAAATATATATTTTTAGAATTATTTATTGGATAAAATAAATAAAATTGCAGAAGATGAAATTCTAACTACATGGAATTCAATTCCTGACACGTTTGATTATTTAAAAATATTAGCAAAAGCAATTTTATCAATATTTTCATCGACGTGGGAATGTGAATCTGTATTTTCAGAATTATATTTTCTAAGAAATAAATATACGAATAGAATGATGGATGAGTTGAGCTCTGCATGCGTACTGATGAAATTAACTAAATACGAGCCAGATATTAAACCTTTATCATCTTGGGTACAGCAACAAAAATCACATGAAAAACAATTGTTTTTAACGTGAATTTTGTTTCTAGCATATTTATTTTTGCAAAACATTGATTAATAAAAAATTGTTAAACTAAGAATTACTTTTATTTGTTTATTTAATTATACTTACGTATACTTTCACCACGCTAAATTTCGACTTAAATTTTATTGTTGCACGTTACCTATTTAAAAAAAACTTATATGCATTTGTGGCACGGACATCAAAAAAGGTTCGCCAACCCTGAGCTAGGCCATTATGCTCTCTATCTTTTGAGTGTTGAATAAGGCTGAATTTTTATAATTATTTGAAAGCATTTTCGCTCTTTCAAACAAATTATTGATATTATTCCATAAAGAATGATTGTCTCTCCGTATTCATTCGTTCTTTAAAATTTTATTTCTTCATCAACATTATATACCCTCCTATTCATTAGCGAATTTAAATGTTTCAATTAATTGTCTCATCTTGTTTATAAGTACCAAGAAGTGATGTCTTCCCATCAAAACTAAATGTTCGTCTTTAAATTGCCAACATGTGTGTATGCTTCTCGGACATTCATACCTGTTAAGTGTTGAATAGACTTGAATTCTATCACTATCACTGTATGGAAAATTTGTTTCCATTCAAATGAAATATCAAAATTTTATCATAAAGTATAATTGTACCCTTCTTACTGCGAAAAATAGCTATGTACTTAAATATTAAATGCATTGATAAGTGATGCTAGTTGGACGGAAAATCTTTATGAGAAATAAATTCTAAGAACGGTAGAAAGTTAATTTTAAATTGATCTTAAAAGTTAACAGTTGTTTCTACTCATATATTATTTTAGGAAATGTACCACATTATTTATTAATGTAACAGATGACATATATTCAACAGTTTATGGGTCTAACGTGCCTTAGACGAAAATATTTTTAGTGTTTTGTGTCACTTATAAATCGTAGAAATCTACTGTGCACAAAGAAATCAAAGAAGAACATATCAACCGACTCCACTGTTATTATTGAAGACGAATTCGAAACAGATACTTGAACAGTACATACAAATTTGACTGTCAAATATACATAAAAAATAATGTAATAGTAATTTGAAATTTTTTTGGTAAATTTCTGGTTTATCATTAATTATAATTTAATACCACATTCAAATTTAATTTAGAAAAAAGTAGAACCATTTCGAGTGAAACAAGAAGCTTACTTTTACAAGCAAAAATCCCTCTCTATCTACTAAAAATACATTGAAAAAAAAAAGACTTTAGGATACTATAAATCATCCAGATACTTGAGAGGGAGAGAGAAACGTCTGTAAGTACAGTAGTATCAATGTCTAACAATACTTTTACATTGCTTTTAGAAAAATATACTTTGGGTACTAGAATTTCCACTTTTCTCCGCTACAAGGGGCGGAAATAAGGGCATTTTATATAAGGGGTCACCCAGTGGATGCGTCTTCATAGCCTCGAAAGAAGGTCGTCGTAATTTATAAGCAGATCCAAACAAAAGACCCTCCAGACTTGGCTTGCCCCTCAGCGGTGTCACTTCACATGAAGGACATCGCGATCATGACATATTTAATGTGCCAAAGCCATGATTAGCAAACACATGGATCTTCGATTTTACCGTGATTCGAACTCACTGCCGTCTGATAGCGAGAACAAGCGTCCAAGACCACCATGACCTGAGAAAAATATATTAATTATTATGAAATTGAAAAATCGCTTTTAAAAAATATCAAGGAAATAAAAAATTAAATTAATATTTCAAATTTAATTAATTAAAAGAAAGTTTTTTTTAAATCTAAATATATCTCTTACATTCATTTCAAGCATCTGTAAATATGTGTAACATTGAATTTAATATAGGATTAAAAAATTTTTTGTTGAGTATTACTTGTCACGCAAGATGAAGATATCGATACTTTTTTGTGACTTTGATTGTATTGTTCTTATAAACAATACATGGATTTTTTTTATATAGATTTTAAAAATCAACACATAACAAATAGGAAAAAAGTTTCAGCATTCACCAAGAAATGAATAAAATAATTTTTGAATTATTACATAAGTGGCCTTCATCGTGAATTGTTTTTCCTCTTATTCTCATGTTTATGATGCTATTTCCGAATAAAATACATTCATACCGATGAAATGTGAGACCGGAAAAATTTTATATATAGAAATGAATGAAAGATCATCGTATTTCACACAAGCATTGAGTGAAACTAAAAGTAAATAAGCAGCAAACAGAATATAAGCATTGAATGAAATTATAAATCATTCAAATGAGTACTTGGTGAATAGTACTAAGTTCATTCATAAGTAGTAACTATTTACTACTTGTTTTCCCATGATAAATTAGGCCACTGTTTTACACGCGCGCGAAGGGTTATGAAAATTATTTTTTTTAATGTCTCTTAAACACGAATAGAAATTAAAAACAGGAAATGTGAATTTTCCAGAATATTTACTTGCGAATGATACTAAGGGATCACGAAGGAAACTATATTAAAGGTAAGTGAATAAATTATCATGACTAAATGATAATTCCAGAAAAAACTAATCACACGTGTAATGATACTTTATTGCTCTTAAAATATGACATATATGAGCTAAATGATCAAAATAAATCGCATCAAACTTTCAATTCCAATTGAAGAATATTTGGAAAAGTAATTGAAGTTAAATCACTTTATAAGATATTATTATTTGGTGACCGCACAATTTTCATGATAAATGAAAAACATGTTGCTGTTAAATTACCTCTTCTTAGAACTTTCTGATTCACTAATTTTGATGCAAGAGAAGTAAAGACAAACTCTTTCCTAATAAGAAACACAATACTTCAATTTTTTAAGAATAAAATAAAATTCCATTCTGCAAGACTATTTTAATTTAATCTATATTTGATTGTTTTGAATACATTTAAATTGAAAGTATACATACTTCATTATTAAAAATTGATATCCGATTAGCAGCGTTTTATTTAATCAATTACCTACTTTGATTTCGAGAAGAAGACAAGTGAGGACGAGAAAAACGTGGCAGTTGTTTATATGTTTCTTATACGTTCGAGCAGATCTTTTGAGATCCAAAAAAATTGAATACATAAATAGAATTCTTTTTTACTACAAGTCTATATTAATGTGCAGTTTTAATTTATTATCTCTTCATTCTAGTATGCTAATGATTAATATTAAATTCATCAAAGGATTACTGGGTACGTTACACAAAAATGAATTGAAACTCGTGATTATTTTCAGTTTTCCTCTAGAACATAGATTCCCAAAGTGGTCCAGGTAGACCCCCAAGGGTGCATAGGAGACCGTACGGGGGTCCACGTAGAGGTGAAAAGAAAACAGTGGTTCAGCAGTTGTAAGTGGGGATCCACGAAAAATTACCTAGTTTTCACAATAAAGAACAAAAATTTTGGTATGGATTTACCTATCAATGTAGGCAGGTAGCATCATTCACTAGGTAGGTACTCAAAAATATTCGAGATTCAGTTCAAACACAGAATTGAATAGAACAATCGATAATAGTACAAGTGTACACGACATGTCGAGACTTGCAAAGTGCTGCCGTCAAAAAGTGGCGTCTCATAAAAAATATGACTATCTTTTTGATTTACATTTCAGAGTTTATTGTTGATTTTTGGTCAATTGTTGATTGTTTGTATTAATAAATGTTTATAATTTTGTATAACCACAAAAATTATTTTAATAAATAGGACACAAGAAAATGTGCTAATTTTTTTCTTAACATCCCCAATTTAGGGTGATAATTTTTAGGAGTTTTGGGAATACAGTAGAAATGCAGCAGCAGGGGGTCTACCGAAAATAGTAAAACTTTGAAGGTGGTCCACGAGAAAAAAAATAAGTTTGGGAACCCATGCTCTAGAAAGTAAACAGACGACATCATTCGCGAGGATTCAGTGACGTCATGTGCAAGTATTGTCTCAGCGATATGCAGTCAAATAATTTCTTTTAAATATTAGTTTCAGTTTCTAAGCATAGTACCACCAACGATATAATTTCTATCCGTTTGCAGCTTTTAGAAGCGTTTTCAATAAGGCACTCATTTCCTTGTCGTTAAATAAATAAGGTTTGGCAAATCGATGAGCGATATCAAGTCCGAAGTAAATGTTTTTGCAGCCTGAATATGTAAAAAATTTGCTATATATTCTTAAAACATTTTTAGTGTCTGCAAGAAAATTTTGTTAAACATGCTATGTAATTGCTTACAATTGATCGTTAGCTTCCTTTCGATACATGTTAGAACATGACTGCAACTTCCACCTCTTTATGAAATACATGAGCACCTGACAACATATTGAACAAAATTTGAAAACAAATCCGGCTTATCTTTTAAAATTTTTATAAGGCAGTTACACGAAAAAGTTATAAAAAAAAAGCTATTAGGACGAATGCGAAAATGACTAGTAATTATTGAACATCAAATTTCTGCATCAAATAAGGAAGAGTAAGATAATTTTTGTTTCACAAATGTTAATAGCCAAATATTTTTAATCTTAAAAGTTGCATTGTTGCAAACTAGTTTCACGTGTACGCAAGATTTTATGCAGAAAAATTAAATTTTATTTATTTATCATATCTTCATACGAAAGTTTAAAAATGGTTTTGAAAAATATAACTGGCAAACATTTAATTAAATATTTTAACTCAGATTAATTAGAAAATAATTTGCATACTAAAATATCATTTGACTTTTAAATTTTAATTTACCCAACAACTTTTTAAGATTATTTTTATAATTTTCTTATTATTATCTTATGTATTTTTATATATAATACGCACTTTTATAAGTAAAGTAAATAAATTTTATTTTACTTTTTAACATTTTGTTTTGTACTCATCAGATTTTATTAGTATACTTAAAAATTGTTCTTAAATTATTATTTCTTATAGCTGTTTATCATAGTTGTTTTCTTATAGTGAGTTTTTTTATGTACATATGTATCTAAAGTCGAGGTTTTCTTTTCTATAAAGGTATAATAAAATGTTATTCCTATATGTTTATAAATTATATCCATTTTTAAAACATGTAATTTAATTTTTAGTTTAAGCTTGCTTAAGAGAGCTAGGAAATTATACACAATTCAAAGAAAATTTTTAGCGGAAGACTAAAAAAATTTATGTTTTCAAATGTATTGCGAGTCAATCAAAAATAAAAGTATATTTAATTTTGAAAAATATAGAACATTATTAAAACTTGCTTTAAAATGAGGAAGGCATTTGCTTTTTTTACTAACAAATTGAAATATAATATTGTACATTGTTATTAGTTATATCTTAAAATAAATTTAAAAAAATAAGTAAACAAATGTGTTTAAGAGAATTAGAAAAATATCAGTCACTTTTAGGCTTCGAAATATGAATCATACTGGTGACTGAGCATAGAAAGGAGAACAAATATAATATAAGAAGGAGAAAAACCAGGTGATGCAAAAAGAGACATGGAACAGCTAAAGCTGGGAAAAACACTGAATGAAGTTGAAAACACGTGATGATTGTTACGTCTCATGAGTTGAATTTTAGCTATGCTTAATTAAATTAACATTGTTGAATCATTTTGAAGATTCTGTTATATTAATTTTTGTATATTTTGCAAAGTTAATTTTTGTATATTCTGCAATGTTAATTTTTGTATATTCTGCAATGTTAATTTTTGTATATTCTGCAATGTTAATTTTTGTATATTCTGCAATGTTAATTTTTGTATATTCTGCAATGTTAATTTTTGTATATTCTGCAATGTTAATTTTTGTATATTCTGCAATGTTAATTTTTGTATATTCTTCAATGAAAAATTCCAGCGTAAGCTTAAATAAAATACAAGACAAAAACATCTAATCCTGTATTTGGTAACAAATAATTTTAAAAGTGCATTATTTTAAAAATTAATAAAAATTTCAAAGTTAAATATGGAATTTACTGTTTATCATACTCTGTAGAAAAATTAGAATCCTTAATTACAAAATGAGAGGATGAATAAAAAATGCAATGTAATTAAATGTTGTGTGTGTGTGAAAAATATTAAACAGTAAATTAAGTTGCTGATGAAATGAATTAAAACCACGAATTTATTGAATCATTTATAATCTGTTTTTTCATTCAAACTAGGTAATCAAAGTATGTTTTTTCAAATAATTGCCATAGAATAATAAGGGTTATGATGATTAAATATAGTATTATTTTTATAGAACTCAAATCATGGATAGAATTATGTTTTCAAGATTAGATACTGAAGAAGTTGAGAATTTAATATAGAAGAAAAATACACTATAAATTGAAAAACTGAAAAAAGTTCAATAAAAGTAAATAAATATTATCTATCAGAGCTTTAAGCATTTAGAATATGAAATATTATGAAGATAGAAATTGTTAGAAAATGTATATTTACAAATGCTGCACAGAAGATTTTAAAATATATAAAAATTAATTAAATTGATAATGAAACTACACTTCTGGTGTACAAAACTTAAGCATTCTCTATGCCCTCTCTTACTGCAATGATTGTTTCGCACCATCTCTTCATGCACAAAACCAGATCATCAAATAGTCCTTGAGGTAAGAATGTTCATTCTTTAATTATAACTTTTTCAGGTATTGGATATCCACAGCGGATGTAATCGTACCACAAGGCATCTCTCGAAAGGATTTAAATCAGGGGAATACGCTGGCCTATCCATTCAAGTTATACCTTCCCTTTCCAGTAACTGCTGAACAGTAGGAGTTATATGTGGCCGTGTATTGTCATCCATAAACACGAAATCTGTTCGATTGAATCCTCGAAACAGACCCACGTAGGATCATCACCTCCTTACAATAGCAGTCACCGGTTACAGAATTTCTGTAGAAAGCGCATAATACCTTCTCTGACAAAAAAATCTAGGCTTACCGTAAAGTTTTGTTTTCCTTAATGTTACCGGGAGAAAATCGTGTCCCAGTCTCCCTTCAAATCAAAATAAACTCGGTTGAGAATCATTTATGATGCTGAAACGACACTCATCCTTAATAACAACACAGCTTCATTGATGAGATGTCCAGCTTTGGTACTCCTTGTATGTGAACCACCTTCAACGGTGGTACTGAGGATTATTTTTGAAAAGAATACAACGTTCAAAGCGGTGATTAAATTGTCCACTTACATTAAAATATATTACGGAAGAAAATACATTACATAAAAATATGTGTTGAGCTATGATCATAACTCAAATAATATGCTACACTCAGAGGATGTAATATAGTTGAGTACCCATCGTCTTAAAATAGATGAAAAATGACTTCAAATTTAGAATGCAGGAAAACATTTTGATAAATAGGAGAAAAATTGTAATTTCAGTAAATCGTGAAATTAATTTTGACAGCTATATCGGTGGATCATTAGGTCTATTAAGTTATGTGTTTTCTTGCAATAGTTTCTGCCATGAATATCACAACTGTTGATTTAATTCGATGGTATCTTGACAATGATTGTAGTTATCTTGTAAACTGTATCGCATATTGTATGGTAAAACAGCTGTATTGGTGAAATATACTATTATGATAAAGCAATTTTTGATTTAATAGGCTCATAGATGGACCTTCAATCTTTGTAGGCATTCTTGTAAAAGCTGTAAAAAAAGCGCGAGAGCTGTTTTGTTGATAATTAGCACTTGATACCATAAGCATTATCATTCGGTTTTCAAATTTCGTTAATGAACAAACATAATTCTAAGAATCATCATATTACTTTAAGGCTACAGATGTCACAAAGTAGTTACTTACATATCTTTCGTAAATTTACTTTACAATGTTCGAAATAAAACACCTCTTTACAAGGAAAACGTTCCATAGCCTATGAAATATTTTGTGATACTTTAATAATCCTACAGTGGGTGATCGGTTAACGAACATAATCTGTTACGAGATTATATCGCTATCAGAATTGTTCGTTAACCTATCATTGATTTGCCATAGATGTTTTTGTGAAATCGATTAATTGGTTCTGGAGACCTTAAAAATAAAATTTTAGAAAAGAATGTATAATTTCATAGTAAATTTATTAAAAAAAATAATACATGCATATAGTCTAGTAAATTAATCAATTCTTTATATTTTTTATCGGGCGTTAAAAAAATGTCCAATGTGGATTGCATTTCTCTCTTTTTCAAGATTTTCCGGAGGTGATTTATAGCATTGTCGTTGTAAAGACAGCGCTATAAATAAAGACAATGCTATAAAGTTATTTGGGTGCCATTCTGAGACCATTGCTCTAATATCTTCCCACTTTTTCAAAAGATCTTTAATAGCAGATGTAAGCATTGGTTCAAGAATGTAACTAAAACCAAAACTGATGGCCTATTTGGCTATAAATATTCTATTGGGAATTTTTTTCCAATATAGAACTTTGAAGTTTAATAGACAAGCAACATAAATCAAGAGAGATGAAAAACGATTTTTGGCCGTTTGTTTTGGCAACCCTTGACATTGTGCTCCAAAAGACGAGAAGTGTTAGTTAAAATTCGTC
The DNA here is from genome assembly GCA_037975125.1 of Latrodectus hesperus. Classification (NCBI taxonomy): domain Eukaryota; kingdom Metazoa; phylum Arthropoda; class Arachnida; order Araneae; family Theridiidae; genus Latrodectus; species Latrodectus hesperus. Next base: position 111,067,348 of record CM075853.1, read on the forward strand.
TTAGTTCGTTATCCGAATATGTGTTCGTTGTCCGATTTGTTCGTAGTCAGAACTGTTCGTTAACGAATCACCCACTGTTCAAAGTGGTTGAGTTTAAATAGAAGTACAGATTGTCGTAATTAAGATTTACATAAAACAAAAGCTATCAGACAAATTGGATCATTTATTACTGGCTCAAATGTCAGGTCATCAATATTAAAGGGATTTTGAAAGTGGAATTGTTGCGACACATGAGAACTATGACATAAAATATCCGAGGAAACAAATAAAATTTTGGATTTTTGCATTCCACCATTTCATGAATGTAACGTAAATATTGACTATACGATAAGACAGTAAGGCCTGAAAAGGCCTTGAAATAATAGGATCATTGACAGCTGACGCTCATTCTAACGAGATAGACGCGTAACTTTTCTACAAACTGCTGTAGATATTAATAGTGGAATATCAACAACTGCCAACTAGTGAATTGTTCAGCATATCATCGCAAATATAGTCTTTTGTAGCTAAAAATATACATGTGTACCATTGTTAATTGCATAACACGAAGTTCTATGAATCGCCTTAGCCTTTCAATGTTATAAATTGACAATCTCTGGCTTGCAGCACGCTTCCTTGTTTAAAGAAACTCACTTCAAATAATATTAGACGTTTGTATGCATGAGGGTAGGGATAAAACATAAATCTTTGGATTTTTCTATTCAAGGCGATGTAGTCTCTGTGATGATATGGAGTGTATTCTGTTGTCGTGGTATGTAATCTTTGGTAAGTTTAGAGGTGAATCTGGTAGATGAAAAAATCTTAAGAGATCTGCCTGATCATCTACACCCATTCATTGTGCATTCAAATCGACTTAAACACCATTAATAGAATCATAAAACCCACGTGTTGAGAATTTCATCCAACATGTGGTTGCAGGATCACTCTTCTATTGGGTATCTAATCTAAAACCTTAGCCATGAAAATTATTGAGCATGCATCTTGTAACATGCTTTTCAAAAAGTATTTCAACCACGAGGTTTCCTAAATGCAAACAGGGGACAGTTCCATTTAATTAATATGGTATGGTATACAGTGATAATGTGGGATGTATTCAGTTGCCACGATACGAAACTCTGATGCCATTAGAGACGAATCTGAAAGGGACAAGTAAGTAAAATTTTGTCCGATCACCAGCATTCATACATGCTTATTGTGGATTAAAACAGATTTGGTCAATTTCAGAAGAATAATACATACTCCATTCATTGTTAGTTGCTTACAAATGGCTGAACTCTTCTCATTTTAATCAATTCCATTGATAATCTAAAAGCTCAGATATGATATCAAGACACATATTGTGGATGATTTTAAGACACACGTTTAGAAAAAATCCCCTGTTCTAACTCGCATCGGTTTGCATTTTGCGTTTCAAGATTCGTGATGTGAATTCTCTCCAGGATACTTTTAGACATCAGTCGAATCCAGATCACAGGATCTCATAAAAGGTAGGTAAAAGTTAGCTACACCCGTGCTGAAACCTAAATGTACGTTATAAATTCAAACTATTTCATATAAAAAATTTTAAACTTTCAAAAGTTTATCTCTTAAAACAACTTTTTTAAGGAAAAATTGTTCAGGAAACTTCTTAAGGAAAAGTTGATTTGATAATTAAAGCTTTTCAAGCATTTCAACAACTAAGCGTCATAAAGGTTAGATCAGATAATTCAAAAAACCAAAACGTTGAAAATAATCTGTCAAATCATTTTATCTTCAGTGATACTTTCTCATGTCATTAAATAATTTTTAAGTTTAAAGTGATGAGTGAAGATATTTCATTCGCTCTTAGAAGTTGCATTTTTACAATTAGTAATATTGTCCTTATGTGTCCACCTTTGACAAATTTTCTTAGCCCAATACCCTCGATTTTTTCTGATCACACCTATAAGTTTGTTCTAAGGATCAACGTCACTTGTTTATAGCACCTACAAAAATATGTAAAAATTACCAATACTTTATTTTATAAAATCAAATTAATTTCAAAAAGATTTAAAAATATTGTCATGAAAAATATGCATTTTTATATAGTTGTTTATAAAAATAAAAGTATTTAGAACATTTATAAATAATATTTACATTTATTTTCATTACAAGCATCTGAATTCTTAGAGTTTTGAGTATTTCTTGTTATAACTTTACTACATTTTCATATTTTTTTATTGATTTTTGTTAACATTCATGTAAAACTATTGTATCCTTTTTATGTTTATTCAAAAATCCTTTATCATACAGAAACTCGATTTTTTTGTAGTTGTATTGTCAACAAATAACTCCTATTCCTAAATACAATAACATATAGACATTAGATATAATGGACGTACCATTATGCAGATAATGCAAATTTTTAGGCATGTATCATGCCTAAAAATAACTTTTTATTCGTATCTGCAAACAAACTCTTCTTTTCTTTATTTATATCTGCAGTGCAATTACACTATCGTATATCGCCATAAAAAGAGAGTCAATTCAGTTTATGGAAATAAAAACAAGCATATGATGGATGGCTTACAGATTATATCATAGCAGAAAATTTACGACTGCTCGTAAGACTTAAGATTACGTAATCAATAAACCTCTTATAAAGAACAAGTGTCACAGTTATATTAATCATACTAGAAGAAACACTCATTAGAGCAATAAGAGTTTTGTTAACATGTATAATTAACTTATTAATACTTATATAATGCATTGATTTTATAAAAAAAATATTTTGCGCATATTTTTCATGTTTCTTTCACAAGAATTGGAAAAAACATTTTTTTTAGAAAATCTGTATTTAATTGATAATGATTCTTATTAAATATTGAAATTTTTTACAAAATATTTTCCATTCATAACAATGAAATAAACACCTTTACTATACCTATGTATAAACAGCTATGATAAGTAATTATTTAATCGTTATAAATAAGTGCAAAATATATTTTACGTTACTTTCTTATTATTTGCAAATTGAAAATAATGTGGGTAAATTTTTTAGGTTATCATATAACTGTTTATTTTATTTGATTTATATTTCTATTTATATTAGATAGTAGTCTATCACCTTGCATCTGTCATTGCTATGAATTATAACTCCTCTTTCGTATTTATTTAAGAAAATTGTTACAAAATTGTCATAAAAAAGCTGTTGTACAAATATAATTTTTAGTGCTTTGTATGCGGATATTATAAAAATACATGAGAGTAGAAAATGTTCTGGTGTTTCTTTGGCAGTTAATTAATTTGTACCAGCAACTTATAAACATCTTATGTTAAAATTCGAATGTAAATAGATTGGAACATTCGACTAATATTGAATTTAGATGGAAATGGCTTGATAGTTGATTGCTGTTGTAGTTTTTAGATTTAAAAAACAATTTTTAGCAACAGATGTAGACACTTCATCTCTTAAACAAGAACTACAAAGTGGCATTATTACAGCTCTGTTTATAGGCATTTGCAGATCACGTTGACGTAATATGATCATTATTTTTTTAAAACTAAATTCATGTCTTTCCCATCTGTGATACAGAAACCTCTCTGTGAACATTATTGAAAACTAAAATTTTCACAAAGTGTTTTTTTTACGAGCAAATCAGCCAATTATTACTGCTTCACTTATATTCATAAGGTGTTTCTACTTGTGTGAGTGTCATTAATCAGAACTTATAAGACCATACCATCAAGTTGGGTATCACTTAACAGCGTTTTGAATAAGTATCTAAACATATCTTTATCAATAGAAGAAAAATTGTGGTTTTTCTATCTCAACAAGTTAATGTATATTAAATTACAAAATTATAGCAAGTCCGGACTGATATAAAAAGAATCCATATCCTATTTTAAGATACAACTAACATGCGCGAAAGATATTCATATAGAAGTAACATCAGCACTTTTACAGTTAAAAAAAACCGCTTAGTATTTTACGAATTATTCTTCATAAAGTAAATAAATTCACTAAGAAATTTCCCAGTAAGGCTTTACATATATCAATTTTGTCATAATGCAAAGCATGCTTAGCAAATTATCAGGACTTGTGCATGAAAACGTTGTGAATATTTAGTCCACCCTGTATAAATAAATGGGATGATGCACTAGGGAATTAATTGAAGTCTTAATGGCGCCACTTTTGCACCCTATGGATAATTGGTAGAACCCAATAAGTACAGGAGAATATGCTAGTACAATTACATGGACAATTTATCATTTTAATACATACTTAACAATATTTTTTTGGAGACATAAGTCACATAATACTGTTTAAGCACTTGTTTTATAAATCTATCATCAAATTTATTGAAAAAAATTAAAAAAAGGAATCAGCATCAAATATTTTATTTTTATAATTTATTATTATTTTTTTATTATTAAAATTTTCTTTTGAATTATAAGATTAATTACTACTTGCGTAATAATAATAAAATTAATGCAAAAATAAAAGAAATAAAAATATAAAATTAAATTCTCAACTATTTAAATTTAATTATTAGAAACTTTTATTTACCTTTGAATTTTGATCTATTTTTAAGGGAATCTAATATGTTTTGTCAGAGGCCAGAAATACAAGACAATGTTTTGACTATCAGAATGTTGTTACATATATTCATTTTTTAGACTATTGGAAAAACAACATACGATTTATTTTTATTCCAGTGATTATAAATATAAAATTCAATTATGTCTCGCACAGTAATGATAAAAACAATGTTATTCTAATTAAGTCAAAACAGAAAGTAAATGTAACTGAGGTTGCCACATCACATGTTTTTCATGCTTATACTGTTCGAATGCTGACCTACATTTTCAGCTATAAAAGTGGCAGCGAACGGTGAGTTCAATTGAGTATTTGGCGGTTACAGAATGAAGTTGACTTTGAACAAGGATGACGACATATTTAGGACGACTGTAATATATGTGACTTGAAAGAAGTATTAATCATTAAAATTTCGAATTATTTTCTGTTTGAAAAATAAATTATAGCAAATATTCATTTGTTATAGATCATAGATTTTATGGTACATATATAATAATTAAACTATGAATATATTAATTCTCAGTAGTTAAAGCAAATTAATTAGACAGTAATTATAAAATTTAAAGTGTATTGAAACACACTCCAAATTAAGTAAGATTAATTTTTTTCAAAATTCAAGAAAACAGTTTATTTTCTAAAAACAAAAGTTAAAATTTTCTTTTCATTCCAACTGCATTTCGAGATGCTTGAAATATATCCATTTAGGTTTTAAAATTTTTCACAATAAAATGAGATGTATCTCAATATTGTGGGTGGATTAAACTTAATTGCATTTTAATTCTTTTATAATATTTTATTCTGCATAAAAATAAAAATATTAATTCGTAAATCATTCCTAAATAATAAACTGTAAATTAAAAAATATAAACATTTTTTACTCTTATTAATATTTTTATATACATAAAAAATACTAAATATACCTACGAAAAATGTTTTTGGTGCTTAAATTATAATCACAGATGAATATTTTCACAACTTGCGAAAAACCTTAACTTCTTTTCCAACAGTGCTCTCTCATTATTTTAAAACTAACCTCAAATTATATATATTAAAAAAATAGTGTAGAGTTTTTTTTATATCTTTATCCGTATTTTGATGATTGTTTGCAACAAAATTTTATAAATGTCAAGCTGTTTCTAGAAATTTTACCTAACATAATCTTAAAACTTTATGTACTACATTCCATAATTATACTAAAAAATTAAATATGGCAGCATAGAATTTTTGTATGCTGATCATAGTAGGTCATAATTCTTGTAGAAAAAATGGTTGTTAGTTGGTTCTAAAAAGTATCATCGAGTAATGTTTTACAGATTTACTATCATCCCTTAATTTTCAATAGTCTTAGACTGTTTCTACCTTTGAGTAGATTCAATGGTCTAGAGCATAGGTTCCCAAAGTGGTCCAGGTGGAGCCCCAGGGGTCCATAGGAGACCACACGGGGGTCCACGTAGTGAAAAGGAAACAGGGGTTCATTATTTGTAAGTGGGGATCCACGAAAAATTTTCTGGTTTTCATAATAAAGTACAAACATTTTGGCTTGGATTTATCTATCAACGTAGGCAGGTAGCATCCTTCACTAGGTAGGTACTCAAAAGTATTTGAGACTCACTTCAAACACAGAATTGAATAGAACAATAGATAATAGTACAAGAGTGTACACCAAATGACGAGACTTGCTAAGTGCCTCCCGCGCGCCCGCTCTTCCGAGATGCTTGTTTAGACCTGCAAAGGGATGAAATGCGACTTGCGCTGTACTTGCAATCTACATTAGTATAAATACGAATGCCAAGAACAAAACGTTACTCATTTTTAACTTAACGTTACTTTTTTAACTTTTTAATTTTTAACTTACTACAAACGTTACTTTCCGGGATTTTGAACATAAAAGTGTGACTGTGAGTGAATGGAGGCCAGTGTTTGCAGTGCCGGAAAAAGTAAGTATCTGCCTATTTGTTAAACATATTTTTATTGTATATTGTAATAAATGTTTATAATTTTCTATAACCACAAGTATTTTAATAAAGAGGACAAAAAAATGCTAGTTTTTTCTTCTTCTTAACACCTCTGATTTAGGGTGATATTTTTTAGGAGTTTTGGGAATACAGTAGAAATGTAGCAACAGGGGGTCTACCGAAAATAGTAAAACTTTGAAAGTGGTCCATGAGAAAAGAAAAGTTTGGGAACCCATGGTCTAGAGTATATTTTCAGACTTCTATCACTGATCAGTTTTTAGTCAGTGCATTTTATTGGTGAGGTGAAGCATTCAGGTCGAGAAAACTTTTGAAGGTCAGTAATTTATGATCTTGATTTCTGTTTCAAATGTTGATGTTTGCAATGGCTCTTAATCCACCAAATTTGTAAAAATTATCCAAATAGCCTTCATGTTAAAAAAGTTATAATAGATGATAAACAAATTAAGTTAGGCCAATCAACTTATTGGTTATCATTTATTATAACTTTACCATAATGAACCATAACCAAAAGATAGAAATATAAAAATTAGTATTATATCAAGAAAAATACTATGAAACAAGGAAAATAATTCGACTCATCCTTGCTCAATTTAAAAGTTAAGATAATTTTAAACAATATATTTCCCTTTTTCATTAAACATAATGAATCAATATGGATAATTTGATAAATTAAAAAATCTTCAGACTTTTTTTTAACAACGGTGGTCACTGGGTGACTAACCCATTCGCCACAACAAGGCCGGAAACTGACACTCATTTAGCGTTACTTGGTGGGCACCTGTACACCAAGTCACGGAGGCGAATAGCATTACCCACGTCATACCGCCACAAACACGTTCATAGGGTGGGGCACATTTATTCATTATCTCAGAAGAAAGACAAAAAACACTCAGAGAGAAACAAACATCCATGCCCGAACCGGGATTCGAAGCAGGGACCAATAGCCCACGTGTCAGGAACACTAACCATTCTGCCATTGGCCCACAAAATCTTAAAATTGGTGCTTTACTATTCGTGGAACGTTTTTTGAAAGTATTCTTTCCCTATTAGAAATCGCAAATTTTTTACACAAAATAATAAAACTAAATTTATTTCATACATATATATATATATACATCATACAATAGAATTTGTAATAGAATATACACTTAAACAAAGCAAATGATTTATAAAACATTTCGTATTGGCAAAAGTAAAAGACAACAAGTATATAATAATAATAAAATAATAATTTTTCAAATGATAACTACATTTAAAACATGCCATAAATAGTGAATTAAATAAATTTTGTCCAAAATAAATGAAAGTGAAATATAAAACTTATGTACCCTGTTTTAATAAATGAAACTTGTTTTCGGATTTATATAGGTATATATACACACAAAATTTAAAAATAAAAATGATTTGTTTTCCTTTGGAAACAAAGTAAATGATGACATTACTTTACATTTTGCACCTTTGATGAAATCAGAATCGAAGACGATTTTGCAATTAGACATCCTAACATAAATTAGATGTATTTTGAAATGCAAAATCATAAATGAAAGTGTTGTGAATTTTTATAAAAAATCAATGTCATCTTATGAAATAGAAACTAAATCTAACAATTGGAAGAAGTTACACCAAAATAACTTTAATTTAAAAAGTTATTTTGGTACCAGAATCATAAAGAGAATCAATATTTAATATAAGTAAACTACTTTCGAGCCTTAAAAATTATTCCTTTCACCTTTAATTATGATTTTTTTATTCGATCAAAAAATATTTAATAATTTCTATCCAATCAAAATCTGTATTATTATTAAAATTCCTGAATTTATTAATCATCTTAAACCTTTTCCTCAATCCACATCATTGAAAGCGTAAATCTTTTTATTAAAATATGAAGAGGATTACTTAGAAAAAGCTCCATCAATAAGTAACAAAAATCAAATGAGCATCATGTTAATCCGTTAGATGTCGCCACTGCTATAAGGAAAACTCAAATTTGTTAATACATGGTGAAAAAGAATTATAAGGACGAATGTGTGAATTCGACTCTCGATGACTGTTTCTTTATGAAATCCTAAAAGTCAGGCATTTGTTTTAAACCATTTATTTGGATTGTTATAAATATATTACTTTTAAAAAATTATTGTAATATTAGAAAATCGGGTAATCTTCGTTTTTCAGAAGGAGAAGTCACAAGTCATCACTAAGACAAATGACGCAAGAGCTATTGTTTTATTTGTCCTAATAATTATCAGGCTCTGACGTTCTACACTGTTCACATACAGCAGCCTTTTTAATTTAAAAGCTAAAATTGTTAAGAGTGTTGTATCATGTGCTAAATGTTGTAGTAACGTCATTCGTGTCCTAATAAATTAAGGAAAATTTATTATGATACAATTTTTTTAAAAAAATCAGAATGTACATTGATGACTTATCTAAAAATCGTTAAAATTAATGGCAAGAATGCGGAATTCAATTTTATCCAAGAATTTACTTTTAAGATATTCATGATAATTCAAAAAATTTTTTGATTTTGCATTACTCATTTTATTAGCTTTATCTTTTAGATAATATGTAGTATTGGCTAACATCTTTTTAACTTATTTTGTATAAACCGATATAACTTACATTATTTTAAAACAAATTAATTGCATCAACAAATGTTTACCATAACTTCAAACTTTATGGATGCAAAATTTACAATGTTTTATTTTTACTGAAATGTTTTTCAGTTTGAAATATCAAAATAATATTTTTTTATTTCATTTCTGGCAAAATTTTGCATTTATCAAATAGATAATTTCATATAGATATGTGTATAAAGGTTAGTGGGAAATAAAATTTCATGATAGATAAAATCTCTCGAAATTTTTTCAAAACATAAAAAGTATTTTCGAAATATCATTTAACTTAAAATAAAAAATTCGATTGAGTGAAAATTAAACAAAAAAAACTACGAAAATGAATATGAATAATAATTATTATGTTTTTGATGCAACAATGATGATCTCAGTTTAAATTTTATAGTAAAAACAAGATTATGAAAAATTTTATCCAACAGAAATAACTTAAATGCATAAAATGATGTGACACTTTCGACAGCCGACAAAAAGCATTCACTGGCTTTCTTCAAATGTTATCTCAACAAATTTTCAAATTTTTATGAATTCTCTTCGTTATAAAACAGTACTCAATCTCTGAAAAAGAAACAGGGTTCTATAAATATGTTTGGCACATGAGTACCAGAGAATCATATCAGCAAGGATAGCACAAAACACACTCGGTTTAATCAATAAATCTGCATGTTCTTGGATACCTGGATAAGAATCTATCCGTTCAAATTAGCACCGATATTTTACTTCATAAGGAAGTTGTAGGTTCACTTTCTGGACGACCGCTGTCTCCATCTTCAGCAGCAATGGATATTTTAATGTTGGTGTCTGGAATCTCTTTCTTGCCAATCCAAGGAATAAAGAATGTGCAGATTCCCGATGTTATAAGCAGGCCACCTGCCAAAAAGAAAGGAATGTCGAAGCTGCCAGTCCAATCATAAACTGAACCTGAAATGAGAATACTAAAATTTACCAAATTGTTGTTCACATATATGTAATTTGGTAAGTTTGGAAATGCGCGTAACATACAATGGTGCGCAAAACTTAAGCAACAATGTAAATTTTAAGTAGGCTGCCATGAAATTGAAAAAGTAAGGAAATTCCCTTGAAAGGTAATGCGCATCCATATACCAGGAGCAAAACATCACAAATGACGAGAGCGTATGCAAAACGCGTATAGTGTGCACAACTCAAGACTATAATAAAAGGAAGAATAAAGACACAATTAAAGACAGTGCCTGTGCAAGTGAGTCTTTTAGTGAAATACGGCTAAAAGAAATCACAATTAACGGCTTCACACATGAAATAATAATCGGATAGCTGGAGAAGTTGCGTAGTGCGATCATAATGGCTGAAGATATTGGAATCAACAAAAGCGTCTTTCTGCTTGCTAGGAAAGTCTTCTAAAACATAGATATAGCCGATAGAAAGATTGGTGGTGGCCGCCCTAGAAAACAGTTGCTGTGGATAAACAATGTAATACAGGTGAAAAGAATACAAAACCAGCCAATAAGCGCCATTACTCAGCGATTGTGTGGCAGCAAGTGTCGCGGCTTACTTTGTCCTCCTCTAGCTTTCTTTCACAGATATCTTCACAAAGTTGCCCGCTTCTACAAACTCACCAATCCTTTGAATGTTGGCTATTGGTGCCACCGTTTAGAGTAGTACAAATAGCACAAAAACTGGAGATCTCATCATTGGAGTTCTTTCTTCTTTACGGATGAGTCATTTCAGTGCCACAAGCTATTTTCAATGGTAGTTGATTTGGAGAGAGGTCGGAACGTGGTTTTATTTCAATAATATCACTGAAAGAGACCGAATGGTAGTCCTGGAGTAGTCGTCTGGAGAGGCATTATACTAAACGGCCCGGATGAGAACAACGTTTTCTATAGTTTCTATAATAACAGTCAATTGTAAGAAGGTGATTTTTCTTTAAGTGCCAGTGCCTTTTCTGAGATATCACTGGAGCACACTTCGTTTTTATAGGTGACAATTGCATGGCCACTCCTGCTATTTAACAAGTGTTGGATAGGGTATATACCACTCTAACGGATTGGGCAGCATGCACCCCTGACTTAAAACCCTAAAACATGTATAGGTAACTTTGAAGAGATAACTTACGGCACGATTATATCATCTAGAGAACATCTAACTATAAAAACAGATGTTTTATAGAAAAATGGGCCCTCTTATCTCAAGAACTGTTGAGCAATCTGATTCTGAGTAAGAAGAAATGGTGCGAAGCAACCAGTGCAGTAAGGGGATGGCATATCCCATAATAAGGAACATATACTTGTTGTTATTTCTTTTGTGCAGACAACCAAGTATAACGATACTATAAGTTCAGTAAAGCCATATTTTGTTTGATTATATTCATTTTTTACTGTATGTATTATATTCATTTTTGTGCAACTATGCTTCTTTCATTCCTTAAGTATAAAATGCTATCTGTTATTTCTGAATGTCATATTTCTCAGATGATTTCTCATAGTGTTATGGTAAAATAACACTTGTTGCTTAAATTTTTCGCACCAGTATACTATGTACAAAAATACATGGCTCTACCCTTAAGGTGTTTTGTTAGTAAGTTTTTCACTTTATAAATATTTTAACTTCCGTATGTCATAGATTTCTACAAAAATGGATATGTTATATCAAGCAAATGTATGATAATCACTTATGAATATCTGTGAATTATTTTACTGTGGTTGTAATATAAACAAATATTTATCCCAAATCTCTACAAACCTTTAAATTTTGAAACGACAGTAAATTTATACAAGTTTTTTATATTTTTCTCTATGTAATAATGAACTTCATATTAATTTGTACTAATTAATGGAAAATAATTGCATTATATAAACATATTAATTTTTTTTCAAATTAAATAGCACTGGGCACATAAGATCTTTTACAATTCTTTTGCTTAAAATAAAACGTATTTATTATTTAATGTCGCGAAAAAAACATTCCTACATGTTAACTTCAGCAAAGGATTTATTTGATTGAAAATATCGTAAAATATTATATTTCAAAAATGGTGAGCACTATTTGAGATAATTTATTACTTTTAGTCTTAAATTAAATTACTGAATTATTAACTCCATCAATGCTTACATTTACCGTTGCCTGGCAGTTTCTCATTTTATCATTATTTTTTCAACATAAGCAAACGAGTCATTGGAAAACTTTCAGATTTAATACTATATTTAATAACTTCTAATTGATAATTTGGTTTCTGAATCTAGTGGTTTACAGTTAGATAATATTTTTGATGTAAAAAAAGATCTTATAATCTAATTACATATAAACTAAAGACATTTTAGATCTTTGATTATTTTCCTCTGTTAAATCTGAGTATTGATGTTTTGTAAGTATATTTTTATTTAGAGTATATTTCATTAAAAGAAGTTTTAATATGATTCTTAAAATATTTAAATATTAAAATGTATCTATTCAAGCTAGAAATTATATCACGGTAACATAAAACCGGAGAAATATTTTTAAGGTAATATTTCCAAGGATTCCAAAAAAACATGAAGAAAATATCATTTTGTAAAATTTGTAGATTTGTAAGATATCAAATTGTAAGATTATACTCGTCTAATCAAAAATCACGTTCAGTAAAAGGTTGAGAAATTAAGAAATCGCACCTTTTGTTCATTAACCTATCCAAGTTATCTACTTAAAATTCATAAGAAATCCTAATCAGGTTTTCTTAGTATTGTGTCTTTAACAAGTAAGTCATGGACTGCGCAACTCTTTCTTAATTCGGAATGAAGTAAGTAAAAAATATAAACTCTCAAAAAAAATTGTTAAGGTAAAGAAAGTGCATGTAATGCTTTTGTGATATGATACTCTATAAATTTGAAAGGAAACATTACAAAACACTTCTTAATGAAACTAAAAAACATGAATAAGAACAAATATTTTTTGTTAGTAATCAATAAATAAGATTACAATAGAAATTGACATGAAATGCAAAATTACTTATTTAAGCTACTCTATTGACCGAATATAAAATCATTGATAAAATCCGCTTAAAGTTAAAAAATTGTAATTTATTTTCATTCTAGAGTTTCAGACAACAAACATAATTTTCAGGATTAAAAATGACTTAAAAACTTGTTTCCAAATAGCACAGGTATAATTAATTCATCATATGCTATCAATTCCACTTTTATACGGTAATTGACAGTATATCTTCATTAATACAAAATTCTATGAAAATCAGTAATGAAGTACAGCTTATTAGAATTTTACTGTTGTTTTTACGTCGAATGTCAGCTAAACCATAGTAACTATTTTTAACATAAAAAAACTTTTAATCTTATTTGCAAACGACTATAAATTAAATTTCATTAAAAATTATTTGGGCAACAAGAGGAAAAAAGAAAAAAATGCGAGTTGCATTTGTAAGTTAACGAAAGATCGTGTGATTTCCTTGTAGAGGCCGTAAACTAGAAGTAATGCAATATTTAAATTAACAAAATACTTTTTCAACCCATTTTAATTCAAAGGCATATTGCGCCACAGCAGGAGTTAAAGTAATTCTGAAAAATATTTACTGGTTATTTTTCATTAAAATATAAAATAAGGATTTTTTTAAATATTTAAATTCTTTTAATTATATCAAAAAACAATGTCCATCAGAAAACTTCAATAAAAATATAAGAAAAAAATATTTACAAAATTCTTGTATTTGAAAAAAAAGTACTTTTAATGTTATTAAATTTTATTTTGTGAAATAAATTATAAATTTTGAAAGTGAACTATTAAAGAAATAATGATCTCTTTTTAAGGAAAAAGGAATAATATCCAAAGAGCTGAGTAAGTAAAAGGATTTTATTTTTATAAACTCATTCAAGAAACTAATCTAACCTGCTAAAGGTGGTCCAACTATGGAAGCAGCTCCTCGAAACAGACTTAACAGTCCGAAGGAATTCGTCAGCTTGTCAAGACCAACCATGTCCACCAAGATAATCGATGTTAGTGATATATATGCAGCTGGAATAATCATTCGATTTTGTTAAAAAAAAATAAACCTTTAAAAAACACGACACTATTACAATGCTATTCAAAATATAAGTATATTCATAAATTTTTTACCATTAAACATGCCCCTGTTAATTTTGCATTTAGTTATTATTAATTTTACATTAAGTATTTATTTTCTTAAGTATAAAATTAATGTATGTGAACATATTTAAAAGTGTCTTTTTTCATTTTTGAGCAAATATTTTTACACAAAATATTTAGTAAAATATTTTGCATAAAGCAACTAAAAATAAATGTACTTTTCACAAAGTGGTGTAAGAATTTGTACAACATAGCAAATAAAATAGCTTAAAAACTTTGGCGTGTACTTAAACGTTTCTCTAATGTATTTCAAATTCCATTTTTATGAATAGATATTTTAGCCACATTATACATTCGTGTACATTTTCTATATGAAATTTATAAGAATATAAAATGTAGCATTTGTATTCTTTCCATATAACATATTCCATAGCTTTTGAGCCAGTTGTGTTAAAAGTACTCCATACAGACTGATTATATTGTTTCAAGAAGAAATTTTTTAAAACTTGGCTTTCTTTTCTATAATTAAACATGATTAAATCAATTATATGAATTGCATACAACATGCCAAATAAAAAAATATTTACATAAATATTCTTCAATAATATTTACTTTATTTTAATTTTTTGTAATAATAAATAAACAATTACATCTCAATTGGAAAATTATCATCATTTATTAAATAACAAAATTTGTTAATATGAAATGTAAAATTATTATTAGAATAAGATTCATGTATTATATTTGTTCCTGTTCACTGTTATTAAGCTTATTTAAAAGAAATATATTTTAGGTTAATATATTCTAATTAAATATGTAAATGAGAGTGATTGTGAAAAGTTATTTCTAAAATGTTTTTGTACACATACAGTTTTCAAATAACAAATGATTATAGTGTTAAATACAGTCTGTTCTTGTTACATATTTTAACTTAATTTACATTGCTTAATAACATATCTTTCAATTTTGTAAGGAGAAGAACTCAGAAAAGATATCAAACTTAGTGTTCATTTGACAAAGGAACAAAATTATATATTTGTAAATAAATGGTAATAATTTGTTTTTATTTATTGTAAGCATGTTTCTAACGTATAATAGCTACATATTTTAGTCAATATACAGTGCAGATATTCACAATAAACAAATAGCATTATTTTCGAATGCATCAACAAGCGAGATACCAATTGATATCGATAAATAAAAGTTGAAAAATTTCAACAATTTAAATTATGCAGCTTATTGTAAAGTATAACAAAATAAAAATTTAACTAAGTAAATTTGTGTTTAAGTTAAGAATTCTTCTCAGTGTGGCAAAACGCACACACTCTGAGAAAATATTCTACAATACGTTGAAAAGAGAGTTCGCTGTCTTAAGCAAACCTTAATGACTGTCTGAGATTACTTAATATTCAAAGCATATTAACTTCTTTCGAAATGAGAGAAATTATATTCCGTAAGTTCTTGAAGAGTGGGTAAACAATGTCCTCCTTTTTATAAAAAT
Source organism: Latrodectus hesperus (assembly GCA_037975125.1). NCBI lineage: Eukaryota > Metazoa > Arthropoda > Arachnida > Araneae > Theridiidae > Latrodectus > Latrodectus hesperus. The sequence continues at coordinate 111,083,065 of CM075853.1, forward strand.
CCGTGGTAAACAACGTTTTGAAATATACATTTACCGCTGACATTTAATCTGTTGCGAGCGATTACACGTAATGCTGTTTCCTGTAAAAAATTGTCCTATATAATGTTATAAAAACTAAGGAATTCAATTTTATGTCAGTCCAAAAGGAGAAAGCAATACGTTCAAAACAGCTTATACAAATTTACTGAAAAAATAACAATTAATTTCATTACACGCACATGATGAGAAGTAGAAAATATGCCAAATTATAGTTCTTTCTCGGTACAATTGACCATTGAACAAAATTATAAATCAAATTATTTCTTGGCTAAGATTACTTCAATAAATTAGTCCAAGTGTTTTGTTTCTTAATTTATAAACATAATTACATATAGAAACTTATAAACTGTCTTCTTATGCTTTAATTTTAGTTTTAAATTTATTAAGAAAATATCAACATTAATTATTTTAATACAAAAATGTACTAAGAACTTTTCTCTCAAATTTTATTAAAAGTTACTCTTGATAGTTTAAAGGCATATTTTTCAATTCCTACTATTAGTTCAGACTCTTCTTATAAGTATATATATCTTGTTCAAATTTCCAATTGTTATTAATAAAATATTTTTTATTCATCCATTCAAGTTCAAACACATTTTTTTAAACTTATAGTGTGATACTTGATGTTAATGTAGATTTTTTTTGAATATTAATTCAATAAAAATTTAATTAGTTAATTTTAGTTTTATGTAAGAGAAAAAAAATTATTTTTTGTTGACCTAAGTAAAAATTGACTTTAAATTTTTTTTATATTACTTGTTATTAATCAAAAAAGCAAGAATATTTCAGTCTTGTAACGATCATAATTTTACTTAGTAAAGATCGAATTTAATTTTGAGGTATAAGTATGATATATGCCCCCCCCAAGAAATTTCTTGATAAATCTATTGTCCATTGTTTTGAATGTAGTGTTGATGGTTTTCCCTTTGATGTTGCCAATTTCAGTTTTTGTTGCCTTTTGGATTTTTTTGTTGCCAGGTTTTGGTTTTTCTCGAGTTTTACGTAATTTTTGCGTCATATATATGGTTTTTTAAGTTGCAACAGCGTTTGAATTTTGAGACTTTGGGAAGTTTTCCGTTCCAAAAGCGTGCATTCAGCTTGGCGATGAAATAAGTCGCAAAAGTTTTTAACTAGGGGGATATATCCAACTAGTTATAATTTTGATCTTTAACCACGAAAATATTATATAGTACAGTAAGACCCCGCCTAACGCTGTTTCCGCTTAGCACTCTTTTATTTCAACCCGGGGATTCCCGAAATCGTGCGCAGCGCTAGGTATCCAAATAACATATCCGAAAAAGTGTAGTTGTGTTTCTTGTTTTGTGTGGTGCCGTAAGAACGCATTTTTATCATTTGAAACATTTGTTGACGTTATTATAAGAATAAATTTATATAATACTATAACGATTAATACAGTGACAAATATTATGATCTTTAGTTTTTATCATGGGTGATGATAAAAAACAAGAAAAGAAAGCAACCAGAAAAAGCCTTTCACTGGAAACTAAAATGCAAGTGATTATAAGATTAGATTCAGGTGAATGTCAATCTCAAATTAGTGCAGTATTGAATTTTTCAACTTCAACAATGACAATTCTTAAGAATAAAGAAAAATACTGTCATCGGCAACTGCAACTACGTCAAGCTCTGCGACTAGAGTTACCCGTTCTAGAAATAACACTATAGAGGAAATGGAAGAACGAGTGTCTATATGGATTGATAACGAAATTGAACGCAATATGCCATTAAGCCAATATATCATAATGAAAAAGCTAGAAGAATTTTTAATTAGATTCAGGCTGAGTCAAGTGACATAAGTTAAACTTTCGTTGCCAGCAGAGGATGTGGTTTAATAGATTTAAGCATCGAAATAATCTTCACTACATAAAGATTACAGGATAAGCAGCAAGTGGTGATACGAAAGCGATGGCTGTATTCCCAGCGACATTAAAAACAATAATTGAATAAGGAAACTATCCTTAAGAATTGGTTTTTAATGTTGATGAAACAGGCCTGTTTTAGAAAAGAATGACAAAACGAACATTTCCATCCCGTGAAGAGAAACGAGCATCAGGATTTAAAGCTACAAAAGATCGCTTAACACTTCTACAGGGAGGTAACGGAAGCGGATATTTCAAATTAAAACCACTACCAGTTTACTACTCCAAAAACCCAAGAGCGATGAAATACATATTTAATCAACTTTACCTGTAATTTGGGAGTCTAATAAAGAATCATGGATAACTATGAAAATTTTCAAGGACTGGTTCACTGAACATTTCTGTTCGTCTGTTAAACGTAATTGCGAAATTAAAAAACTTGAACAAAGAACACTACTATCAATTGATAATGCTCCAAGCCACCCAACAAATTTATCATACTTAACAACACATTCCAGTCGAAGTGGTTTTCTTGCCGTCTAACACAACTGCCTTAATACAACCAATGGACCAAGGCGTTATATTCAATTTTAAAGCTTATTACTTGCAGCGAACATTTAAGCAGAAGTTTAAAAAAACAGACGGAGAAGAGAAGCAATCAATAAGAGAATTATGGAAAAACTACAATATTATGAATGCTGTAGAAAACTTAAACCTTTCTTGGAATGAGATAACAGAAAGATCTTTGAAAGGAGAATGGAAGAACATTGGACCAGATTTAAGTAAGAGCGAAGACATTGGACACTTAGTCGATATGGGTGAAATAATGGAATTAGCAAAACAAACTGGTTTAGATGAGGTAAACGTGGAAGACGTTGAAGAAATAGTTCAAGAAACAACAGCTAGTCTTTCTAATGATGAGCTCAAGGAATTAACTGAGCAAGAAGAAAACAAAAATATTGATAGTGATTTCGAAGAAGAGCAAAAAGAACTTTCAATGGCGTTTCTAAAATAGAGTTTGACCACTATAACTGAAATTATGGACCAATATGTTGAAAATGATCCAAATTTTGACTGGCATTCAAAAGCAAGATGGGGTGTTTTATCCATTTATCAACTTTTTTCCCACCAAAGTTTTATCCGACTTTTTATCCATTTATCAACAACTTCTAACAGAATGCAAAAGGAAAATGCAACCTACATTAGATGCCTTCTTGACAAAAAGGCAGAAAATTAGAAACACAGAATAGACTGAATGATCTGACTGACTTTGAATTTTATTTGTTTTTATAAGTATATTCGTTTATATTGTTTTTATTTTATACGAAATAAATGTTTAGTTTTATTTTTATTAAAAAAACATTATTCAATTTAATACCTAACCAATTTTCTATCCATCTTCCCCTAACTCCATTATTTACATGTTAAGATAGCCTCGTTTAGCGCTGTTTCGCATTACGTTCTACTTTGATGGAACATATCCCCCGTGTTAAACGGGTTAAGCTGTAACTGTATGTTAAAAAAAAAAAAACCCTAGTAGGATATATCTTCCCAATTGGCGACTTTGCGACTTTTTTACCGTCAAGCTGAACGCAAACTTTTTGAACGGGAAATTTTCCAAACTCCGCCTAATTGAAACGTTAAAGAGGGCAAGAAAAAAAAGCAAACCTGGTAACGAAAAAAAGTTCAAAAGCAACAAACGCTCAAATTGACAACACTGTAATCAAAACAAAGGACATTAGATTTGACGAGAAATATCTTGGGGCTTAGGGAAATTTACCATATCATATTTGTACCAGTCAAAAATATAACAATATTTTCATTTTATTTTTACATTTGCAATTTCATTAAAGAGAGTAAGCTTAAAATATCTTAAGTCTTGAAGATTAGTGATTTTAATATTTATCTAAAAGAACATATTTGTTTAAAACTTAAATTTACTATGCAGAAATATAATTGTTATATTTTGTTATTCTTTAATATAATATGGAAATAATATATAAAAATTATTATTTAGAAATATTGAATTTGCAATGTATATAAGCTACAGCAAAGATACAATATGCATAATTGAACTCTTAAAATTGAACACTCGTAATTTACAAGGTAGAAGCATCTGTGCAGAGAATATCTGGTGTGCCTATCTCGTTGTTTATTTACTCTTAAATTTAGTGCGTACAACTATATATGATTAACAAAGATCTCACACACTGGTGAAATAAATATTTTAAAAGTTCTTTTGAAAATGATTACAAAATATCAAGATTATTAGAAAATATCTCGATATTTTGCATATTATTTGTATTGATTGTATTTTTTTGTGATTTAATATTGTATTGTGTGATTTGTATTGATATCTCGATTTCTAATATATTTTTCATATAACATCAAATAATATATTTATAGTTGTTCATATATTTTCATAAATATTAAAATAATGCAAATTTTAAATAAAACTTTCATAAATCAGTGATTTTCAAACATTTAACTGTTCAGAAATCAATGCATGAATAATTTTAGCGAATGGCATTTTTGCAACGTAAGAAAATAATATTCAAAATATATTTTGCAAGCATAAGGACAAAATTCAGTCTTAATATGAAGTTAAAAAAAAGAAGTCATAGTTACAATTTTACAAAAGAAAATTAAATACTTACATACGAAAAGGCTGAAAATTGTGCACACTGACACAATTGAAGCGTAGGAATAACAAAAAGGCGTTGTGAGGACGGAAATACCACTCACTGCCAAGCACATGTTGTTCACATCTAAAGCCTTCACCTTCAGCCTGTCAACCACCATACCAAAGATCAACCTTCCTAGAAGATTGGTGATGCCTATGACGGACAGCAAGAAAGCAGCAGCCTCCCTCGCCACTCCCTTTTCCACAGAACTTTCAGTTATGAACACGAAAGGCACGTAGAAGCCCATCATACCCAAAACATTGGCCACGCAAACTAGCAGGAAAGCTGGCGTCTTCAGCAAAGAAAAGTCGAGGGCTTCTTTTAGAGTGGCTTCCATGCTTTGAGGTAACTTCGGGCACTTTTGGCAAGGCCTTGACTTCTCAGATGGAGCTCCCTCCCCCTGAATAATATTCAGATTATTAATTTATTCTCTCTATCATGGATAAAACTATATTTAGGGAATGATTTTAGATTAAGCTGCAATTATAAAAATTGAGCATTTTTCTGTTAGCAGGACTGGATTCAGGTATCGCCAAATTTTCTAAACCACTTGACAGAAAAATTGAAACTTAAGAATAATAGTGAAGATATTTAACATGTAATAAAAATGGGTGGAAATTGAAGGAAAAAATAATAAATAATGAAAAAATAATAATTTTAATTGAAATTAAAAAATTAAAAGGTGAAAAAGTGGCCAGCAATTTAAATTTAACACGACCCACATCAACGCTATTAAAAAGTAATCTCATTAGTCACATGCAATCCGATGTCGAGGTTTGTTTCTTTATTTTGCATGGTTTCATTCGAACACTTTCCAAGAATTTATGTAAGACATCTTTTGACTGACGATAACTTACACATTATTTTGACTTTAAGATAAAGGTTTTGCGAAAATTCACTTAACGAAATGTTGCTCGGATGAAAAGAAACGGTGACTTCGTGGGAATTTCTTCGTGATTTCAGTAAAAAGTTTGGCGACAAATCAAATCCTGATAACAGAAAACTATATAAAAAGCTGTATATCTGTAAGAGATTAATAATACTCACTTGGATGTCTCCTGGTTCTGGAATGAGAGTAACACTTGATATGTAAGTCCTGATATCATGCTTGGATTCTCGATATTCTGGTAGATTAACGATGCTGCCACTGTAGAAAATATCTTTCCGGTACATGGGACGTACCACGTCCTTTCTGATGGAGATACGTCTTTGTTGTCTACGGGCCGCCGTCCATGACTCGTTGCGTCCTCCACTCACGTAATTGTTATTAGCAGCTGGACATAAAGAGTTTGCGGCAGCTGGTATGGTAGCAGGCATTGTGAAACGTCGTTGTAATTCCTAAAAGATCACAGCAACAATTATTATAATGGAATAACAGGCAAAATATTTTTACCTTTTGTAATTTAGATTATCCCTACCAACGATCATTTTGTTCAGATAATACGGTTTTAATCCTTTGAGGCTTGCTCTTATGAAACACTTGTTGGTTGTAGTGGATTATGTGAAGGAAAAAATTCAGTAGGTGTAAGAGCATTCTCAAGGAAAAGATATGGGATATACTTATTTCTTCCGACTATACATGAGTAACGATTGGATAGTTTGATGCCAATTTTTGCGCGACATATTTAACTAAGCCAATAATATAAGTATATTTACTGGAAAAAAATTGTTCTAAGGATCGTAAAACAATACCATCTATTGTAGTAAAAAGATCTGCTGAAAACGAGATTGTCTTACAACCTATATTTAACTTTACTTGTGAGCTCCAGTGGCTCAGTAGCTTCACGCCGCTTCCCGTAAGCTCAGCAAAGTAAAGCATCATTTGCCGCGGGCAGTGGTTGGGAGGGTGACCATGGTGTACTCTCCTTCAATGGGCTGATGGAACTCCGTGGGTTGGGGACGTTCCACGTTAATCTGTGAAGTCCAAAGTTCTTCCGCTGGTGTGGCGTGGATGTGGAGAGGAGGGTGCCAGCTCAGGTGTGGCGTCGTCACCTGAACGTGGTTCAAAATTACGAGGCACCTTAAAAAGAGCAAAGTCGTACTTTCACCTTCGTGGTGCTCTGATCCAAACGAAAGACGCTCCCTATTGACTTAATTCGTACTACCAAAGGCAAAAGAGAGCTTGGATTGTCCAAGTGTCATACGAAAACAACAACAAAAACTTTACTTGTTGATTTACTATTTTTTAACGATATTTACTATTTACTTAACTTTTTATACACTGAATTGTAACACAAAAAATGGTCTTGGCTATAGCTTATTTAAAAATAAGACGAATAAAGATTGAAATGATTGAATATTCCTTTTCTAGCAGTCATTCTCAATACAATCGCAATCAAAATTCGACGTAAACATCGACAATAAAAATTATGCATTTCGATAGATGTCAAACACGCATATTTAATTTTTCGTGTGAAAATATTTAACATTATGTTAATGAGCCTGAGTTAGAAATAAAAGTAATAAAAATGTATTTCAAAATGTATCTTGATTTTAGAAAAAAAAATTTACTTATAGTTCTTTATATCATTTTTTTAAATTCGTCATTTGAAAGTATAATCTCACTTTCATTCTTTCATTCATATGTTTTTAATGTCATGTTGTTCAGGAATAGAGCATTTATCTTAATTTTCGATTAAAGAGTTTTTCAAATGAGAAATTAACGGTGAATGTGTGTGAAAATGAGAATAAAAAAAAATACTGCTTTTGGAAAAGGAAATTAAAATTTAAGTGAAACACAAACTGCGCCATCTGTTGAGAAAAATAAGACAAAGGTTTTAATCAGAGTTCAGTTTTACTTTCTCTAACTTAATTTTACAAAAAGGAAGTTATTATCAAAACAAAAATAATGCCTAATCACCATATTCATCGGTAGTAACGAAGACGGGTAAAAAAAGTATTTTAATCTCTTAAAAAGTGTATTATTATTTATTTAAAAATGTGTGTGTGTGCTAAATTATATAAGCTGCTAACTGCACATTTCTTTTTGTTGTAAAAATGTCAAACGTAAGTAAAAAGCTGCTGTTTGAAGATAAAATGTTTTAATTTTACAGTAATTGTATTCAAGTTTATATTTTTTGGTACTTGCAAAATAATTTTAGTTTAAAATTGCTAATTTAATAATTACATCCATAATTTATCATTTAAATACGTTAATAATTAAAAACAATTTCATTAATTTTCGCATATTATAATAGGTTTTAGGGATTGTTTTTTGTTGTTCTATTGTCACACACAAGCTTTTGAATGCGAAATCTTATTTGGGAGGTACCAACAGTTCAAAATGAATTCTGAATCACTGCAATATTTTTCACTTGATGTGGGACTCGAACCGATGAACTGAAAAAATTTAATCATATTTATAATTTAAGCTTAAAATTAAAATGTCATATTTTTTTCATTTATTATTTGTGATTCGTGTAAAGTAATACCTTTTTATTATAATGCATAATTTGATACTCTATATATATATATATATATATATATATATATATATATATATATATATATATATATATATATATATATATATATATATATATATATATATATATATATATATATATATATATATATATATATATATAGAACAAGTGATAGAATATTTTTTTTAATCCACACTATTCAAATTCTATGAATACCAGAAAAGTGAATATTCCAGGCTAAAAAAAAACATTTTTAACTGTTAAATATTTAAACACAAATACTAAGATATATTTTTACTCAGTAATCTTACAAAATTAATAAAAATATATTTGCATATATAATTACTAACTTAATGTTTTTCACCAAATGCTTGTTTAAAACTATTTATCTAAAATTTATTGATATCATTAAACTACAAATTTTTTATGGTTTTCATATTCTAAAAAATAGCCTTAAAAATGCAGCTTCTTAATGCAAATAGTTTTAATAGGTCTTCCATTGTATAAATTATATGCGTACATTTACACACTATGCGTATTTAATATTAATATAAATATTCCTTATTTTACATTAATACAAAAATTTTCCTTGTTAATAATGTTAATGTTACGTTAATAATGAAATGTGTTAATGAAGTAATACATTTAGATACTATTTTTTTCGCAAAAGTAGAGATGGCTTGATTTGAATGAAACTCTACGGTCACTTTTTACAAACGCAGATGAATTTGACGAGAAACTACAGCTTCAAGTAGTAGGTTTCAAACTTTCGCAACATCTACTTTATTTAAATGACAAGAGAAATATATATATATATGTAAGGGCGAGAGTGTATTGTTGCTTTATATTGATTTTATTTTCTGTGTAATAGTTTTATAATATAATGATTGTATTCTTCGTGGTATAACCTAAGGGTAGTAGTTTTGAAGTATCATTTAATATAATATACTTTCCTTCATAAAAAAATGAGTGAGAGCCAAACATGGCATATAGATGTGATTTGGTAAGTTATATAAGTAGCTAAGATTTTACTATTAATGATGAATGGGGTTTGAGCATAAAGCATTTAAAAAGGCAGCATAAAGGAGCCGGAATTCAGATTTACAAATATCTCAACTTAAATACTTTTTTAAATACGGGTTTTACAGAAACATGCCTTTAAAACTTATCAAACAGGATCAAAATTAGTTCTCTGACTTTGGAAACATTCGCATCATATGATAAAAAATAAGGTTCAAAAAGGTATCAGCTATATATTAATTAACTAAACTAAATTCCATGGCATCACAGCCCATGTGAGCCTATGACTGCAGTGCCCATAACTGTTTTCATGACTGAGGGCCCTGGGGTGCAAAGCATATGTTCCAGTTAAGTAACCAGCCTAACGTGAGACCCCCAGTGTTTAGTTTCCAAGATGCTTCGTACTCAAATTATCGATCCACTGAACAGATGAAAGATACTGATAATTTCAATATAATAATTTAATGTTTTAGCAGTAGTGAAATAGAGAAGACACGTTAATCTCCGCAGTAATTCAGGACATCCAGGCTTCAAACGGATGATAAGATAATATAGTCAGGAGAGCCTGCACGTCTACATGCAACCTGTATCTTCGTCATCATTTCACATCATTTACCAGCTCCATACCTAGTAGTGGGCAATTTAACAGCCGAAGTTTTTTGTTAATCTCTTGAACATCCATCACATCTTTATCTTCCGCAAGCATTTTTCATGGGCAATGGGTTGAATTCACGTGCTTCAATGGAGAAGAACAAGAAAGCTCCTAAACACTGACTTTGATAGATGTGTTTACAGGATTAAGAAACACACAACAAACATCCATTTCCTGTGGTTCAACATTGGCTAATACACTGTATCCAAGAATTTCCAATAGAACATTTATCTCAGTTGTCATCAATTAACTCATCAACTGTCATCAAAATGTTTTCATGACTGAGGGCCCTGGGGTGCGAAGCATATGTTCCAGTTAGGTAACCAGCCTAACGTGAGACCCCCAGTGTTTAGTTTCCAAGATGCTTCGTTCTCAAATTATCGATCCACACAGATTAACGTGCCTTCTCTGATCGTACTCAAATTATCGAACGGATGAAAGATACTGATAATTTCAATATAATAATTGTAATGTTTTTGCAGTAGTGAATCAGAGAAGACACGTTAATCTCTGCAGTAATTCAGGACATCCAGGCTTCAAACGGATGATAAGATAATATAGTCAGGAGAGCCTGCACGTCTACATGCAACTTGTATCTTCGTCATCATTTCACATCATTTACCAGCTCCATACCTAGTAGTGGGCAATTTAACAACCGAAGTTTTTTGTTAATCTCTTGAATATCCATCACATTTTTATCTTCCGCAAGAATTTTTCATGGGCAATGGGTTGAATTCACGTGCTCCAATGGAGAAGAACAAGAAAGCTCCTAAGCACTGACTTTGATAGATGTGCTTACAGGATTAAGAAACACACAACAAACATTCATTTCCTGTGGTTCAACATTAGCTAATACACTGAATCCAAGAGTTTCCAATAGAAATATGGCCAAACATTTATCTCAGTTGTCATCAATTAACTCGTATCAAAATGTACCATCTGTGGATTATTTGATGACTCGTGTATTGGTTTTGACTCTATGAAAACTATTGGCACTGATTCCTCAACATAGCAGTGTAATCAGGATTGGTGCTGATATCGGGAAAATTGGACATCGTCTGATTGAAAGAATAATCTTCTACGAAGAATCTCGTTTTTCTGTTAGTGTTGATGACAATATGCGTGGAGGCTGAGAGATTAGTGTTTAAAAATTTCTTTATTGAGAAGTTTATTGCCATGTTATGTTAGATGTAGGAGCATATGCGTGAATAGATATTGAACATTAGTAGCGATGAAGGGAATTTTGGTGGTACCTAAATATACAATGGTACATTAATGTAATTCCGAAACCGAATGGTATTGCTTGTAGTATAAAATCACCAATATACCATTTATCAAAATAACATTGGGTCGCATGCCATACCTTCACAAGTATGTTCAGAAGAATAGAACATCCATCCCGTAGCCTGTCAGGTCACGAGATTTTTCCATTAGTATAGCATGTTAATGACATGCGGGAAAGCAATTCCAACCATTTCAGAATACAATCGAATTAATTTGCGATATTCATAGCAGAATTTATCTCAATAAGATGTCGTTAGTTTAATAGACTTTGAGACATCGAGTATCAGTTTATATAATTGCCATGCCAATTTTACATTTTATGAAATTAGGTTTTTTTTTTCAGATATTGGTTAATAAAAAGCTTTTTTTGCATGTAAAGTAATTAATGGATTTACGCAAACTTTATAAATGGGAGGTCTCGTAGTAATAGCCAAATTTTTTTAAGTGCAAATATTTTTTATTGGGAATTAGTATTACAAGGAATTTAAGATGGATTTAATATATTTTTGTATTGAACATTTAGAATAATTTTTATGAACCCACAATTTTTATATAAGTAATAATTATAATTATTGATAAAGATACACGCGGACTCATAAAGCTTTATCACTTTTTCCGACTATTTTTGTCATAATTATCGATATTGTTATATATCATGTTATTAACAATCATATCAGAAAATAAATACACAGAAATTGTCCAAGTGAAGTGTTTTTATATGCTAATATTAATATGATTTAGAAACTTACTTTCACGCTAATGTGACTTCTGCTGGGTTTAATGGTTGGTGGCTTTCCTTGAGGATTCGATTCTACCAGATCTCCCATGGATGATCCGTCGATGCGTTGAGAAGAGGCACCAGGGGTGCCGCCAGTCACTGTGATACCAGGCACCACATCGAGGGAACTCCGCAAGTTTTCCTCTTTAGCGAAATCAGGCAAGAGAGACATTTGTCTAGGCATCTAGAAATTCAAAAAATACTTCGTGAAAACTCAATTCAATATTTTACAACTGATTGAGAAGGCTTCTATACTACAGTTTACGCTCATTTTTATGAACATGAAAGGAACCTGTAAATTAGTTCTTAAAATCAAAAATTCGTGAAATTGAAAAATAAGCATTAGATCATAAAACTAATGTTTTTACTAAACTGCTGTCTATGGATATATTACTATAAAATACTGTCTAGTATGTACTGCATAAGAAACACATCCAAAGTAAAATTCATATATAAAAACAATTCTTGCCTTCATTTTATTTGCGAAACATCAGGCAAAGTTATCATTATTTTTTCAGTTTCGAAAGCATATTTTTAAAAATACATTTATTCATTTCTCTTGTTTTTCTCAATAATGTACCCCAATCTATCTTCTTCTTGCCATCTATCTTCTTGTTTTGCGAATGGTCGCAGAACTACTTGTTTGATAACTGTAAGTTCTTTTTCATTCATATTCATTTATTTAACCATTCAATACTTTTTAACATACAAATTCTATAAAAGTCCAATATTTTAAAAGTTTGAATTGGAATTTTGACTCGAATTTGCTTTATTTGTCAAAGTTCATGTGTCAGTCATCTTTCCTGAAGTCATTTGGTAAAAGTTATTGACTTCCTTCCGTTATATTGCATACCTGCATGTTATAATAAAGCATACATATAAAATGTCATAAATATCGTTTTTATTGAAAAATCATTCTAATCATATAGATTGACTACTGCATTGCACCTAGAATACCAATATCATAAGACGATCATGATCACTTCTTGCAAAAGCATTTTCCGATACTTTTCACTTGAAGTTGCAAATTATATTCTAAATCATAGACTGTAAGTGGGAGTTACATTGGGTGGAAGAAAATCTACCGAACTGCTTAAAAAAATCCGGAATTTCAATGTCAGCATAATTAGTTTTCCGCAATTCGAAAGATTGCCGATTCTCCAATTAAAATGTTGATCCATGCTTAGTTATAAAAATTTAAAAAAATAAACGAAATTGAAAAACATCAGGTGATAAAAAATAAACAAGCGAAATATTCATGAAAAAAATTCATAACAAAGAGATTTTTCGAAACATCAGTTCTAAGGGGAAATTCAAGTTATTATAGCATCAATGGGATAATGTTACGGATCAAGTACTAGTTCATAAAAAAGTGGGTGTTCGTATATACAATGGAGACAGCCTAACTAATGACAATTATAGTAAGGTTTTTTAACATTCATTGCGAATTATAGACTTCGAAGACTTTTTTATAGTTACTGAGTGAGCCGTAATCTCATATCATGAGAAGAAATTCTATACACACTCAAGTATCAATTCTAATAGATAGTCATGCAGAAAGCACCAATTTCAATTACACCAATCCTTCCCCCATAGTTCAACAATGGCTGGATTCGACCCATTAGAATATATCAATAATTTTTATCACTTTTCCTAAAGATTTCAAAAATGTCGAAATATTCGCCCAAATTCTTTGCAATACCAGCTAGAGAATTTACAGAAATGATTACATTATATTGCCAAATTTGGCAACCACGTCAATTTCACTTTTTCTCTAAGACTGAATTAGACTAAAAGTTGTTGAATTAATTCCATTCTTTTCATCAAGTTTTGCGAAGAAGAAAACGTTACAGGATGAATATTGGGAATTTCGCAACATGATAGATATGCTTATTAACAATGAGAAACTACACGATGAAATCATAAAGATTGTCTTGAAAAGAGATTATGTCACACTCAAATATTAATCTGAATAAAATTATTTAAGAATGATTACGACTCTGCAATACCTATTTTAAAGAAACGTTACACAAGCATTGGTAACGAATCTGTTTTCCTGACCAATGGCCTCGAGGTGAGAAGCATATGTCCTGGTTAGGTGCTAAGCTTAACGTGCAATCCCCAGTGCTTAGTTCCCAAGCATGCTTAGTACTTAGTTTATAGACCCACTGAATGAAGAAGAGCCTGACTCTTAACCCGCCCGGGGATCGAACCTTGTACCTGTGCCTTGGAAGGGCGAAGAGCTACAACTAAGCTTCCGGGCTTTAAATGTGAGTGTTATACATAGACAGAAATATTTCGTATGTATGTTGTAAATAATATATTTTGGTACATATTTTTAAGCGAAATCAAATATTAGTTTATTTTCAAACACAGATATTTGGAGAAATGAGTGTGTTATGACGCGCACATGTTTGACAAGTAATTAATCCTTTCTACATTTTGCTTTTTTAACCAATATTTATATGTGTATAGATACATTTTCAAAGTAGCACATAGATACATTTTACAGTAAACTTTTCACATTTTTTAGTATTGATCATTTTTTGACTGGGTCAAAAATATACAGGGTGATCTTTCTTAAAGTGACAGTGTTTGGAGCGCCCTGTAGCGCGATCTAATAGCCGAAATAGCGCCAAACTTGGTATTTAGATTAATCAAGAAACGGGAAAAAAGATTCATAAAAAAATTAGTTCCAAAAATCACCGCTAGGGCATTTTGTGGCGTTTTACAAGTTATAAAATGTGAGAAAAGGAAAATACTATCACATACAATCGCACTATTAAATTATTAATGCTCATTTACAGCATCAACTTCCCCAGTGAGGAGTTAGACCACATTCAAAGTGAGTACTGTTCTCAGAAATAACACCGTGCATTCTGTGCTCAACGTTCTCCACAGCCATGCGTAACATATCACGAGGAATATTCCGCACTGTCTTCGTTATGTTTTCCTTTAGAATAGACAAATTTGATATTCCACCAACATAAACGCATGCTCCGGTTACGTGAGAGGTATGGCCACTGGAGCTCATTTATTTCAATTTACTTCAGCTGAGATTATTTGTCAGAGAGCTGTCTACTATTTGCTTTTATAGCCCTTATTGCGGGCACTGTCATTGCACAACATTTACATTTTTCTTTCAAGCCCATGTTTTATGCTAGTTCACATTATTGTAAGCTAAAGCAGCGCCACAAAATATCCTAACGGTAACATTTGGAACTAAAAAATTTTTCACGGAATCCTTTTTCCCGTGTTTTGATTAGTCTAAATACCAAGTTTGGTGTCATTTCAGTTATTAGATCGCACAACAGGGCGTTACAAACACTGTCACTTTAAAAAAGATCACCCTGTACTTTCGCATACGTCTTATATATCTCCAGTTTGATATTTCTCTTCTACATCGTTATTTGGAAAGATCTTAAATTAAATTTATAGCGCTCTTCGGAGAGGAAAGTTGAAGGATTGATCACACACGTTGTTAAACAATGAGTATAACACTTCAGCTTTCTGCATGTATTTCAGTCATGGTAGGGTCTTGGCAATTTTATTAGTTTCGATTGTTGCGACATATGAATAAAGTCTGCTATCCGTACAAAATCGTCCAGGAAGTATCTCCGCGTCGGATGCTCTGATGATTGATAACAACCATCCGCAGCCAGACTAAATTCTTCGTGGTTGAAAAATTGATATGAAATGACTACGCATTGTTGCAAACAAAGTCTGCATTTTAAGATATTTAATTTCAAAATTTTGACAATTATTCTTTGTTGACTGAGTGATTAACGCTCCTGAGTCCTTGGCTGTTCGATTCCCAGTTCGAGCATGGATATTCCTTTCTCTCTCTCTCTCTTTCTATTTCCTTGCCATTTCTTTTGAGATAATAAATGAATGTGACACATCCTATAAACGGGTTTATACTGGTGTGGCATGGGTAATGCTAGTCACCTTCGTGACTGGTCCAGTAACGAGAAATAAGTGACAGTTTCCGGCCTTGTTGTGTCGAAGGGTTAGTCATCCAATGACCACCGTTAAAAAAATTCTTTTTAAACCGTGAATAAACGGCACTAAATCAGTTAACATTTGTTGAATCGTAACGGGCAAAAAATAGTAGACTACTCAAAATGACTTGATTATTTTAAATATGTTTTTCTGATTTTCTTCACTTCTCTTGCGAATCATTCAGTTATATTCCGAAATATATCACTATTTACTTCAAAATTCAATCGAATAATGTGTACTATTCTGTTTTTTAAATCGAGGATTGAAAAATCGAAGCCAACTGTTGCTAACATTTCAGAAATGAGAGTAATTATCGCTAAATTAAGAAACCATCTAAGTTTTAAAAATGTTTAACTTAATTTAATAAAATACATAATTCTCCACACATATTCTATAATCCATATTCTCATTAATTAATCATATTTCTTGTTCTCTGTTATTTTTTTAAGTCGAATATTTATCATTATACATTTTAAACATTGAATTCAATGTTCCCCCAAAACTTAATTTGTCCCAAGATTATATTCAGAGAAAGTAGTAGACCACTGTTCTTATTGATCAGTATGTCAGATACGAAATCATTTTAGAAATGAAGACAACATTTTCGTAGTTTTGAGAAAATGGTTAAAAGCTACGATTAGTTTTTTTTTTCCCAATTTCATTTTGGGTTTTTTTTTTTTTTAATATTTTCCTTTAATAACTGTTTAAAATAATAATTTCCATTTTCATGTACAGTAAAACTCCAATTATCAAAATTCCGTATATCCGAATCTCTCTTATGAATTATCCAAATCACTTTCAACGTACAATAATTAATTAAAATACACCCCTTTTTTAAAAAAATCCAATTAATCGAATTTTTTATCATCCGATAGAGTCCTGTCCCAACTGATTCGCATGAATAAAGATTAAAATTAAGAAAAAATATTTAAGAAATTATTTTATTTATTTAGTTATATTTAAGATATATTTTTCTTAAAAAAATTATATACGTGTTAAATATTTGTTTAAAAAATGGAAAAAAGAGAAAACGAATTTAATTATACATTAAATATTTATTGAGCGCAAAAAAATGTAAATATAATATGCATGAAATCTCTCTTTTCTCTCCGCATAAATTATTTCTTATTATTAATTCACATCACACAACATTTTTTATAAATTCAGTGGTTCAAGGACTCACAATAATGCATTGGTAAGAACGGGTAGTTGAGAGCGTAAGGTTATAAGTGCAGTCTCTCTACTGTTGAATAACGGAGATCGATGTTATATTTCTACTTTTCATAGGCACGTTTTATCCAGGTATTTTTCACATGCTACTCGTGGATACGACCCGTTATTTTTGAAAACATTTTTTACAAAGTTGCATTCATTAAGATTAAAATACTGAATATCGGCTTACCATTACCAAATGATTTGATAGCACTCTTTGGAGTGAAAAGTCCCAAAATCGATAATTGTAACTGCTGTAGTAAAGTAAATTAAACACCAGCAGAGGTCCCTGTACCTAACCCTGAAAGGGTTTTACCAGGTCTGATGGACCCGCTGGAGAGAAAAGAAAACGGAACACAGTACATAACAAAACAATACAATTATGCTTGCAATCATATGGAGACACTGGAAATTATTACTTTTACATGGTAAAGAGGGTTTAAAAGGTACACTATTTAACACAAATTGGGTTGCAAATGAGAGTTAACACCTGGACACGTAAGAAGCATTCAAAATAGGTACCAGACAAAATACGTGGCAGGATGTGGTAAGACAGGCATATAAAATACAAATCAAATTGCATGCATATAAGAAATAAAGAAAATAAATGGAAAAACAAAAGGAAATTAAAAATGATAAAACAGAATTGAATACATATACCTGAACTTACTGCAAATTAATGAGGTAATAATGATTAATGAATAATTAATGCATTTAGTATGGATTTGATAGTTGGGTGTATCGGCTCAAAGTTAGTTAGGTCATATGAAATTCTTAGCTATGTATGCAAAAAGTTTAGATAGGTTATGCATAATGCATTAAAATAGGTCAATACAACATGATGACAATAATTGTTAACTGCTGTAGTACAGAAATATTCCCTTTTGTTTTCTGTATGCATGTATATAAGAATTTGAGTTTGAGA
This sequence comes from Latrodectus hesperus, assembly GCA_037975125.1. Lineage (NCBI taxonomy): Eukaryota > Metazoa > Arthropoda > Arachnida > Araneae > Theridiidae > Latrodectus > Latrodectus hesperus. Next base: position 111,100,966 of record CM075853.1, read on the forward strand.
ACTTTCCTTTAGTTCAACAGTGAATTTGATGCATTGTCTATAAAATGTCATAATGGAAGACACAACGTTGTGGACGTTATGAAAATCATTACAGCTTAGAATTGTTAAGCTATTTCTTAAGTGTGACCAAAAACAAAATAAAAATACTATACGGTCAATTTTAAGTTGATGGATAATTCATTTCTCTGAAGCGAATTGAAGAGACAGCAAACAAAGTGTCTACTGAAGATCTGAAAGATGTAAAATGTAATTAGTATTCCTTCTTTCTTTCCTTCCTCAATGACACGATAGCCCTGGGTGGACCGTGACCTTTTGCAGAATTTTCCTCCAGGCCTCTCTATTTGGCCATGGTCATCTTTAAAATAGCGAGATCTTTTTCTAGGCAGCCAGCCCATTCTAGTTCTTGTTCCAGAGGGCCTGACCAAGAATATTTTCTGTGTTGAACGTTCTTTATTCATTCTAATAACATGACCTCCCATTTAAGTCTTCAGATTTTTTTTTTTTTTTTTTTTGTGTTTCATGATATCAGGTTCTTTGTGGAACGATAGATTGAGCATCTGTCATAAATCATCAACTTATAAACCTCCAAAAATGGATTTTAGAATCCACCATTCAAAGACTTCAAGAGCATTTTCACTCTCAATTAGTATTCAGTCATGGATATTATTAACTGATCTGCATACAGTATGTAAATGAAAGTATTTTGTCCGAATACGCTTTCTAACGATTTTATTCTAAAAATGTTATATATTTCCTGTTAGATTTTAACACTGAAAATGTAAGAGAAAGGATAACAAGAAACTTTTGAAGAATATTTAGTTTTCCGAATAAAAAGTAAGATTTCAACCATATGAAATGTATTTAAATATTTTTTTATTAAATGATTGTCACTGTTGAAAGTCACCTGATCTAGATTAAGAGTTGACTGGACTCCAGGCTCATTGTTGAGGAGAGGAGTCCGAGCGCCATCTTCTGGAAGCAAGACGAGTCCACTGTCTCCTTTTTCCTTGGTTTCGTTAGAAAGTGGTGCACCATCAATTTCCTGGAATTAGAAAAATGAAATTAAAAAACAGCACATTAAAAATTAATAATGAATTTATTGAAATACTATTTTCAAAAACTGCAATACTGAACAAATATGTATTGTAAAACCATTTTGAAAAATTACGATAAAATAAAGGTATGCTTCAAATTTGATAATCATAAATTAAGACAAATATTTTAATATCAAAAATGAAACCCTATTATGATTTGTGTATCACATAAGTAAAATAACACAATACACTCTCTCGGGATTTAAAAGTCTAAATCTGAAAAAAATATATGCATTTGTTATTAAACTCGAAAATATATAGTTCCAATCTGTTTAGAAATGCCAAACAATTTCCACTAGCTAAAACATTTTAATTTTTTGCTAATTTCGTTGATAGTGAATCGGGTAATAAATAGAAAAAAACTACTGATATCTTTTATAATATGTATTTATTAATATCTGATTCCTATATAAATATTTATTAATATAATATATATAAATCTATATAATTTATGTAAATATTTATTAATAAAATGTAAAGAATTACGTGATGAACTACGCATACTCTGATAACTATTTTGATTGCCAAAAAAGTTTACAGTACCTACTTTATTTATTAACTGTGTAATTTTTAAGAAGTACTATAATCCCTATTTTGACACAATCTTTTTTTATCTTCAATCATATTTATATTTATTTTATAGTTAGCTGCAGCTTACCTCAGGTTTCATTGGTGTTGGCTCTAATGGTCTCATTAGGGCGCCAAAAACTGCACAATTCAATGCCAATCCAGCCATAATGAGGAGGGCTCCTTTCCAGTCGTAAGTGTCCAGTAGCAGTTGTGTGAGGGGTGCAAATACGAATGCTCCCATGCCTGATCCACACACAGCTATACCAGTAGCGAACGCCCTCTTTGTGGAAAAATAGTAGCCTACACTTACAATGGCAGGTAAATAGATCAAGCCAAAACCGATCCCTATTTAGAAAAACAATTTAAGCCTTTTAAACATCAAAATCAACTGCAAATTAATTGATGAAACTAAATATCATTGGTTTAATTAACAATATTTTAGGCTTTCAAATTTCCGAAATTAAATTTCAAATAAAAGAAATATATTTCGAAGCGTTCTAGTTTATATAAAATAGAAATATTCATAAAAGTATACTTAAAAATATGAATTCATAAGTAAGTAAATAATGACTAGAGAAATATATCTTAAAATACAGAATGAGAAATACAGACACACAGAATGAGAATAATGTGAATAAAAGCTGAATGCAAAAGTCCTGGAAAAATAATGTATATTAGAATGACAAATTCAACCGAGTAGCCAGATTTTGAATATTATTAGTCAAGAATGTTAACTAATGTTAGCACGTAATGCATTATAGCAAATTTTTGATAAAAAATATATCTTTCAGTTTATTTCGCAATTTCTAATTAAGTTAATATTAACAACACATCTATTTCTTCTACACTGAATTATCATATAATGTATAAAAATTATCTTTAATATAAAAAATTACTTTGTCAATATACTGATGATAAAAATTAGAAACTATATAAAAGTACTTTGATTCATGTAAAATTATGCTTGACTTGTGGAATTCACTCCCCTCAGTTTAAATAATTTTACAAAACTGTTACGATACATTTATATTTGCCACTTCACTTACTGCATGCTTACTTAATTTAGATTTACCAGGAGAAAACTTCTACCAAGATTTCAGAAATCACACCTAATTATGACTTGAAAAAAATAACTCCCTAACCGAAATAAGCAAAACGAAAAAAAAATCCCTTTTGATTAAAATTTCAATTTATATATGAAAACATGAAGTCCTATAATTTAACACATAATATTGTATATATTGAAGAGCTTATTTCAAATTCTAATTAAGTTATGAACTGGAAATAAAACATTAAATTAATGCGGTGAAAACAGAAACAGGATTTAGATACTTTTACCAGCACCATAGTGAATAAACATAAACCCAGAGATTTAAAACCTGAATTATGATCCTTTGATAAGGAAAATTGTGAAGCTCTTCATTCTTTAATGCATTAAGGGAGGTTGTATTTCAGGAAGATAATGCTCATGCACATGCTTTTCAGATTTCACAAACCTTCTGCAGTGCGTATTATGTTTCGCTTCTTTTATGACTTGCTTGGAATTTCATCAGTCGGTGACTCACTCATACAGCTGGTTAAGCACATAATAAAATTCAACAATGGCGTCAAGTCGAAGTCATCTAGAATGTCATTCCTCAGAATTATATTCAGAACTTGTTTTACTCGATGCTATGATGTGTACGGATTCTTATTGTTCAGCACACAAAGTACTGATTTCCGATGTTCTTTTTGCTTAATTGTTTTGTAAGTTTGATCTTTAATTTGTACCACTTTTTGTATGATTAGTAAATTTCATTCATTAATTCTGATAATTCCTCCAAGATTTTGCAATTTTCGGAAATATAAGTATGTATACACACATGTAGTATCAGATTTTTTTTTTTATATTAGTTAGTCTATTGAATTATCGATATAAAAGTCTAAACAGAAGCCAGATTTAAAATCAGGTTTATTTAAAAAGCTTATTTCAGACTTATAAATTTTCAGATTCACAAGTATTGAAATAAAATTTTATTTCAATTTTTTAATCAAATCAGACAAATAAAATTTAATTTATGCTGGAGGAAATATTAAATGACGTTCAATCTTCCATTTAAAAATAAAAGATGAGTAAAAATCAAAATATTTACCATCCTTGTTCTGTAATGCTATGTTTCAACTATAGTTTGCTCATTTGTAAAGATTTGCGCTTAGATTATCTCAAGAATTACATCACACAAAGAGGTTTTCAATATTCAGTGTACACAAATAACACCTGTGAGTCCCCATCATCCTTGAAACGATAGCGTGACGTGGCTATTAAGTAATCCTTCTTTTCGAAATAAAGCTCTGCATTGACACCAAGACCGAATTTTTCACATCGTAAAAAGGGAGAAAATTGTCTAAGAAATTATTAATGTAATAAGTGACTAAAGATTAATAGCCTCTGAAGTAAAAATAGCATGCTTCGCAAAAGCGTTTTGAGTGTAAATGAACACAAATTACGATGTAATACTTTTGTTAACTTAAGCATTCAATATAAGTTGTTATTCATATAATGCTTATATTTTTTGACAATATATTCCTTAATATGTTAGTGCATAATTTTATATTATCATAAAAATAGTTTCATAATTATGATTTTATTTTTTATGTAAATTAATACATTCTAACTATTTTGTTGATATTCTGATATTTTTATTATTTGTTGAATCTTGGTATAATAAATAAATTTTTTTATACATATTGATTTGAAAATAATAATTTTTTTGCGTAGCATTATGAATTTAAGCATAAAAATTTAACTTTAATAGCATTCATTCAATTTTAAATAATGAAATGTTATTTCATTTCAACCTGTCTAAATGACATCTGAATACTTCTAAATATTGTTTTGAATATTCATGGGATAAAACTAGCTCACTCCTTGAACATTGTACTGAAATATTTATAAGTATTCATATCAGTATATTTTAATATTGAATTTAAATATTTAGGAAAATTATTTTTAATATTAGTAAACTTACCTTGTTTCATTAAAATATTTAAATTTATTTAATTTTATTGCGAACTTAAGTGATATAAAAAGTATTTTTATGTAAAAACATTATATACAAAATTAATGAGTACACCTGCGTAAGAAAGTTCAGTATAGTTTAAAAATCGAAAGCAATTTACAAACATGCGATTTATTATTTTTTTTCTAAATCAATAAAATAAAATGGTAAAACAGTCACGATGACTGATTATTAAATATCATTCGCAGATGTTTAAATTTGTCAATATCCACTGTTCAAAAAAGTAAATTTACAGTCTAAATAATCAAGATTGATTAAACAAAGCTTTAAAAATGAATCCCACAGATAAGCTAAAATATATAACAACCTCTTTCAAGAAATTTATTTCCCTCTGATTTCGAACAGTAATATTTGGAATTAACAAGTTATTTATTCTTTTTTACTTTTCACGTAATTTTTAATAAAACTTTTTATTTATGATTTTTAATCCATTCCAAAATATCTAGAAGATTATACATTTAACTTGAAATTTTAAACTGATGAAATGAAATAAGAATAAACAAATCCGCGATTATTTATTCGAATTATTTAAATTGCAAACGCGAAGGGAAATTTCTATTCAATTCATTTCTTTTTCTACAACCATGTACAAATTAAACATCCACAGAAATTTATGGATATAAGGATTTTAATGTTTCATATGGAACATCAGACGAACTTAACAAATATTGACACTAGATTTTTACTTTTAAATTTCAATTTGAAAGGATTTTTTTTTATCCAAAGGTGGGCATACAAGGGTGACTGAACCCTATGCCACAACAAGGCCAGAAATTGCTACTCATTTATCGTTACCCAAAGAGCACCTGTGAACCAAGTCACGGAGGCGAGTAGAGTTACCCTCACCATACTACCACAAACCCATTTATAAGGCGGGCCACATTCATACAACATCACAGAAGAAAGGACAGAGAGAACAGAGAAGGAAAGAAACATCCAAGCCCGAACCGGGATTCGAACCCGGGACCAATAGCTCAGGAGTCAGGAACGCTAACCACTCAGCCAATCGATCGGCATTTGAAAGGATAAAAAAGACTATAAATTTTTTAAAAAATAACTAGTGGTTATTTGTACAATGTAATATAAATGATTTTTTTTATACAGATGACTTTGAAATGATACTATGTTATTTACAAATGTTACGTTTACAATGTTAAATTTTTTTTAGTATTTGAAACATCAATTTCATATCAAAACAATATTATTTAATATTCTTGCATTTGAAATATTTAAGTTTTTTACATAAAATTGGTAATGAATTGCGAATATTGAATCTTACAAAACATGGAGAAATCAGTTGTAAATTTGTAGCATACAATCGAATTTGGTACTCTTTAAGTAGTCAATAATGAATTACTTGCTCAGTGATCAATGAGAAAACTGGTTATTTCCTCGGACAATGGAACATTTCGCTTAAATCTTTGTGCAGTTTTAAAGATATAAAAATGAGAAACTAGCACAAATCTAGATTTTAAAAAGTTCCCTCAAGATTAAATTTATACATCTAAAGTAACTACAGTAAGTAGAAATATATATTAAAAGTAATTTTAAAATAAACTTTGAAAGTATGAATTGCATTTTACAAAACGTTTTATATACTGAGTTCAGAGCTTATACTAAAGGAAAAGTTTGTTTAAGTTACCTGCAAGAATACCGTATGTCAACATCAAGACATCGACTGTAGGGGCAACGGTGCTGAGAAGAAAAGCAATGCATGAAATGATGCTACCTGCAATAGTGACTGGCCGACACCCGAACTTATTGGTCAACGCACTTACAACAGGGCCTGGAAAACAAAGAATGGCTTCAAATAATTTTTTAATTTATTTTCTCACCAGAATTACATTCGCATGAAGTATTCACGTTTGTAATTCTTCACTTAATAAAATATAACGTTAGTTTTAGAATATCAAATATTTACTTTCACTTAATAATGAGTTTTAACAATATGAATGCAATCTACAATTTTCTACAATCTACAAGTCTCAAATTTTTTTGAATTACAAAAACAAAATTTTTCATGCTATAGAAACTGATTTAGGAAAAATTTGATTTCGTTTCCAACGAAAACATTAGGCGCTTAACGTATTAAAATATGTAATTGAATGCATTTATAATAAATAATTCTTTTTTATTATAAATATATATAATTTCATATTTTGAAACCTTAACTAATGTTTTCTAATTAATCATTATATTTTAATGGATTATTGATTTCATCTGATATATTTAAAAAGTTATCTTAGAATTTATTAAAATATCTCATTTTCTACTTAACAGTATACTTAAAGAAGCTAGCCGCGCTGAATGATGAATGCTTTGACCTTTAGTTAAAGCTGAATTAGGCTGAATTTGGAAATAATGACCTTGGAGGGACACACAATCAAGGTTAACTACTCTTGTAAATAATTGATATAACTTTACTTGTTGTCCAAGTATAATTGTGATTGATTTATAAATAATTAGTTGAATTGAAGTTTACTTTACATCATTACGTGAAATGATATTTTCAACTGCAATGATAACACATTCATTACGTTTTTGAAATTAAAAACATTATTCGTCCAACAAACATTACCTGCGAGAAGATAGCAACCAGCGAGAAGCGATCCCACCCACGCCGTCTTCCCTTTCGATGAGCCATAATATTCCACGAAGTGAATGAGAAATACTCCAAAACTGTAAGCTATACCGTCCACTACGACATTGCAGAAGAAAGAGGCCGCTACTATCACCCAACCCCAACCACCATCCGGGGGTTCCGGTACACCAATCCAGAAATCCTCCTGCTCCACCTCCTCTTCCAAGCAAACGAGGGTGCAAGGTAGTTTGGGGGGTGGTGTAGTCAGGGAGCTCCACACTTCTTCACCATCTTCCTTATCTTCCTCTTCTTCTGGAACTCCCTTCATCGTTCCTAAATACCCATTCAGAAAAATATTAAGATTACTTAATTAGAAAAATATAAAAAATTTACTGTAAGAATATAAATGTTTAAAAATATAAAAAAATAAAATGATGGTTACTTTTTTTTTGAAATTTAATGTAAAATTAAAGTTTTATATGTATTAAAACTGAAAGTTTTACATGCCCGCTGGTAATTATACAAAGAAACTAATGAATTAAATATGTGTACTGGGGATTGCATTAAACTAATGAAATGTATTTTGCATTATAAAAGAATTTGTAAATAAATTATTAAAAATGATTTTTTAAATTAATTTAAATCATTTATTGGTGTTAATTTATCATTTGTATAAAAAATACTTCATTTCGTCACATTCTAAACATTGAAATTTTGAAACTAAAAAATTGATAAAAACACCAACTCACTTCCCTTTTATTTTCTCGTTTTTTATTTTCTTACTAAAAATGTAATATTTTTAATTGATAACCCTTTCTAAATAAGATTCAATTTTTTTTCTAAAATAAAAACCTTGTATTTTCAAACGTTTTCTTAAAATATAGCGAATCAACTGATAAATATTTTAGAATCAAATTATGATATACTTTTTGTCTTAAAATATTTTACTCATTTTGAATCAAAAGGATAAAAAAAGCTCCTATAATTTTCCTTAATAAAATAAAACATTCTCAATTTATTTTACATTTAGTTCAATAAATATTGGACCATGAGTGCAAGAGTAACTGTAGAAAGCCAAATAATTTAAGCAACTTTATCAGTAAGTATAATTCTTAAATGTCAAGGGGACTTTTAAAATTTTTAAAGAATATGCTAAAATCTCTTTTTTACTTAAAAGAATTTCTGGTTTAATAGGGAGAAGTTAAAAGATTACAGAAAAAACACTTTTATAATTATTGAACCAATCGTATTCTTCAGGTATTTTACAAATGAAAAATAACATACAATTATTCAACCAATCATATTTATCAGATGTTTCAAAAATGCATTTTTTAAAATAATTTGCGCATGCACAATAATCTTTCGCTATTTTTTTTATCAAAATTTTTAACAATAGAGACATTTTATAAAATTTAATATTTTACAGTATAGTGTATGATGACTCTTTATTTGCATACTATAAATTTCATTTGGGAATTAATATTAAGCAATACATAACTGAAAGAAAACTTATAAATCAATTGATTCAAAAATTGTCTTAAAATTGGCACAAATTGTTCAGTTTATGATGTATAAAAATATTTTTTTCTTGAAAATAATCATCATTGCATGTCATTATACTAAAATAAAACCTACGTTTTAAATAAGATTTTGAATGAATACACACAAAAAAAAGTATTTGAAAATAAATTTTGAAAAAAATGTCAAATAAGGAATTTTTATGAAAATTGTAAAAGAACCAATAGTCCACGCTAAAATAGAATTTAAGAAGTTCTAGAATATAGTAAGATAAAATTAAAATCCAAGGTTTTATATGCCAAATATTCTCATGATAAATATATTCGAAAATTTTCATTCAAAGTATATACTAGATTTAATCTAATAACGATCAAATATAATAATATAAAACGCACAACCAGTTTCTATGCAATATTCAGCACAGTGTATCATATGGACTTGTAATAAATCTATTCGAAAATCTGTATTTCAGAGGAATTTTTTGTTTACCTCATTGTATATTCCTGTATTATTCAGAAAAACCATTTCGTTACCTGAAGAAGACAAATCTCTGAAGCATAAGTTAAAATTAAATGCGTCGAAGAAGGAAGTGAAAGAGTAAGCTTCATTTGAACACATTATTGTATCAATCGTTGCAGTTATTGCTTAGCTATTACCTAGTTACAAAGTAATTATATGAGTTTAAAAAATTAAATCTCGAAATATCCTTCTTCTACTGCTATTAGTTATTCTAATTAAATGGAACAATCACAGAGTTCAAGGAAGGTCGAGTTCATCACGTTTGCTTAACATGCGAATTCAAATGTTTCATTATCAAAATTGAAATTTTAAATTTTAATTGAAGTATCTATATATCAACAATCAAACTTTTTCTCCATAAACAGTAGACAATTTTAAATATTTTTAAACATTTAAATGAACAAAGAGAAAATATTTCTTTTCTACAAGATGAACCATTTTTTCCTTTGTTAAGTGACATTATTTATATATTAAATTAGTAAACATTTCAATATAATCAGTTCTTATTTGCTTGCATAATGATTATTTCGAAATTAATTTAATTCTAGAACAACTGTTCAAATACTATAAGTAATTTTTAGTCAAATATATAAATGATAATTGCTTAAGATGACTTAAATAGCAGTCTTATTATAGCCATATTTCAAATAAATGTTGCCTATTTTTATTAATTATTTTGGGATTAGTATCACTGTTTATTGTTAAAAGCATAAAATTACAGTTACAATATTTAATATTGTAAAATAAAATTAAAATGTGTAAAATCATGAATAATACTTATACTAAATATACTTAAGATAATACTTAATTAATAATTTTTTTATATTCATTTAATTAAAAAATGGTATCAATGTCTTTAATAATTTTATTTATAATTGATCATACTGATAATACCTTTTGCTTTTTAAATGAATGCTTTATTATTTTATGTTTACAATGAATATCAAATATTTATATCAAGAATGCAATATATTATGTAAGCGATATAATTAAATAACAATTAATAAATTATATATATGAAATCATTTGCGTTTCAACTTTTTTCATTGAAATATTTACATAATTCAAAGAAAGAAACATGCAAAATAAAATTTCAAATCTCGCATTATATCAGATTTAAAAATCAAAATTAAAGATGCTTTTTAAAAAAATTATTACAATATTACAGAATATATCTTAAAATAATTTTTTTAATTTATTGTTAAAAATCACAAAAAGAATTGGTAATTATGGATTAAAAATATTATATTCTGTCGAATACATAGAAATATTCTAATGAAATAAAATCATATTATTTATTTTAATTTTCTTTTCCTTAACTTTTAAGTGGAATTTTCGTTTTTATTTATAATTTGCTTAACGTGCCAAATTAAGTTAATAAATTTACTAAATTTTCTTTATTTATCACAAGTATCAATATATTACTCATCACACACACACACACACACACACATCTATATATATATATATATATATATATATATATATATATATATATATATATATATATATATATATATATATATATATATATATATATACATATATATACACATTATACAACATTTCAAAAATTTAGCTTTTCCTCTTTCGAATATCAAATTGCATGATATTTACATAAAATTAAATTCTTGCTTAGGACAATGGCTACAAAAAATAATAGAAATTAATGAGATTAAATGTATTACGAATATCTTTGAAGATATAACTCTACATTATTCTCATACAAACATAAATTAATTTGTTCTAACCAAAATGTTATAACAGGAATTCTCCTTCATGAATTAAAACAGGAAACACTCTTTTGAAATCCACTTAAAGTAATATTTCATGTAACCACCTTTTAAATTTTTATTTAGTCTTGTTTGTACTCAAAAAGATTTTAAGCTTTTGTTAATCTATTTACACGAAATAAATTGGTGACAATAAGTTATTTAATCAGGTAGACAAAATTATCTTATATGAATCTATCAAGTCAGGGAGTATTTAAAAATGTGAAACAAATTCCGTAATAATCCCCTCCATTCCTATATTTAAAATAAACAATTAAAAATTACTGCAAAGTTTAAATTTCGTTTAATATCAAATTTCAAATACCTATCATCGTATCCTCAACCACAGAGCCCTCAGATCAGAAGCTGATTTGCAGTGGACAACGTCCCTACCACAAAGACATCGGACTCCTAATTGAGCATTTTCTTAAAAGAGCCTGGCTTGGAAGTCGGAGAGGAAAACAACCCTCGAGCTTTTACGGAAGCTTTCGCCAAGAGCGCGGTGCTTCTTATAAAATTGACTTAAAAGTCTAAATAAACAAGATCACGAAAATCTAGACGCGATCGACAACTGATCTTTGTTCGATGCAGGCGTCAGGAGCCTCTGCTCTTCTTCTATCGATAATTACTGATGACACAAAATCGAATGACGCACCGTCCTCTCGAAAAAATGTACCACTTTTTTTCTTTGTAGTGAAAAAAAACTTTTAAAAGATCGTAAAAAAGATTAATTTTTCTGAATACTTTCTGCCTGCATCAGGAAGATACTTAAAAGCAGTTGATTGGGATATGCACCTGTGGCAAGACAAATAATTGCATATTTTACATTACCATTCTTAATAGCATTTAAGAAACCGGCTATGCTAATTTCCTGCTAACACAGAGTGAACCTATTTCACTTTCCCAGGGTAATTAATTATCGGCACATGAAGCGGAGAATTTAATATCTTACACACCTGTTAAGGAACGATAGGGTGTGGTTTTGTTCCGGTAGACTTCCGAAAAGATGCGAACTTGTTAACAAATCCCAAATATTAAGTGACTAATATCCGTAACAGTAAAATCCGTGATAAAATAGTATCAGATTTTTCAATCTTTTAAAAAATAAAAGCTTAAAAAAAACTAAATATGGATTTATAGTGAACTTAAAATCCTATTAGCATTTTGGTAGTTGCAAAACATTTAGTAAAATAGCAAAAGAATTACGGTTACTTTACTGCACAGACGCTGGTTTTTGCGAACTCGTAGAAACCGATAAGATAGTTCCTATAATCAAATATTCGTAAAAATAAAAAATGAGGCAAAATAATCTTTTAATTTTTTCTGCTTCTAAACTTCATTTTTAAAGACACGTTTTACATTCATTAAGTTTTCAATCATTTCATCGTCCGATAATTTTACGTACAAATTACATCTGCGTCCACATTCAATAAATCCTAAAATGAAATGTCAGTCATCGGTGTATCATTTTAACTCATGTCATCAAGTAAGCATTCTTGGATGTCTTCGGTTAAAATGGTTTCTTTTAATAAAGACTTCCATTCAAAATAACGATTCACGAGTACGCATTGTGCCTAGAATTTCTATTTCATTTGTCGATTGCAATCCATGATCACTCATTGCAAAAATACCTTACGATGTTTGCAATTGAAGTTATTGATTATATACTGATGCATGGTTAGTAAGATAGAAGTCAGATGAAAAGGGTGAAAATCCCTCTCAAATTGCTTTAAAATATTCGAGATTTCAACATCAACCGTGCAGTTAGTCATTTCTAATTCGAAGTATTTACGATTATCCTGTAAAAACATCGATCCCAATTACTCAGCCCTAAAATAAAAATTGAAAAAAAATGATAAGAATTAAACGTAAACGGTAAGTGCATGAAAATGAGTTTGTAAGAATGTGATATTTCAAAATTTTAGTTCGTTAATGGAGATTGAAATTATATTTGTTTGTATCGAACCATTTCATGAGCCGCCCACTAGTTCAAAAAATCATGAGTGTTCTTACATTATAGGTTCGTAAAAACAAGCGTCTACTATAATTGTATTATCATTTACAAAAATATACGCGTTGTTCGTCATTTTGACTTTAAATTATTAGGAAATTTTTTAAGTAAAAATGACTGAAATTTATGAACCATTAAAAGAGTATGGTACATTGATGATTTACCAGAGACATCAAACAATAATGTTTTATGATTTTCTAAATTGAATCAAAGGGACTTAGTAAGCACATTTTTATATATAAAAAGAAAGAGATCTATTTTAATCATTGTACGTTGGAAATGAAACAACACTATTTTTTAAAGAAAAAGAACTTTTAATCAATTAAATGAAGAGACAACACTTTTACATGTCAAATTATTTACAAGTGCTGTACATTAATACAGTATGTATGAACAGTGCTGGAAATGAAAGTCATTGCTTGCTGAACATCTCGGTCAAAGTAAGTTGTTTTCACTGCCTTCATCCGTTTTCGGGTAGCCAAATAGCACATCCGCTTGACAATCAGAAGTTGGTAACACTCGGGCTGATGCTCCATTCACTTCAAAGCAGTTTTAATGCTGTGCTTCACTCGCTGGTGGTACCGTGTCTGCTATAATTTGGACATTAAGGTCATCTTCTACCTCGACACTTTTAATAAATTTACCATCATTTTCAATTTGAAATCTAGTGCTTGATTTATAATCCGTTCTCATATTTCAACACTATCTTCGGAACATCCAGGAATTTTCAAAGAATGCTTTTGAATTCCTCATGTGACACGTCTCTCTCTCTCTTTAATTCTCATCCTCTCTCTTCTCTTACCTTTCCTTTTCCTTACATTCCTTCTCTTCTAAAATCTAATTTTTTATTCTGAAATTTAAAAATGATTCCGATAGACGAAATTTGAATAGTTGGAATTGTACTAATTTTGACATTGTATCACAATATTTACAACTTTACCTCAATTTGACATTGAATAATGGCACTCCACTTAAAAACTTCATCACTGCATCTATATACCATTGTGCAAGTTAACACATGATAGTTGTATTTATATCAGTTAAATATTACTTATTACAATATTGTTTTTATGTATTTTTGATACTTAGTAGTTAACAAGCTAATTGACTAAGGTAAGACATTTTAATGTATATCGAAGTCTTTTCAAAGACAGTAAATCATATTTGCGTATTACAAAGGAGGAAACCCGGAAAACTTCCAAACACTCAATCCGAGAGACATGCATACAGGTTTGCCTTATTAACTTTCCCTTTTCTCAGCATTGAAATGCGGGACTTTTCACTGTTCTTACATTAGACCTTGGGAATCAGATTTCATGTGTTTTATGAAATACTAGATTTACGCGTAATAAAAAATTTAAGAAAAACATAGTTTCCAAAAGTTTTGATGGAATTGAAGATGACTTTTTTATGATAACAATTAGGCAACATTCTAAATCGTCTAGCAGGAATAAAGAACTAGAAACAAGTGATGGTTGAAAGTGATAGTGTTTATTATTTGTGAAACAACTGCATTTTTCTGGTGTTACGTGAATAGGTTATGATTCATGACTTATGATCTGTGAAGAAAAATCTCTGTTATAAGATGCATTTTCCCTTTAAATAATGGATATCAAAATCATAAAAAAATAGGTCTAAGTTCGCACAAATGTGGATTATGGTAATGGATATACTAAAACATTTTGCATTCAGTAACACTCATATAATTCATATAAACTTAATTTTTTGTATTAATCCGATATTTCATACTAATACAAACGTGCAGTTGATTCAATTATATATGATGGAAAAAATTATACATAATTGATTAATAAATATTAAATAAAATTACACTGATCCTTTATTCGTAATTTGACATCTCATTAAAAGAAATTTTCCGCCCTACCTCTCTAGTGGTCAGCGTGCCTGGCTGCGGATAGAGAGGTTCTGGGTTCGAATCCCAGTTCGGGCATGGATGTACTTTCTCTCTCTATCTATCCTGTTTTTGTCTTTTCCTTGTGTGAATGGTTGCCTACCCTATAAACGGGTACCTATAGCAAGTCTGTACTTAGGAAGTCGAACTCCACACCTAAATATGGTTCAGTTGGAAAAGTGGAGCAGCGCACCTCATAATGCCAGCCTAGCTGGCACACAGCAACAACATTAAAGGAGATTTGATTCATTTACACATAAATGAAAATTATCTTTTTTTTTTGTAAATTATGAATATATTTAAAAAAATTTCTAAAGTGATTTTGCTTCTGGGATTAACATATAATAATTTAAAAATATAAGAAATAGAAACATTGATGTTCTATTCATCAATCGACTCAAAACTGAAATTCATCTCACAAAAATTCTTTAAAATTGAATCAAAATCATAGAATCATAACATGAATATCAAAAGGAAATTTGTAATGAAGCATAATGAAATATTTTATTGATAGTTTTATGTAATTATTTTTCAACGCTTAATAACGAAAATAATAAGTTGCCGCAAACAAACAAATCAATCAATCAATATGCAAGCAGTTTTTTGACATTTATATGCAAATAGATTTTCATGATTAGAAAGATTAATATGTTGATTAATAACAATGATTAGCTGTCAGAAAATAAATATACTGTCAGTATTGTGTAATTCGAGTGCAACATAAATACCCGAATGTAAATATAGTTTGATTAAATAAGAAAAACTATCTTTAAATCAACTGCTCTGCCATTGAAGTAATATATAAATTACACATACATTTGAAAATAAAATAATTGAATAGCAGTTTACATACATAAGAAAAAGAAAATATTGCGAATGTTACAAGAAAATATTTCGAAAGAATATTATACGAAATTAAAATTTTTGAATTTCAATACGAGTACTTTTAAAGAATGATAATTAATTTTAGTTATTTCTATATTTCCAGGATACTTTAATTTTGGTATACAACTATAAATTTTATCCTAAACATTTTTATAAGTCAGAAAATAAAACGAAAATGAATTTTATGTCAATACGGATCAAAATAAAATAAAAGCAGACAATAAATTTAATAAATGTGAGAATTCAGATGTCTTAAGTGTTCCATTAGAGTTATAACTATATTATTGTCTTTTAGCAAACACACACACACATTTTCTAAGGCTAAATTATGATTACGATAGTATAAAGATAATTTGAAAAAACAAATTGTGTATTTTTGAGATAAATATAATATAAATCTTTGTCCATCCTTTTAAAATTAATAATTCCTTCTAAGTAAAGCCTTTTTTTTTAATTAATAGTTCATCTCAGAAGATGCGCTTTAAACCAGTATATATCTTTGTTCACCATTGTCATCCGTTTGACAGTTCATAAGTTCGATCCTCATTTCAAGCATGGATGTTTGTAGCAGTCGAAACTCACTTAAAACTATCATCCTCGGTCGAATTAGATTTTGTGTGCAAATAGTAATCATAGAATAATAATTAAACAGAAATGAAACTTTGTCAGCATAAATTTTGAAATAGAATAGAAAGATCTACGCTGAAAATAAGCCTAAAAATAATAAATAAAATGTTTTACCCCATTAAGTGATCCCTTATTAGCTAAGTAGGAGGTTTAAATTATGCTTTAAAATATTAACGAATTCAGGTGGTTCAGCCGATGCTAAACAAATATTTTTTACCATGGGATATCTATTATAGATAACATTTTAAATCTTTATACCTATTACAGAAAAAAAGATTTAACTTACAATACAAGCCAGTCACGTATTTCATACAACAATTGATACAAAATATTCTAAATTATATTCAAATTTTTAACTTTTAAATATAAAAAGAAATTAAAAGAAATTGTTTTTATTTATAATATCGTCATATTATTTATCTAGATATTACATTATAATGCTACTTGTTTGTATATAAAAAGCGATATCGTTATGTTAAATAATTGTTACATAATTATTTTTTAAATATTAATATGTAAGTAAAAATTTTACTTAAAATCAGACACTGATTATAAGTAACACATAAAATTAAAAAAAAGTGTTAATTTTAATTTACCCAAAAATTAATTGCAGATTCTATGATATTATTTTTTAAAAAAATCATTATGTAACGTTCACTGTTTTGAAAGGCGAAATAGAATATAAAAAATCCAAGGTCATTTCTTGTATATATATTTACATAGTTGCTTCTGTAACTTGATTATTAGCTGTCAACTGTCAGATTTCTTGTCGAAACGGTTCTAGAAAGGACATACCCAAAACAACAGATTCACTCTCAGTGGATTTCATCTCTATCAAACGGGAATTTTCATTCACTTAGTGCCGATGTTTAACCTATTCGTACTCATGCCACTAAATACATTGACAATTAGAAAACAGTTTGTAAAATAATGATTATTTTAAATCATAACATTGCATAACATCTGTTTAACGTAAAAAAATTCCAAAACTAAAGCGTTAAAATATTCTCATAAAATATTTCATGTAAATTTATAAGAAAAAATGAATTTTATTTCCCTAAAACAATTCATTTATTTTCATAATTCTGAATCATTATTAAATCTTCTAACGCTAAAGTTTCTTATAAATAGAAATAAACTAAGCATTTAATTTACTTCTTATTAATAAATTATTGAAACTTATAGTTTTAAAAGAAACTAAAATAACTCATTGTAAAATATTTGAATTAATTTAAAATTCGTGAAGAAATGCGTAAGAAATTTTCATAAAAAAAATATTGAATTTTATTCGCAAACAATTCTATATTAAAACTACTAAAATAAATTTGGCAACAAAAAGAAATCAGAAATTTTTTTTTTGCTTTTCTGCGGAAACCAATGAAAACTGTTGTTGTTCTTTATGGGGGAAATGAACTAACGGTAACAAATTATTCTAAATATAAAATATTTCGTAATTTTCTCAATTATCTTTGTAGATTCAACGATACGTTGACAAATAAAATTGTACTGACTATTTACTGTTTGACTAATAAATTAAATATAAAAGAATTTCTTTTTTTTAAAAAAAAGGAATAAAAAGTAGTAGATATAAAATTAACATATTTTACTCAAGAAGAATATTTGTTCTAAACGAAGTGCTACTCGTGTATGCCAAAAGCAGAAAAACAAATTAAAGAAATTAGATTTATAAATATACTCAAATAATGCAGTCATATTTATCAGAGCTATTACTAACAACCTCAAAGCATGTGTCGTCAGTTAAGAAAAAAAAATGTTGTTTTCCAGTTGTTATATGCTTGTTCTCAAATTGTTGCAAAAACAAGCATAATAAGTGATGAAAACAAGTATTTCTTTTCGATATTTTTATTTAATGAATCCTTTTTATGGAGAAGAAATAAATAAGACTGATAAAGAAATTTGCAAAAAACGGTAAACTTATATTCGTTAAAAAAAATTTCAAAAAAATTTTTATCGAATATAAATTTATTATTTAAGTTATTTTCATACTTTGGAAACTCACATAATCATGAATCACTTATAGCAGAAAAATTCTGCTTAAAGTGATTCATTTCAATTTAAATACATGTATCTTGTGTGATAAATCATTTATTAAAACGAAACATGATCGCTGCTCGAGACTTTTTTTCTTTTATAATAAACTTTAATAGAGAAAAATTGACAAATTGAGGTGTGATAATATTTTTAAAATTCGCAATCGCAGCCATGATAAAAGATAACAATTTAAAAGTAAATGAAAAAGAAGAATTCAATTTTCAAAACCAAGCATCATCATTTGCACTGGTTTTGATAAATTATTTTTTACAAATGTATTTCAATTTACAGATCAAATAACCGAGTCATGACTTCTAGTGGAAAACTGTACTTTTAAAGGAAAATTATGATTTAAAACAAAAACAGTATTCATTATTTTTATGATATTTTTTACATATTTAGTTTTGTTTCAATCGTTACATTTTACAATGAAATTAAGTCACTCGTATCGATCAGTTAAGAACAAATTGGATTAAATGTAGAACACTTGAAAATTTTCATAAGTTACGATGCTATTTAAATCCTAAATTCTGAACTCTTTTCATCCGCTTTTAAATGCATTTCTGACCGGCGAAGTGTTGAGAAAATGGTGATATTTTGTTAAAACTAAAAAAAAGTGGTAAATACCATTTAAAAAAAGTTTCTGTGTCAAAGAAAAACGAAAAGAAGGTCCGTTGTCTAACATATATAGTCTGAATTACCAATGGTTACGCATAAATAGCAAGTTAAGAAAGTGTAGTTATAATCTTGAAGCGAGAAGAGTTCCGAATTGATGTATATTACAGCATAATCTACCTTAAAGTAAATTAAAATCAACTTTGACTTGGTATAAATTATTTAATATGTTCAAAAGTTGGTAATGAAGCGTAATCAATATTTTAAATTGGCCAACGATTGTCATCTAGATATAAGTTTAAATCCACGTTGTCAGTTTCAGTTCAACTTCAGACAAAAATAGATACACAAAATAAGAATTTTATTCAAATCACTTTTTAATATATTAATATTAAACAATTTTTAAAGTTACTCATGAATATCGGTTATCAACTTAACATGAATTATTATTACGGAAGAATAATTGGATAGTTATATTGGTTGTTACATCAATGTATCTGTATGTTGTTGTTGTTCCTTATTCCACTTGATCTAGTACAATCTAGACCAAGTCCAGTAGATCGTTCGCCCAGAGAAAGTCCCGAACCAGCGCAGGGTTTTCAAAAAGATCTCTCTTCAACAAACCCAGACAGGAGAGCAGATGGTCCGGAGAAGCTTGGAGGAAAATTACACCTGTGGCACACAGGGAACACCTTCTGACCTTGAACGAATGTAAGGGTGCGAGTATCTGTATGTATACAATATAGATGTATATTCTAGATAGACAAAACTCTAGATGTTTTTGCATAACACTACTTACTCTTTCTCTCTCTCTATCTCTCTCTCTCTACATTATTCTTGCGACATTGTTGTTAAGAAGAAATAAATTGAACGTTTTGTAATAAATGTTACCCATTATGAGATTTTTAAACGTCATTTTGTTAACCTTTCTCAAAAAAAGAACTGATACATAACTTTTTCACTATCAAATATTTTTTGAAACAAATTTTAAATCTCTATAAAGTGTGTGTAAGTTTTACGAACACTATATTTAACTCAATCATATCTTTAAAGCAAATCCCTTGAGTAAATGTATTTATTTTATTATTATGTAGCATTGAGTGTAAAATATAATTGAATAATTCAATTTTGAATAAAAGATAGAAAGAAAGGGGTAGAACAAATCCTTTCTAAAAACATTTAGTACCCAATGCTGAACATACTTCCTATGGATTATACAAAATTTCAGATATTTTCTAAAATCTTGTTCATTTATCATGTTTTAGTTAGATATTGCGTAATATTATAGTTACAGTTAATCATTCCATAGGAAGTGTTGTTCATCCATTAAATTTTCCGATTGATTTGTGATTTTCTATACCATTGCGTTAATTTTACATTTTCAAACAATTTCAAGATACATTTTAACTATGAAAGCAATAAGTACGAAAACAATTTGCCTAATCTCTTTATGCATTGGGCATTGAAATCATTTTTGACTTTTAATTATGTTAGATTATTATAGACTTTCTTTTTGTGGATGCATTCGTTATTACCTAACTCAATTAATCACATAATGTAATCAATTTGTGATTAAAGTTGAATAGTAAGTGATAAGTGATACTTTATTTTTCCTTGTGTTTATAAGGTTCTTATATGCGTTATTTTAAGCATTTTTTCCGAAATTTCAGTTTTAAACTATCAAAATTTTAGGATATATTATAAGGCTAATTTATGTATTATGCAAAATTATGATAAAAAAAATAATTTATTGATTATTGTAATTTATTCACTACTTTTTACACATCTGAATTTTTTATTTAATAATTAAAATCAAAGAAAGTTTTCATTGCAACAAAAATATGCTTAACAAGGCAAATGTTATTACTTAATATTCTTCAAGAGCGTATAACACATTTAAACTTCTCGATGTAAACCAATAACAATGCGCAATAGTGACAGCGATTTTCGATCTTGCTTGAAAAACAAAACTCGCGAAAAGTTCATAACAAAAAACATTCAGGCGATGAGAAACATTTAAGTGGCTGGGTCCGCCAAAGGGTTCTTGTATCGCGAAAACAACTCGAGCGGGATTTTAAAATCGGCGTTCGACTGGCATCATTTCGTTCTCCTGAGTTTCTTTGGTTTGGCGATAAAAGTTATAAGATATCGATCTGTTATGATTTATAGCTGCATGAGCGACTGCTCTTTTTAACGGCATTTAAGATACACAATTGGTTTCCCATGACTTGTTAGAAATATATTTCTATATTGCCTTTTTATTATTTCTAGTTTTCAAGATTTAAACTATAATTAATAATTTACTGCCATAAATGTACCATAATATAGTTCAAATTTAGTCAATACCTTTTTCTTTATTCTTTTAACAGGCCTATTAAAATTTCACACAAACACACATATAATCACACATACATCTACGTCTAAGTTTTCAAGGTGTTTCCAAGAGTTTATTAGTTTATTGAAAAATTTCTTTATTATTTTATTTCTGAAGAACAATTCAGGTATTTCTCTCTTTATATAAATGTAATCATGCGTTTTTACAAACAATCAAAATATTCTATAATATTCCATTTTAATTGCTTCGAATATATTCACTTCTGCTCAATGCAGTTTGTCCTTTTTTGGATTTAGCGCCTAAAAAGACATTCACTCATATACTTAAGACACGTTTTAAAAGTAGAAAGCTCGAGTCGTAAATCCTCTTCAAGTGTTTAAATATAAGCTGACATATTTAGAAGTACAAACTAAGTATTTTTGAGATAATTTTCACTTTTCTACTATAAAAATTTATTGCTGGTTACAGTTATTATACATATTACTTTGCATTATAAAGTTTTACACATTTTATCTTTATTGTGTAAGTTTATTTCTGTAAAAGCTACTGTTGTGTGATAAGTTTATTTAAGCAAAAGCAAAGCAAATCTTTTAAAAATACCTATTAGTAAAATAATGGTATACAAGTTGATGACTTATGACACAGACATTCATTTTCGGAACTCTATCTTGCCATCAAAGATCACAATATCATCAAATATAAAAAAATCCAATGAATTAAATGGATTGATCAAGTTCTTAGAATGAACAAAGAACGCTCTACACCGAAAATATTCATGGCCAGGTCCCTGAAATAAGAGCTAGTGGCTAACTAATCTTAGCCTCGAAAGAGATTTCACCGATATAAGAGTAATTAATTGGATGACCAATGCAAAAATAGAGAAGCCTATATGAAAATGTTTGTGGAGACCAGGGTTCACCCTGGGCGGTCATGCTATTGAGGAAGGATTAGTAAAAGAATTCATATTAAATTTTTCATAAAAACGAAAAAAATTTTAATAAACTTTGAAAGGCAAATGAGATAGTGTAAAAAATCACATTTAAGGGAATTTAAATTTTATATCAACCCAATGTAACTCTAACTGCATATGTTAGAGTTACATTTTTACATTTAGAGTTACATTTTACATCTGCAAAAGCAATTTTTTTTCTATAAAAATAATTAACATTAAAATTATTCTAATAAAAGTTGTAAAAATATTAAATATAGCGATAACTTTACAAGTCCATTTTTCTAAAATCCAAAACACGTCCATTTTCGAAGTTCAAATATTATAGTACGATAATTTAACTTTCAAGATTATTTTCCATTCAAAAGCAAGAAAAGCCCTTAAGCTTGTTACTAACATCCATAATTATAGTCAACTAAGTAAAAGTCACAATTATTATTATTTTATTGTTATGTAAGTCACAATATACATGATAAAGGTATTGTAATTAGGAATTTTATAAGTGGCAGCATCCTGGTCAAACGAAATATCATCAACATATAGCTTACGTACTTCATCATATGTACCATTGATATTGTAAATATTCGACTCAATATTTATACGATTTGTATTGTAAATATTCAACTTGTAGATATTCAATATTTTTTTTAAAAAGTGCTGGAGCGAGGCAATGAGAAATCGCTTGCACTTGGCATTAATTTTTCTCGATATAAAATCAAGACATCTATCGATTTTTCACTGCACTGAACTCTAATGAACCATTAAGAAATTCTTATATGATAAATTTTGTGATTAACAATACATTTATAATTTGATACTTAACATCAATTGCATACAATCCATCACGTATCACATTAACAATTACATTTATAATTTGATACTTAACATCAATTGCATACAATCCATCACGTATCATCTATTTTATGCAGTAACAAAGTTTAATTTTTTTAAGCATATTCTTTTAATCTACCTCATTATGGCAGCAATTCATCATCATTCAAATAAACTAACATTGCGCAACAAATTCCTTAAAAATATTGAGTGTGCGTAGCAATTTAAACTGAGTACTTTTCCTTAGACTTAACGATGCAGCATAGTATGTAAATGAATCTGATTTATTATCCCGTGTTCCAGCATATTCCTTTCTCGGCCTTGTAGTTAATATATATATATATATATATATATATATATATATATATATATATATATATATATATATATATATATATATATATATATATATATATATATTTATTTATAGCTACATTTCAAGATGAAGTCAAAGAAAACTATTTCAATTCCAAACACAAATTTTCAAAAATAGTTTTCTGTTTTTTTACTTTAATTTATACGTTTTATTCATAATTTTTCAGTCATTGGGATAATTATTTTTTTCAATGCCTATATGTATCACACTAATATTCTGTTGCTATTTTTTAAATAAAATGCATAAAGTTTAAATTAAATTAATTTTATTAAATTTTATGTTGTTTTAATAAAATTAATGAGAAAATGTTGATCTCAACAAAAAAATTTTTAAAATAAATTATTGAACTGTAATTTTTTAACGACTCTATATTTGAAAGTAAATACACAAGTGTAATACATCATAATAAAATTAAAAAATATTTTATTATCAACCAAAAAAATTTTAATAGTTAATTGTTCGATTATAATTTTTAATTACTTGAACGTAAAAGTAAGTATTATATCTTTATTTAAATTCAAAAAATACTATAAACAATATTTATACATTGAATGGGATAAGCACACACACACACAAATAACTTTATAATACATATTTTGAAAAGTTATTACAGTCAAACAAATGATTGGAAACATTTATTTATTGCATGAAATCGAACTAAAAAACAAGAGGTTTGTTTAGACTATTTTTGACAGAAATTAAATACTTTATTAAAAATACTCAATTCAGTTAATTGCTTAACCTTAGACGAATGCCAATGTCAATTCCCTTTCCCGAATATAATTTTATTACAAAAAGCCAATCAGAATAAATGCACTAAACTTTTGTTTAGATATAAAGCATTCATACATAATTTCTACTGACTGTAAAAGATGTTAATTTCATTAATACTCTAAATAATTTTTCTATTAAAACTTTTCAAGTGTGTGATTTTATATACTCATTGACTAGTTTTAGATATCTGGCTAATAATATATGAATGGAATATGGTCCTCAATTATTAAGTTGTTGATTATGAAGGGAGAAACAGGAAAACGATTATGCACTGACCTCATGCACTTGAATCGTTATCGGTAAAAGGCGCTGCTAGAAAAATCTCAAAAATTGGGAGAAAAGAGATAAGTGGTAGTTTGTTTCTCTTAACTTGAACGTGCACATAAGCCTAATTGGAAAGAATGGCTTCAATTCATTAAATAGGCCACGATCTTGAGTGATGGATCAGATAAAGTTATATACTCTTCGTGTTTTGATTTTTAAAAAAATTGCTGCATTTTTCGGTAACATGCAAATCACATTCATAAACAACTACATCTGAAATTTTGTCTTCCATCTACACCATAGCATTCATTGTATTTTGTTGTTAATATATAGTTCAAGCAAGCGTTATTTGATTAAAATAATGCCTGTGTGTGTTAATGGTGTTATATCACAAACACAAATAAAGAAATACAAAGGAAGTGTTATTTCTAATTGTCACTGTTATTTAAGCCACAGATGCGAATAATTATTCACAAATATCAAGAGTAATAACGGCATGTATAACCGACTCGTCGTAATATTATAGAATATTGAGCATTTTACCATCACTTGTTTATATTTATACACAATATTTTATCAACAAAATACCAGTGTGTGAGGTCCATATTCTACAACACGAGAGTGAACGATGATTTCGATTTGGTATCCTACAATAGTTTTATGCAAACTTCTCAGAAGAGAAGCTTCAACAAAGTGAGTTTTAGGAGGATGGTGTAACATGCCACAGACCGGATCATGATTTTTCTGAGTACATGAGGTGTTTACACCAGAGAAGACGATCAGTAAAGGCTTGTGGTCTCCTTGTGTGATTTCTACTTTTGGGGACTGTTGAAGGGAATAGTATATGAAACAAATCCACATACAATTGAAGAAATCAAGAACAGGAACTGGAAAGAGTATATATATATATATATATATATATATATATATATATATACATATATATATATATATATATATATATATATATATATATATATATTTATATATATATATATATATATATATATATATATATATATATATATATATATATATATATATATATATATATATATATATATATATATGTGGTGGGTGAACCACTTAATAGCTGACGTCACTATTTCAAGTGCCCACTTGAGATGGAGCTCGAGAGGCGCAACAGCTTCCCCAGTGAGCGGGGCAGAAGAGAAATAATTTTAAAGACGCGAAGACGTTCCTTTTTGATAGCAGCAAGACGACTGCTCCTGTCCCCCATAACTTTAAACTTGAACTTTAAATTTCAATCTATTAAGATGATTAATTGTAAATATCTCAAACTTGTATATATTTATATTTGTAAATACATGTTAATTAAATATTAGGCTTTGTATAAGAATTGTTAATTAGTTAATCTCGCCTTGGCCACTCCCCGTCCCACACAAAACTCAGAAGCGGGATTGAATGAGATTGAAATGATTAGCTGAATTACAAAAAAATTTCATATTGTGTTTATCGCATCAGATAGTTAGAAGGATTTTCATTAGAAGAAGACGTTACGTTAAGCATCGGTTTGGAACGAGAGAAAGACGTGGATCCTCATCGAACATCTTTGAGAGGTACGTGAACATTTTTCAAAGTACATGATGATATTAAACGATATAAAAGAAATAAGCGTTGCATTGAAAAATTTTAAAGCAGATAAAATCAAAATTTTGCATAGATTGATTTTTGATCATGATGGAGATAGATTAAATCGTAAAAGAATTAGAAATTTTGATGGTTTTGATTTTGATATCGAAAGTAATGAGTATCGAGACAAATTAAAAAATATAAACAATGAGTTTTCGCTTGGCGAACTTATTACTGCATCGGACATTTTGAATATTTCTTTTCAAGGATCCAAAGCAGAGCTCGCAGAAAGAATTTTGTCTCTGTTATGTGACCTTGAACTCTTAGCTCAAAACACTAAAGAGGATTCGGAAACTGCAGAAAGTGAAGTGGAAGAAGAAATAAGTAGAAATGATTTTTCAATGCAATGCAATATAAGTAAAAAGAAAAGTGCATCTGACTATTTTAAGAAGAATGAAAATGTTTGTGAAAATGATTTTTATGCACATACTGTTATTCCAAGTGTTAATATTAATTATGAAGATATCGAAAGCACTATTACTAAATTTAATGCAGAATCACATGAAAATGTAATTAATTGGATTGATCATTTTGAGGATATGTCGAAATTATTTAATTTATCAGACTTACAAAAATTTGTTATGGCTAAAAGATCGTTAGGAGGAAATGCTCTATTATTCGTTCGGACAGAACCACAAATAAATTCTTGGAAAAAATTGAGACGAGCCTTGATTGATGAATTTTCGTTTGAAATAAACTCAGCTAACTTACATGAGCTTTTGCGTAAAAGGAAAATGCATGATTATGAATCTGTTCAGGAGTATTTTTTAAAAATGAAGGAGTTGTGCAATTGCGGTAAAATTGAAGAATCTGCCTTAATGCATTATGTTATTAATGGAATAAATGATAAAGAAGAATACAAAATTGTTTTGTATGGGTGTAAGAATTTAAGTGAATTTAAAGAAAAACTCAAAGTTTATGAAGTAATAAAAAGTGATTCTGTTAAAAGTAAAAATGCTTTCGATAAAACGAAAACAAAATATTATTCTCATGATTTTGATAAAACAAAATCAAAATATGAATATAGTAATAGAGTTAATTCTAAGAATGAAAATGTAAATAAAATAAGGTACAATGATGGTTTTGGAAAAATGAAATACAGTGATTTTGATGATTGTAAAGATAAAATTTGTTTTAATTGTGGTGAAAAAAACCATATTTCTAAATTTTGTAAACATAAAGAGAAGGGTATTAAATGTTTTCGATGTAATAATTTTGGACATAAAGCTTCATTGTGTCCAGAAACTAATTCTAAACCTGAAGTAGCAACAATGAATGTTAATGTTAAAACAATAATGATTGATGTAATTATTAATAATTTGAATGTTAATGCATTAATAGATACTGGAAGCCAAGTAACTTTGATTCGTAAATCTGTCTTTGATAAATTAAATGTTGTAGAGTTATTTTCATTAAATTCTTCTCTAAGTGGTTTTGGTAAATGTGTTGTAAAGCCGTTGGGCTATTTTAAGGGAAATATTAAAATAGATGATTTTAAGTGTGAAGAAGATATTTATGTGGTTGAAAATAATGTTATGTCATATGATGCCATCATAGGAATGAATGTACTAATGCAGGGTGAAACCTTAATTAATGAAAACGGAATTAAGATTAAAAATAAATATCAATGTGTAAAAGACATTAATACTTTATCAATTCTACCTGTTGATTTAACTTTTAATGAAGTTGAACTGAACATTGAACCTAGTATTCCAAAAAAATTTAAATATAAGTTGCAACAATTAGTTTCGAGTTATGTACCACATAAAACAAAATCAACTAATGTTCAATTAGATATTTTGTTAAAAAGTAATGAGCCTATATCTAATCAACCCCGTAGATTACCATTTTCAGAGAAAAAGATAGTTGAAACCCAAATAGATGAATGGTTAGAACAAGGTATAATAGAGCCCAGTTCTTCAGAATATTGTAGCCCAGTAGTAATCGTAAAGAAAAAAGACGGAACACCTCGTTTGTGCATAGATTATCGGAGATTAAATAAAGTAATTGTAAAAGATAGATTTCCCCTCCCATTGATTGAAGATATATTAGATAGATTGCAGGAATCGTGTGTGTTTAGTACAATTGATCTCAAGAATGGATTTTTCCATGTAGATGTAAAGAAGGATAGTAGAAAATACACTTCATTTGTAACTCATGAAGGACAGTACCAATTTCTTAAGGTTCCTTTTGGACTGTGTAATTCCCCAGCCGTGTTTCAAAGATTTATTAATACTATTTTCCGACCACTGATTAATGATGGTATTGTTTTACCTTATATGGACGATATAATTATTTTGTCTTCCTCAACTGAAGAAGGAGTCGAACGGCTTGAAAAAGTCTTAAATCTTGCGAGCGAATATGGATTAGAAATAAATTTTAGAAAATCCCATTTTTTGAAGAAGCGCATTGAATTTTTAGGCCATATCATCGAAGAAGGGAAAATCTTTCCATCTACTTTGAAAACTAAAGCTGTGCTTCATTTCCCTGAGCCACTTAATTTGAAACAGGTCCATAGTTTTTTAGGATTGACTGGATATTTCAGGAAATTTATCCCAAAATATTCCATTATTGCTAGGCCATTGAGTGATCTTTTGAAGAAAGATAGGAAATTTAAATTTGGTGAAGAGGAAAGAAACTCTTTTAATCAATTAAAGTTAATTTTAGCTCAAAAACCTGTGTTAAGTATATACAACCCAAATTACGAAACTGAACTGCATTGTGACGCCAGCATAGAAGGATATGGAGCTATTTTATTACAGAAATCCCCAAATGATAAAAATTTTCATCCCATCTATTTCATGAGTAAAAAGACAACAGATGCCGAAAAGAAGTATTCCAGTTACGAGCTTGAAGCTCTTGCAATTATTGAAGCGTTAAAAAGATTCCGCGTTTACTTATTAGGAATTCCATTTAAAATTGTCACTGACTGTTCCGCATTCGAAAAGACTATGCAAAAAAGAGATTTGTCAACTCGTGTTGCTCGTTGGGCTTTATTGCTCCAAGAATTTAATTATAGTATTGAGCATCGCTCCGGTACAAGAATGACTCATGTTGACGCACTAAGCAGATCCCCTGTAAACATATTTTGCATCTCAAGCGATAATATCATACCGAAATTAAAATCAGCCCAAGATAATGATGATGAAATAAAAACGATAAAAGAATTATTAAAAATCTCTAGTTATGAAGATTATTTTGAGAGAAACGGAGTTCTTTATAAATTTGTTGATGGTAAGGAGTTAGTGGTTGTGCCAAGAAGTATGCAGATGGAAATTATTAGAAGTGCGCATGAAAAGGGACATACTGGAATCAAATATACAGAGAAAAGCATTGAGGACCATTATTTCATTCCCAAACTTAAACAGAAAGTAGAAAATATCATATCTAATTGCGTTCACTGTATTCTTGTAAATCACAAAAGAGGAAAGAAAGAAGGCTTATTACACCCATTGCATAAAAATGACGTACCACTATACACATACCATATTGATCATTTAGGACCTTTAGAAAGCACACATAAAAATTATAAGTATATTTTAACAATTATAGACGCTTTTACTAAGTTCGTTTGGATTTTTCCTACGAAGACCACAACATCTGCTGAAGTCATTTCGAAATTAGAAACTCTAAAATCAGTCTTTGGAAATCCCTACCAAATTATTTCTGATAGAGGTACAGCTTTTAGCTCTGGTGAATTCAGAGATTATTGCTCTAAAGAGAATATTAAACACCATTTAATAACCACTGGTTTGCCAAGAGCTAACGGACAAGTTGAGAGGATCAACCAAACAATCACATCAGTTCTTTCAAAGCTATCTTTAGAGAATCCAGCTCAGTGGTATAAACTTACGAACGAACTGCAGCAGACGATTAATTCAACATATCAACGAAGCATAGATACCACACCTTTTGAGTTACTTTTTGGTACGAAGATGAACGTTGGAGGTATTGGTAAGCTCCAAGAAATGATTGAAAAGGAATTTCAAGCTAATTTTGAAGCTCAAAGAGATGAACTCAGAAAACATGCTAAACAACAAATTTTCAAGATCCAAGAAGAAAACAGGAAAACGTATAATTTAAGAAGAAAAGAGCATCAATCTTATGGAGTTAACGATTTGGTCGCTATTAAGAGAACTCAGTTTGGACCCCACTTAAAACTGAAACCAAAATATTTAGGACCATACAGAGTTACTAAAGTTAAAGGAGGCAACACCTATGATGTAATCAAAGAAGGAAGTCATGAAGGACCTAACGGTACCACGACTTGTGCTGAATTTCTAAAACCCTGGTACAGTATGCCAAAAGACGAGGATGTTATGCAAGTTGGAGTTAAATTAAAGTTGAATTGTGCTGAAGGATAGTCGGAAGTCCAACTGACTATAATGAAGCTAAAAGATATACTGACTCATTTCTTTATTTCAGATCTAAGAAGATGAATATAAAATTTGTTTCTTTTCAGAGAATTATTCTGTTCTGCTTGTTTCTTTCCCTGTTTTGCTGTTTTTCTTTTTTTATGTATTTGCAGTGTCGTCTGGAGGGCCAGCCGATTTCAGGACGGCCGAACTGTGGTGGGTGAACCACTTAATAGCTGACGTCACTATTTCAAGTGCCCACTTGAGATGGAGCTCGAGAGGCGCAACAGCTTCCCCAGTGAGCGGGGCAGAAGAGAAATAATTTTAAAGACGCGAAGACGTTCCTTTTTGATAGCAGCAAGACGACTGCTCCTGTCCCCCATAACTTTAAACTTGAACTTTAAATTTCAATCTATTAAGATGATTAATTGTAAATATCTCAAACTTGTATATATTTATATTTGTAAATACATGTTAATTAAATATTAGGCTTTGTATAAGAATTGTTAATTAGTTAATCTCGCCTTGGCCACTCCCCATCCCACATATATATATATATATATTTATATATATATATATATATATATATATATATATATATATATATATATATATATATATATATATATATATATATATATATATATATATATATCCACAAGCGTGCTCACATATATTGTGAAGTGAGAAGAGGGCACCTTCAGCAACATCAGTGTAGGGTAGTAATCATATTTAATGAATTACATTTTATTTTATGCCTCGAATTTACGAACGAACCGGTTTTACGTGCCGCACTCCGCAGTTATCAACAAGAATAAGAAAGCAATAAATAATTTTAAAATGATGAATCGATTTTTGTGCATATAACTTTACTAGATAGTTACAGATTAAAAGATGGCGGCCAAATGGTAGGATCACTCTCTTCAGACTAGAAAATCACATGGGCGATTTGTTGAAAATGGCAGAAAACATGAATGTTCTGAAACCTTACAATGGTTGACAATTGCTAAACATTCGATTTCATGTAGAGTTCCTACAACACGAAATCCTATTAAACGATTTCATTTTAACACGAAAGAATAAAATGCAAGGATCTTCATTTAATATGAGAAGAAAATAGTGAAACATTTTGCTTACTTATTTGTTCTTTCTTTTGCAATAAGTTCTAAATCTTTGCTAACACTGTACTTCTACAGCACTGCATAATATGGTTTTTGTTCAATATATTTAAGGACTAAATTACATTAACGTAATGAAAAGAAGAAATAATGTTTTTTGTGTGTGTGTGTCTCTCTCTCTCTCTCTCTCTCTCTCTTTCTCTCTTGTGCTACTGCATGAAAATGAATATAATTTAAATAAATCTATTCCCTACCTTGTTGTGAAATACATATTGATCCATGTCACACACAAGAATTAGTGAGTTCGAATCTCAGTTTAACCGAAGATCCGTCGTGTTCACTGAAGGCGGTGGTCACAATGTTCTCCAAGTGAAATGATATCTCTGACGTCAAATATTATGGGATCTACTTCTTGATCTAGATCTAAATTACGAAGTCTCTCACATGGTTGTTTCTACTAAGTAGTAGAGACCATTACTGAGCTAGGTACAGGGAAGTGTGCAGATACAACAACAATAACCCATAAGAATTGAGTCATTAAACTTCAAAAGAATGCTCCTAACACTATTTTGAATCGTTATTTCGTTTTCCTATTTTGAACTTTTACCAGTTAATGCTATTTCATTGCTCCAACCATTGAATTAATGCACTATTTAAAGCTTTGAAATTATTACTAAAAAGAACCTCACAGTAAATCTTAAATATAATTTATTCGAAATAAATTTATGTAATAGAAGCTTGGAAGCAATTTTCGAATTAGCAATGAATAGACATTCTATCTTTGTCAGTAAACGAACTAAAAATATCAACGTTAAATTCAAGTAGTGAAAAAAAGATAGTCATCATCAGTTGAAATATAAAATTTTCTTGTGTCGTCAGAGAGATATATTCTTGAGTTAACTAACGAAATGGATCTATATGAAAGATCTAGGTATACGAATATTGAAGCCGTTCAAGGGAAAGAAGTTAACGAAACAAATTGAGAGAAAGGACACTTGTGTGAATATGGGAAATAGAATCACACACAATCAGTTCTGAAAACAAATGTTTGGAGGAAGTTTTCAATGTTAAAAAGATAATAATTTGAAATTAACGGAAAGTTTAAATTTAGGAAAAAATCAGGAATCTACTTTTTAATCTTCATATCGTTAAATATGCGATGACATATAAGAACTAATTAACCAACTAAAGGTAATTTTTAAGGCGGATAGAAACTGCGAAAAAAATTTAAATGAAGAAGATATAAAAGTTGAAAGTGATATCATTTAACAAAAAGGTATTATTTTCGCTTGATTGCGTTGAATACTGAACTTTATTAAATTAGCTAGTTATAAAGCGAAAATATCATTTTTCGTTTTTTTTATTGCATTTCATGTTATACATATACATATTTTTTACTATACATTAAGTTGTTTTAATTTAATTAAAAAAATATATCTTCGGAACAGTAATTTCCCGCATTTGCATTGGATCTAAGTTTCATTTAGCATTATTTCACACGACAAAGTATTTTTAGTAATCATTTTATACCATTCTAAGAAAAAGTTATTGGTAATGAGGAATCCCAGGTCCGAGAGAGAGATTTTAACAATGGTTGAACAATGAGAAAACTGGTTTTGCTCTAATATACATTAGTGGAAGTGAATGCTTACATGTTTTCCAGATTTTATTTCTTGCGATACGTAAACTAGCCATTTCCAAATAAAAATTTTCTCAGAAGACAATACGAGGCGGGTGTTCCACAGTTGCCTTTTAACAACTTATAACTATTAAACTATCCGCTAGGTAGTGATAAAAAATTAGTCTTCAAAATTAAAAATAATAATTCTTGATTCCACTTACAAGATGAAAACTATGTTCAGAAATAGGAATTCAGAAAAAAGTTAATAACTTTTGATGCATCTGGGCTTAAAGTGTGTGAAACAAAAGTTGATTTTTTTTCAACGGCGGGCACTTGAGGGTTGAACCCTATGCCACAACAAGGCCAGAAACTGCTACTCATTTGTCATTACCCAGCGGGCACCTGTGAACCAAGTCACAGAGGCGAGTAGCGTTACCCGCGTCATACCACCACAAACCCGTTTATAAGGTGGGCCACATTCATACATCATCACGGAAGAAAGGATAGAGAAACACAGAGATAACAGAGAAAGAAAGTAACATCCATACCCGAACCGGAATTCGAACCTAGGACCCACAGCTTAGGAGTGAGGAGCGCTAACCACTCAGCCATCGGTCGGCCGACAAAAGTTGAATAAAAAATACTATAATTTGAAATAATAGAAACTTTAGAAAGTAATAGCAAAAAATGTTTTGTTTCTTATCTCCCTGATGTAGAAGGTTTATACCAGGTCCAAAAGGACCTGACGGGCCGGATCTCCATAGCCTCCAGCTCATCCCACATCTGCCTTCAGGCAGTGCCAAGGTGAGCCAAGAAGGTGAGCGGGACTGGTAGGAAAGTAAAAATGATAGAAAATCCTTTCCACATTCAAAAACCTCAAACATTTTAGGTGACGACTTCTAAATCTCGCCATAACCGATTGCAGAGACTGGGGCCACTGCATGACAGGGACAAACTAGGACTATTGACCGCATACCAGTAGTGGACCAGTGGAGAACACCATACAATTGCTGTCTGTTTAAGAAGTGGATTTCAGTGAGAATCAATTCATTTAAATCGTTTATCGGAAAATCACTTTCTTGAAGAGTATATCCGCTGTCTCGTTACCATACACTCCAACTTGCGATGGAATCAATCTACTGAAAGCATACAGGTGTTTTCAGACCAATCTTGATGAGAAACTGCAAAACAACCTATTCTCGGAATCAATCATCATATTTTTGTCCAGACTTTAAAATACTGTTTAGCACTCTTGCTATCAATCAAGATCCAAATACTATTTTTGTCAGTGATCAGGACATAATTAAAAGCTGCACCAATGTTTATAATCTCCGATCTAAGGATTGAACAATAGTCAGGGTTTCAGATGCTGACTCTACCTTCGTCCTAGGTATCAGAAAATAATAAAATATATGCAAGTACACATATATTTTTAATCTTTAAATTTATTACTTGTATAAAAGTGTACATTGAAAATAATGTTGCTACACATATAAGAACTATCATTTAAATGCAATGTTATAATGTGGATTCATAAATCAATGAAGTCGGAAACTAAAATAGAAATTGGATAATAATACAATTTTATAATATGAAAAAGTTTATATTATTAAATCATATTTAAAGTTGATTTTACAATTATTAAAATTATTTCGATTAGTATTTTAAAGACCATGCCGGATATGAAGTAAGTTTATTTATCGAGCTTCTATAAATAAATGCGTCAACGTACTCGTAATAATAAAGTTATGGTAATATTAAACAAATGAGGTAAAAATTGAACAAACATTTAAATTGAGGGGTTTTATGAAACAGTGAAAGATGAAAACATTTTAACGTATAAATACCATACTGTTGTAACAAGCAAGAATATTACAGAAATTTTGAAATCATTATTATATTAGCGAAATTATATACTAAGTTGTTATATTATTATAAGAAACTTGAACTATATTGCGTGTATATTTAATACATATTTACATTGAATATTGTATAACTCACCATGTGTCTTTGAAATGAAGTCTCTGGTTAGACTTAGGCAATATTGAAGAAAGGGTGATGGGGTTTATATCTTGAGCATATACAAAAATAGAAACGCTTAATAATATGTCTGTAATGGCTATTTTACAGGATAGATACTTGAGAATTTCCAGGTATCTTCCCTTGCGATACATGACATGGTCCATTATATATATCTCCCGGAAGGCGTTTTACAATGATTGGGTAAAAACATCCTTCAAGCAACTTTGAACCATTACGTTTTTGTACAATTCAGCGTCTTAAAATAACTAGGATATTTTTCTGAAACTATGTTATTTCTCAGAAAAAATCTGATTTTTAGACAATTAATTTAGAAAATGAACATAATTCAGAACTGTTTTAAAAACAAAGGTAAAGAAACAAATGTTCGCATAAAAATACATAAGCAGCTTCTCGTTTTTTTGAAATTTCCTTTTAATATTTTGCAGTTGCTGCATTACATTTTATTACATTAAGAAACTGCTTATGAATAATAAATCAATATACTACAATTTACATAGCTTTAATTGAAATAATATGCAAAATATTATATGCAATATTAAGTAATATCTAACTTCTTCTTCTTCTTCATTGGCCTGACAACCCAGGGTGGGCCTTTGCCTTCCTCAGAAGTGCATACCAGGACCCCTATTTTTGGATAAGTTCATCCAGTTTGTAACTTTTAATATTTTTAGGTCTTTTTCAAGGCAGTCACGCTATCGGAGTTTCGGTCGCCCTCTTCTTCTGGTGCCAATGAGGCGAACCAAGAAAATTTTTTCGTCACCCGATTGTCGTTCATCGGGCTTAAATGTCCTGCCCATTTTAATCTCTGTATTGAGATAAATTTAGTACAGGGATCTCACATTCCATGTTCCAAAAAGCAAAGTCCTCAAGCCGTTTCCAATTCGTTTACCAAAATAAGGAGGCCGGATAATTCTTTCTTTGGATTTCTGAACAATTGAGTTTTTCCGGGATATGGTTGTTAACCCCACACCCAACCTGGTTATACTCCCAGGGACTAGGTCCATTTTAGTCGCCTTTTACGAAACGCATAGGTACGTTGGGACGATTCTTACCCCTTGGTCACCACA